>CM068837.1:42869335-43419335 GCA_028554795.2 Sinohyriopsis cumingii
TTCTAATGAATTCAAGTTCGAGTCCCGACGAAGAAACCGAAATGGAAGGCGATGACGTATATTTTAGTCAGTATGGTGTTGTATCGTTTAAAGTTCTTTTTTATTCCACAGTCAATAATATTCTGGTGTTTAAATTTCAGAATAAAATTTAAATAAATGTCTTTGTCCAAGAATTCTGTATTAGCACTCAAATATTTCCAGGAAAAAGAATTAATCTTTTAGAATAAAAATAATTTGAATAAAAATTAAAATATAACTCCCAAACTGTAACAACAGGCACTTTCCAGTGTAAAGAAAAAGTCCCAACTCAGAAAAATCTCTATAAACAAAGATTATACAGTAACATGAAACGCAAAACAGACTCCCGGATGAGGGTCAACTCTCCAGAATTTTCGAGAATTATTTACGTCTAAAAGCACGTAGTCCCAGTACGACCTTGACAAAAACCAATCGTTCTACTCTAAGAATAAGATAAAAATTTGTTTATTTCTCTCAGTGATACAAAGTTCGGTGTTTACGATTAACAGTAAGGTCAAACTAATTTCTGTAAAATATCAAATTCCTAGTAAACAAAATTAAATTATTTTGACATATAATAAAATTTAAAATATTTTTTAGAACTTATAAGCAATTAAATTAAGTCAAATGTACGTAACACTTGTTATTGCTGCTGTTTTCTGGGAAATCCTGCAAAATAGTTCTGGTCTGGAGCCCTCATCTTTGACAACTGATCCCAAGAACTTGAAGCTCGTGATTCTTTCCAGCTTATGTCTACTGACCCTGATGCAATTAGTGTTGTTTGTCATGAGTTTGAACTTTTCGGCGCTAATTTCCATACCATATGCTGTGGAGGTTTTGTCGAGGCGCTCAATCAAGTCAGACAGTTCTTTTTCATCTCCTGCTAAGCCACTAACATCATCTGATAAGCAAAGGATGGTGATTGTTGTTCCTCCGATGCTGATAGTGCCCTTGTGGTCATGCAAGGCATCCTCCGTGATCCTTTCCAGAAAAATGTTGAAGAGTGTAGGTGACGGTATACATCAATGTCTGACTCCAGCTGCTGTTCGAAACCAATCTCCTCTGTTGCCATTGAAGAGGACAGCAAAATAAGGTTACTGGTACAACATGGCACGTCTAAATTTTCTTCATATTTTCTGTATGTCCTCTTCGCTCAGATTCCACAAGCAAGCTACCAGATTTACATTTCTTTGGTGCTTTTAGTTGTATAGTATTTTTCATCATAAATTGGAGTGCAGCTGACGGTCATGAAGCATCTTTGGAGTTGATGACCATGAAGAAGCCACGCCCCTTGATTCATCTTAATCAGATAAAGGTTTTGTTCTTATCAACTTATTTGTTATTGTTAGGATTGAAATTTTCAGTAAATTGTATTGAAAGAAAAGTTTTATTCTTGTAATGCAAAAGTGTATTATTTTGATAAAGATTACTTTTTATGAGAAATTGTAATATTCCTCGCTTTATAAAAGCATTTCTTCTTATACTCTAAGTCAGCAAATCTAGACTCATTAGCAATGTCTGCTGAGTGAGCAAAACTCTTTTACGTTGTGTATATCACTAAACTTACACGTTTCACAGAAGAGCTGTTATAGCAGGCTTTTGGCTGATGACGTACACAGAACGAGAGAATAGTCGGTAGTGAACGATAGACTGCTCGTTGAGATTGCGACAAAGCTAAGAACAGAGTTAGCCAGGTATAAGTCCGTATTTAGTCTCGATGATACATTCTAAATCACAATATAATGTGAGACGTATCTCTGCGTAAATTAGTCCGATTCGACAGAACCCAAAAGGCTCGTCCGTCTTTCATATAGCAAATTTGTACCCCTTATTCAGCCTTCAAAAAGATGTGAGTCTTCACCTTATAAGAGTGAAAATCCATTTTAGAGCCTGAAATTCCTGTCTCTGACTCTATTTCCCGCTAACCATGGGAGAAGAACATTTTGTAAAGTTATGAGAATTCATCTCATGACATTATTATTTTCCATTGTGTTTTTGTTGTGTATTCATTACCCATGCTCACCCACCTAACATGAAGTCGAATCAGCGGACACTCATCATGTACCATGAATACACAGGTGCAGGGTTCTCGCGCGGGTCTGGAATCCTGGAAAAAGTCTTAAATTTGAAAATTGCTTTTCTAAGCCTTAAAAGTTCTGGAAAAATTGAAAAAGGATTAAAAAGTCTGGAAATATTCTTAAATTTTCGTTGTTCCCTTTCACAGTATGTCATTAACACTCTTTCCCCTCACTAAATTTAATTGTCACATTGGGTCCTGGACAAGACATTCTGTCATAGCTCGAGCCATGCATTGTGGAAGTTTTAAAAATGCACGTTTAAAATATGGGCTACCTAGATATTCATAAAGGCCAAAATCCTAGCGCGGTTTCTAGTAGATGATTCAGTTAGGCAAATAGGCCTACCGGCTGATAATGGTGATGGTAATTTATTTTAAAGCTACATTAATTACATTAAATTATTGAGCCAGAAAAGTCTTAAAAGTGAGAATTTTAGCTGATGCAGCTTTACTGAAATAGAGCTATGTACTGAGTTGGTCACGCATGTAATCAGAACCGGAATGACGTCATTTTGAAAGCTCGAAAGTATATTATACTGCAGATGTACGTCCACTTTTGGACCAAAATCGGCACCATGAAACAAATTCATAACTTTTTAAACACTAGATATGTAATTTCAATAGGTCTGATCAGCATAGGATGTGTAAACTTCTGGACTATTCATTTGGCGATTGTTAGCAAAAATCTCTTGACTTATAAACACGGATTAACTCCTTTTTATTCTTGTGGAGTTTTTTAATGTATTGCCTGGATATTTTATTTCTACTCAGTTTACAGGTAGAAGAACGAGTAGAATGAATAGTAACACGGGTTTATATTCTTTGATTCACATGGATTATGCTAAGAAAAATTCAGAGTAAATCAATGCAAGGTGAATTTTCTGTATAATCGGGGACGATTTACCGCCAAATTATCCTAGGTAGGAATAACATGGGGATGTATGTTTTTAGTTTCACTGTCTTTTCAATTCACTTGAAGAAATGTAGGGATATCCAGATTTATTTAATTTAGAGTACTATAAGAAGTGTTAACATGTTTGCAAATTCCCAAAGACCGAAAAACTGTGATTTCAATTTTTGAATCAGCTTTTGGAGTAATATCTTAAGATTTATGAGTGGGAAAAAAAATGCGATAATGAGGATAAATCCAAAAGAGTTGACAGTTGTCGTTGAAAAAATATCACTCAGAATACCTTGAGCATAGCTACATATAACCTTATAAGGGTTCATTTTAATTTAATAAATAATCTAAAAAATTAAATTATGAAGTAAATATATTTATTAGATCAAATACAACTATCAGAACAAGTGATTTAAGAAAGTGAAACGGAGGCAGAGCTTATGTTATTGAAAAATCTTATTTTGGAGCTAAACTATCGAAACGACATTACCCATGACCAGTGACAAAATGTACATAGTAAGTATAAGGAACAGTTTCCAAACTTGTTCCAGCTGGCAAAACTAGCTATCTATATGCCCCATCAGCAGAAGCGTCTCAGTATAGAACAATATTCATACACCAGTGAGGAACAGATTAAGCTCAGAAAAATCAACATATCAATGCGTATACAACTAGAGGTAACATCTTTTAAAGATTTTGATTTCATTAGGACTCTAACAGAGTGTAGCTGGAAGAACTATAGATGGATATTGTAGTGTTAGGTATATAGTGAACTATGGCCATTTACCTCTCCTCCCTCCTTTTTGTTCTACTCCCCCACCCCTTATCCTTATTTTCTTAACAAGTGGGTACACCATCATTACATAAACTGAAGTGAAAGCACTGGAGTTGCAGTTGAGGAATAAAGTATAGAAGCTAAAGGGCCATGGTTAACATCTGTGTTACAAGGACTTTCGTTTTAGATATCATTTCCCTTTCATATTTCATTTATTTATTTATTTCTGTATTGGTTTTGTATTTGTTATTGTATTTAAATTAGTAACTGAAGCAGACTACTTGAAAGTGTGAGTAGTCACTTAAAACTGAAAACTGGTCATTGAAAAGTAATTGAATTTCAGCTCTCCTGATCAGTATCAACCATTTTTTCATGGATTATTTAATTAATTACGATTTGTGTGGCGCTAGTGAGTATTCGTTTTAATTTCTTTGGATTTTATTTGATTTGACATTCTTGGACCGATCTTTTTGTGTGCCTGTTTGGACCTCATATTTAAAGAATGCCTGGACATTTTGTTTATAACCCTTGTGGGAAGAAGCTGATGACTTCAAAACCTGGATAGGGCCTTCAAAACCTGAGACTAAAGCATCATGTCGGCAATGCTGGTCAATAAACTTTTCACATTATTAGGTCTGGAAATTGTTAATTTTGGTCTGGAAAAGGTCTTAAATCTTTATCTAAATTTGTGGCCGGAACCCTGCAGGTGGTATCCTTACAACTGATCCCTTAGCAAAGTCTTCTGGGGGAAATTAAAGAGGGAAGAGGTGGAAATTGTAGGGGCATTGTAGTATCGGGAGAAAATAGGTACAGAGAAAGTAAGAAACGCAGGTTAAGAAGACTTTCTATGACTCGGCGTAACAAGCTGATTTCTTGAGTTTGGGCCAATCCCAACCACCCTTCTAATAAGTAGAAGTCAATGTAATGTGTTGCATTAGGGAGCCTCTCATGTGTCTCCTGTTTACTCAACTTCCACAAAACTTTCCTCCCTCGACACAGTCGCAATCTACTGCCAGCAGGTTGCCTCCACTCAGTCTCGCCGCTTAAGGCATGCAGCGAGCACCAGTTTGCGGATGAGGAAACTATATATATATATATATATATATATATATATATATATATATATATATATATATATATATATATATATATATATATATATATATATATATTGGATAAAAGAAACCTCATATACTCTATGTAGGACATACCTGTACCATTCTCAGACTAACAAATCGGATCATTTCTGAATTGTAATTTGCTATGTACGTTGTATAATTATTACTCGTATTTCAATTTTGTGTCAAATGCATCATACTTTCTTGATTATTACTACCTGTAATTATTCACTCATTGGCTTGCTTTTTTCGTATTTAAAGGCCCTAATAATCACAAAGAAAGACCAATTCAAATAGTCCTTCTAGTCACCGATAATGTTTTTAATTTCTTCAGAAGTATTTTAACACCCATTAATAAAATCCATTCTTTGTAATAAAATGGTTTGTATTTGTTATCACATACAACACTCTCTCGATAAATCGCGCCCTGATAACTCGCGAACCCGTTTATAACGCGGGATCAGACGTAGATCCCATTTTTTAAACCGGAAAAAAACCTAACTTATTCCTAGTTGTTGAACTTGAAGAAAATCGCGATCAAAATTGGTAACGGAAACTGATATATCGCTCCTGTTATAGTCGAAAACGGTTGATAGAACACGGAAATTTTAATCAACATTATGAAATATCAACTTTAAAAAGAAGTCATAAAATTTGTTACATTTTCTTTCCAAATGACATTCATAGTGCACCGTAATTAACGATACTCAAAGACATTTTGATCAATGAATATGTCACTTACGCCAAGTGGAGGCAGTTCTTTGATAAATAAATACCAATTAAATATTTTTTTTGTATCAATTGTAATTTGTGTTCTAGCTTTATCTTTTAGTTCCTTTTAAGTATAATCATCATAAATGCAATGTGTCCTGTTGTAATTAAACGTAAAATGTGTCAATCTACCGTAACAGCTCTGTCCGCGAGCGTTTCTGTGAGAACCTAATTAAGTGTCAGCCGTGTTTTGATATCGAACTAGCGGAAACATTTGTTGTATTGTTGCACTAAATAAAAAGCGGGCCTCCTTTTCTGTTATCGAGTTAATTACGTCTTTTGAATCAAATAAAGGTGGTGGAATAAACAAAAAATGTAAAAGGCATACAAATCCTACATGCTTAAGAACCAGCGGCTCCTTTCGTATGTCGGGTAACTCATTTCAGTTGATCAATTGAACACTGTTATAAATCCTATTGTATACGTGATCTAATTAAACTACTTTAAATGGACCTACTCAATCATAACTGTGATCAAAGATAGCAAGGCAACCAAGCAAAATGAGTACTTCGTAAAATAAAGAGCTTTGTTTCACAGATACGGACCATTGTGGGGGAAACGGTTTTCAGAGAATTCCTGAATTCGCATGCAGAAATATTCTCAAGGATGATAAGAAGTTTCACTGTTCCTTGCAATGATATCACGGCATCAATATTTTACAAATTGAACAATTCAAAAATTCAGTTTCGAGTTAGACGAGTGTCTCACGAAATGTTGCATTTTTTATTTATAAAAATAAATCTTGTTTGGTAGTGTATCAACAGTTAGTCTGGTTCCCGGTTGTTTCGGGGGAAAAAAAACTGTTTTCCACCACTCCCGGAACCAGACTAATAAAAAAAAACGACGTGATGTAATAATGCACGAATGTTTTCGCGTACTGTGTTGGTTGTTGAAACCAGTTGGAAAAGTGTTATCAATCTATCAGATGTTGGACACTTTGAAAATAAATGTGATTTATACAGAATAACGAACAACTTCAGCAGAAAAAGCGCTTTATTGATAATTATTCTCGACACAATTATAAAACGAGGATTCAGTGAACAGCACCGTTCACCCACACCCCACCCCAACCCCACGGTTCTAATCATGTCTTTTGTCTCTTGCGGTAACTCGCGCACTCGCTTATGGTGCGGTCTATGTTTTAGCAGCAGAGAGGGTGAACAGACCATAGAATTCCGACAAAGAAATAAAACAAACAAAATAAAATCATCTCGTAGAAAGGTCCACATTTTACAAATGAACTTTTCCTTGAGATGTTTTATTTCTGTAATGACCGATTATACTAATGAAACCCCATTTCGAAATAGTAGCTGAAAAAATAAAGTACTCTACGTGTTTATTTATTTTTTTGTTTATTTTTTTGACGACCAACGTTGATAGGTACCCTCTCTGCTGCTATTAATTTACCACCATACCAAGTTTGATGAATATTTCTCAACGCGTTCTCGCTGTCGTTTCTCCTCATTTGTTTCATCTTCATCTGTTTCATCTTTATTTGTTCTATGTTTCAGGTAATATTCAAGTTCTGATGGTGGTTTTTCTATTTTTGGATTTATGTTCTTTCTTTTTCTGTAATATATCATCAAACTTCTGTATCGATCTCCACCGCAATTTTTGCAAATCTGATATAATCCTCTAACGCCGTTGTTACATCCAACACATCTTCGTGAACCAGCATGAGGGTTTTTCTTTATAAGATAATTATGTTTTTTACAATATTCTCCACGACATTTTTTATCACGGTTCCTTGACGCAGCCACGTACAATTGTTCATTATATTAATGATATCAGTTTAATTTTATCATCACCCCTGTTACCCAAATATTTTATCAAGACCCACGCGATATCTTGTTCTTGGATCATGTAGATTTATTGTTATAAATCCATGTGGAGTAGCTTGCGCTCGTGAGAAGAAATTTTTGGATTTAATTATATCCATGTCACCGCTGCACCAGGTTTGATGAATGTTTCGCAACGTGTGTGTGTCTACGCCATTAAACACAACTAAAATGTTGTAGTTGTCTCTGATCACCTTCGGAATTTGTGTATATCGTTGAGTAACATAGATCACGTCTGTATTTTTATGTCTACCTCGGGAAAATATTCTGGCTGGATTTGATTGTTTATCTAGCATCACATCGTCGTATACAACTAAATTATTAATAAATCCTTCTATGGAATCTACGGATGGTGCTTCCTCAATATCGGTTATAAACTCTATAACATCATTACCTTCATCCAGTAATCGTGCGTTTTCATTGAAATCTTTAAGTACATCATAACATCGTTGATCATCAGCGGATGGTGCTACTAAATACAATTTATCCCATTTCAACCATCTCATCATCAGATTAAGTAATAACTGCGTCTTACCCGATCCAGATGGTCCTATGATAATCATTCTGATGGAATTCGGTAGCGCAGGATGGTGTTTAACTGGCTCTCGTTTTCTTGTTGCTGAGAAATTAATTATATCCATATATATTATGTCATGAATTTATATTGTTTACGCTGTAAAGTTAAAACTCCAACTACTGATTTAGCTACGGTTACAACAAAAAATAAAAAAATAGCGTATGGTGGAAAATGTTCTATATGCGGTAGAAAGAAATTTTCGTTTTTACCTAATAAGCGCGGTGGTGATATTGCTAATTTGATGTCAAAGTTTCCAGGTGCTCCATGGGCTAAATACAGCGGAGAAAAACATCTACCGGGATATAATTATTGCGGTCCTGGTACCAGACTTGATATCAGGCTCGATAATCAAGATCAACCAAAACCAGGCGAGGAACCAATAAACGCTATTGATCGAGCTTGTCATGTTCATGATGTAGCTTATAAGAGTAAAAATCTACAAGATAGGCATATTGCAGATGTGAAATTAATTCATGCATTAAATTCTATAAAAAATAAAAATATCAGAGAATCATTAGCTAATTGGTTAGTAAGATCTGCGATGAAAAGTAAATTAGCGCTTGGGGCTGGTAATTAATAATGGAATCGATTTATTATTCACCAATTGGATACTGGAAGGGTAAAGCAGCAATTGGTAAACTCGCTGATGCAGCAGCGGTTAAACATTCTGCCGCTAAAACGTGGTTGTCCAGGCAGGCAATATGGCAAATTTATCTACCACGTCCTAAACAAATTCAGTACGCGTATTTCAGTGTCAGTGTTCCTAATGAAGTTCATCAAGCTGATATTTTATTTTTACCATATGATACTGTACGTAGAAAAACGTACAAATACGCGCTAACTGTTGTTGATGTTGCAAGTAGATATAAAGAAGCAGAACCGTTAGCGACTAAAACAGCTGCTGAAGTAGCCGACGCATTTAAACGAATTTATCAACGAGGACTCGGACCACAAGGTGGTCTGCGATGGCCACAGCTGCTACAGGTTGATCCTGGCAAGGAATTTCTTGGTCCAGTATCATCGTTGATGAAACAACATAATACCAAAATACGACGAGGGCATACTGCAATTCATCGTGATCAGGCAATTGTTGAGCGATTTAATCGAACACTCGCTGAGCGGTTATTTGGATATCAATACGCGAAGGAATTGATTCAGGATAAAAGATCTCGTGAATGGGTGGCAAGATTACCAAGCGTGATAGCTGCATTAAATAATGAGATTACACGAACAACCAACATGAAACCCATTAGCGCAGTCACAAAAGAAAATATACCAACACAACGAAAAGATATTGAAAAACAAAAAATATTGGGTGATGTTACAGTTAGATATTTATATGAGCCCGGCGAACTTGAGCGACTGATCCTATTTGGAGTGTTACCACGCATAAGATATCCACCGTAACTAGATCCTCGGGTAGACCCGCAATCTACAGACTAGATTCGGCTGCTCCTCAACGCGGATTTGTACGTGAACAATTACGAGTAATCCCCACGGATACACAACTACCGCCAAAATCACTTCAGTGATTTCGATCACTTAACTAGCACTGGTGCCTGCACCCCGACGTCGATTACATTCAAGACAGGTCAACATGATATTTTCTCGTGTATGACCAAGATTGTTATTTTTTCTATCTACGGTAAATTGTCTTGGATCATTTTTCAGATACCGCCATGACATTATACAATTACAACTTGCACAATGATTATTCTGCTGCTGTTTTAACTCAATAATAAATTCAACATCAAGATCAAAGTCACGTTTATTTTTTTTATCAGATTGTTTGTATCCGATTAGTTTTTTTCTTATTATATCATCATCGATGATGTTAAATTTATCAACGATTTCAGGAATTATAATTCTACGTAATTGAGATGTTTTTCTGACCCTTGATACCGCTAAATAAACTAAATTTGACCACTCGATGCGATCGTCTACAATCCAGACTCGTGTATCAGAAATAGTTAATCCCTGAGACGAGTGGATCGTCATGGCGTATCCCAACACCCATGGAGATTTGTCAGCGTGTAATGCATCTTCGACCACACTGATATCAACAGCGACAATATCATTTAATACGAGATTCTGTTTTCTTGACTCTATCAAGGGTCCTGGAATATCAACATTAATATTCTGTTTTCGTGTATCTGATGGTCTATAACACAACGGTACGGGTAATTCTGAGTATTTTTCTTTATGTAGTTGAAATAACTCCTGTTGTAAATCGTCTCTGATTATTTTTCTGCTTGCTACGATCAAATCGTTGGGTCTCCATAAATTTAAAAAATCACTCATTGAGGTCTCTGAGATCACTCCACGTAATATTTCACACTGAATTTTGTTTGATTGTAATCTGATTAATTTTTTTAATTCCTTCAAATTTGCATCAAGAGCTCTATGATCATCATCTATTTCTTCGTAATAATCAACGAAATTTTTTAACCAATCATGTGGAGATGGTCCAACAAAAGGCGGCGGTTGACCATGATCGCCACACATTATTATAGCGGTATTTTTCGTCAACAGCCAATCAAGAAACATTTTTAATGTATCCAATGACACCGTGCATATCTCATCCCAAATAATTATTTTAGGTATATATTTTTCTCCCATCCGTTCAGGAGTCCATGTATCCCCGCGCCACCGAAAGAAACTATGATACGTGCACGATTGTACTTGCCGCTGTTTCATCTCACGTGCGAGTCTATGTGTGGGTGTCAGCACGATAATATCTGAATTTCTAAAAACATTAATCGCTCGAGTTGTTTTGCCGCATCCACCAGGTCCATTGAGATATACTGTCTTATATCTGGTTATTGGATCACTCAACGATGGTGCTTTCGACATTTCTGATATTTTATTACCCTTACGATAAAAATCTCTCATTGGAACATCTGCTGATTCTCCATAATTGTGTAATAGTTCCTTTTTTATTCTCCACGAACCCCATCGTTCATCATTACTTGTAAATTTCATAACAGGTTCTAAATATTTACTTGAAATATAAAATGAGTCTGTTGCGACTCTGACTGCGGTCTTGGGAAATGTATTAATCATCGATAATAAATTTATGGAAACATAAGCCAACATGGAAGATCTTAGATGAGTATATTGTGGGTAGACGTCATTTATGTAACTAACGATCGTGCCCAATTTTGTTCCGTCGGATAAATAAACACCTTCTCGATTTACAAATATATTTCTCGCTGTTGTATCAGCGATTATAAAATCGTACTCGGTATCATCTAAAATTAATCGTGCGTGATGTCTTTTATAATCATATGCACCACCTTGAGTAAATTTACCTATAATTTTTCTACCGAGATCTTTTGTGGTTTTGAGTTTATTAGGAATATCATCTTCGGAAACATCAGGATATTTTTCCTTAAACTCGCTAATAACTTCAGAATCTGACACGGGCAACCAAACTTTCGTCTGTGCATGATATGATATAATCGCCTCACTGACCACCAACGATGTCAGTATCATACAATCTAGCATATATCGTAACAAAACTATAGGTGCCCAACGTTTTTCACAAAAATGTTTACCAAACCAAACATAACAAATCTTGTGAATATTTTCGTTAAACTCGAATAACTCGATACGAGCAAATCCAGTCAGATCAAATTCAGGTAATGGTCCATTAATTGCCACTCGCGTCATCTCGTTTGTTGGGTGACCAAATCTTTCAAAGTACACAGAACAATCTCCGTATCCAAGAAAACTTCCCGGATAACACGCAACCATATCAACCGAAATAACATCATTGCAATTATATTTGGTATTCCATAATCCGCCATGTCCATATTCGACGCAACTTGCGCGTACGTCCTCGAGTAAATCAAATCGTGTTGGTTTCCATGAATTTCTTTCTCTAGCAAAATGAGCCGCAACAGATGGAACGGTAAAACAATTAGTTAGTAATTTTTCAGTATTTTCCGCGTGCTTGCACTCTAAAAACATCTCCGCAAGATTTTTCATTTCGTCATGGAGGGATTCTGTTCGATATATTTCACCATTTGGTCTGACAAACTGATCAAATTCACCTTCCTTATTACTTTTAAATAACCATACCGATACAGGATCGGTTTTACTTATTTCGTTAATAAAATCAAACATGCATCCGGAGTAAAATCTAACAGTTCGATCACGTGGAAATATTGTTACTGCGTTAGTCCATGCATGCGCGTTATGATCGATAATATTTATTGGAGCTCCTTTCGATTTATATTTCGAGTCGTACAGTACTTCTCCCGTTATTGTCGCTACGGTTATTGGAAATTTTAATAGTTTTCCTAGTTCAGCAACATCTTTTATTGTAGCACCTGTATCCTTAACTGAATCAGCCCACGAGTTTATTTTTTCACGTCTTAAATCAGTTAATCCATTTCCACGCATCGCGTTTGTAAAATGTTCTATTACTCGTTCAGCTACACAATTTAACCTTGAAAATTTCATGGGTGCCAGTTTATCAACGTTGGGTTTTTTATTTACCTCATAGATTCTATAAATAACCGCTGTTACAGGATACGCTCGCTCATAATACGGTTTGTCAATACCCGTCAATAAACCCGGTCTGGAATTTTTACTTAATATGACAGTTTTATTATTGTCAAGGACAGGATCATATTTGTCACGGATAATCCAACTACCTGTTTCTGTTAATACAATAAATTTTACTCTGAAGAAATATTTTTGATTGCCCTCGTATTCAGCGATGCAGTTAATGATAGTTGCCGCTCGTTTGTCATTCATTGTGGCGTCCGTGACAGTATTGCGTATAATCTTGAACGTTGACCATGTATGAGATGCACCATCCGTGTAAAATTCCTTCTTGGCGTCGTGAATTTTCGAGATCAGACTTTTATTTTTCGGATCAACCAGATCTCGGACTGGTAAGTCAGAAGATAATCTGTCGAGGTTGAATTTATATTTAACAGGCCTAGTTTGGGATAATCTCTCAAACTCATTCATATAATTAAAACAAACATTTAAATAAAGAAAATTATATATATACAATGTCTCAATGCAAATGGTTGATGATTGGCTCAGTAAATCGATGCAACAAATCCTGCAGAAAGGAATTTTGTTGGATGCACTCACAAAACATACGACGAGGAAGTCTAGGACCAATACCGTGTCTGCGGTGTGGTATTGGAGTGCGAGGAAAAACAGGATTATGTGGAAAGTGCGGGGGAAAACGGTTCAGAGAACTTAAAAGATATTATGACAAAAAAAATAATAATAGTGAAAACGCTATAAAATCCGTGGAGGATTATCTAACTAAGTTTTCAGACAAACAATGATTTAAACAAATAATATTATTATAATGGAGCAAAATAAATTTGTCCCACATCCCACAATAACAAATTACGAATCAAATCGTAATGGAATGATTAGAAATTGCAGGTTGAAGAGACCGGTTGGTTATATTACTAATGTTGGTTATCTAATGTTCAACGCTGGAGGAAAGAAACATTATCTGTGTCATAGATTTACGTATGAGTGTCATAACGGATTGATCGAAGATGGTTTTATTATTGATCATCTTGACGGGGATCCTCAGAACAACTCCTTATCCAACCTTCGTGTTGTCACGCAAAGCGTGAACTCTGCACGTGGTAATACTGGAAAATGCAAGACAGTTTCTAAAAGGGTAGTAAAGTCTACAAACATAGAAACCGGTGAAGAAATTACATTTCAGTCTATGAACGCGGCTGCGAAATATTTTGATATTAACTCGCGTGTGGAAAAATACGACGCAGAAAATATAACCAAATCTGCTTTCTCAAAAGTATATAAACAGAAAATCACCTTTCAATATTGTTAACTATCATCACCACCTCGAATTATATTTAACCACCTCGAATTATATTAGTCGCTGTATGTCCCCCTTATATTACTGAATTTTTAATTATGCAAAGGGAGATTACTTTGTAATATATAGTTTTCTTCCTAAATTTCCGATTTTTATGGTCAGATTAACCATTTACGTCGTAATTAATTACTCGTAGAAGTATATTTATGGTTTCTAACTTACAAAATAGAAATTTCCCATCATACAACATAGCGAGAAACTGAGGTAACTTGACCGTTGTTATTGATCCGCACGTAGCTGTATATGCTGCATTTACAAACCGTTGTTATGCACAAATCGATATGCAGTGATTCATACCGCACGCAGGTTTATATTTGCAGTCTGTTACGAAAAACGCTGTTATATTCAGAAACCGTTGTTATATTCAGAAACCGTCATTTTAATGTAGAAATTATTCCGCTGTTTTAATTCAGAAATGCTGTAGCTATATATTAACTTCCGAAACATATGTTTGTAATAAGATTTGATAGCTCAATCCGTATCGTATTGGACTGTGACGCTCGCGGTCCAGGATCGAATCCCATGACTGACAATTGGTCGGGTGGTTACGCATATTAGCGATTTTTATAATTAATTGGGGCACCGCCAGCCTCTCTCCGCTCTCAAAACCATCCAAACCACGTATCACCGGTGGTTAATACATGTTTTGTATTACCTACGGGTTGATTATTGGGGTAGGTGGTTCTGTTGAGCGGAGAAAATGGCCATTCATTCATTTCATTCATTCATTTCATTCATTACATTCATTCATTCATTACATCTCATTACATATTTACTGAACCTGCTAAAAGACTCGAATAGAGGTTCATTCAAAATATATGTTTGTGCCGTCCCCCCTTCTTGGGCCTCTAGACCGTTGTTTGACGGGTTAGAAGCTCTCGTAGAAGGAATATTTCATGTGCCTGGTGAACTTGATAGAATGCGATGGCAAGCTATGAGTTCTTGGCTGTACTGTCTTTCATTCATTTCATAATATATGTTTGTGCTGTCCTTGAAACATCCCGACGAACTCGTAAACACTCGCTAGGGGTTCTCTATAGGGATAATTTTTTTTATTTTAAATATATATATGCTAAATAATGAACTACGAAAATATCAATGATGTAACTGTTGCTATTAAAAAATTGGGAAAAGATGAAATTAATATATCTAATGAACTAAATCCTGAAAAAATAGTTTCTGATTTTGAGATTTTACAAGAACGTAAAAACCAAGGAATACACACACTATCATCTGAATATAAGCTCATGAAACGGATTCAGGCGGCAATGTTTCAGTCGCTAGCTACCGTAGAAGATAATCAGGTGAAGGAGTTCGTTCCTCTCTCTGCCGCAGTGGAAAAAATTAGATCGCTGTTATCCCGCGAGTACGAGGCAAAGAAAACGATTAGTACTCGTATAAGACAATTAAGAAAAATTATGTCAGAGAGTAACCCCGTCCAAAGTAGTAATTCCGATGAAGATGACTGAGATCTTTGATGGGTGAGTTGGTACCTAGATTTATGCAATTTTGATGGGTGAGTTGGTACTTGGATTTATGCAATTTTGATGGGTGAGTTGGTACTCAGAATTATTATTTTATTTCTGAATTATTATTTTATTTATTCTGGAATTGATGGGTTAGTTGGTACTCTGAATCATGCAAACCAATCAATTTTGTAATTTTGATGGGTTAGTTGGTACTCTGAATCATGCAAACCAATCAATTTCGTAATTTTGATAGGTTAGTTGGTACTTGGATTTATGTAAAATGATCAATTTCGTAATTTTGATAGGTTAGTTGGTACTTGGATTTATGTAAAATGATCAATTTCGTAATTTTGATAGGTTAGTTGGTAGTCAGATTTATTATTTATTTTATTTTTTCTAAATTATTTTATTTATTCTGAATTATTATTTTTTTCTGAATTATTATTATTTATTCTGAATTATTATTTATTTCTGAAATTGATGGGTTAGTTGGTACTCAGATTTATGTAAAATGATCAAATTTTCAGAAAAAAAAAAAAAATATTTCAACATTTGTCAGTGAAAATTGATGAATTTCCATTATCATTCGGGTCAAACCTCAAGCGGTTTTATCGATAAATCGTCAAAAATCAGTAAAATTAGCTCAAAAAATGAGATTTTTCATGCGATTTTTGTTAATTTTTCTGGTAGTTTTCGAAAAAAATGAGGGTTTTTGACGATTTATCGATAAAACCGCTTGAGGTTTGACCTGACAAAAAACTGTAATTTGACAAATTTTCCCTGACAAATCGACTAAAATACCCATCAAAAACACGAAATTTGTTGATTTTTCACTGAAATTCAGAAAAAAAAATAATTCTGATGAAATAAAATATTTCTTAATCCGCTCCTTATTTTATTCATTCTGGAATATTATTTTTTTAAGTTGATCGACTTTAATGCAGGAATGTGCCTGACTCTGCTACAGATCTCTCTCGACGGAGTTCATTGTGTTGATAAGAAATCTCGTTTCCGTGGCTAAATTACTCCATGTTTTGTGAAAACGCGCGTTTTCAAGTGTATAAAAACTCTCACGTGCTGGATCTTTCTACGATTTCACATACAGATTTATTACAAGCTCTTCTCCACGTAGGTCAATTAAGCGATTAAGGTGGTCTGTGAGTTTGAAATTTATTCGTGACAAATACTGATTATGTGTGCGTAGATAAACAGGATTGGTTGGTACTTGCACGATCAAATCGCCAGGGGGAACTTGTGGTGTGAACGTGTATAGGATGTATCCTTGTTGAGCCTGATTTGATTTTCCAAGATCTATTTGATAACTGCCTTCGATTACGTCACAAACTAGGTTAACCGCGATCGTCGATGTTATATTAACGATTCCCGGAGATACGTGCCTACCGCCGCCGAGTGGATCATTATTATGTCTGAGAACAGTTGCTGGTGGGGCTATTTTTGTCCATGCATCGAGTATTTTAGGAAAGAACTCATCAATGACATCATTGACAGATTTTCTTAACTCAACTACACTATACCCGGGAAATTTAAAATTTGGTACATCGGCTTCTGTTAATTTATATTTATCTAACCATTCTTTTTCACTAGATCCTTCACCAAATTTTAAACTAACCATAGCTTGAACTATTCGGTTATTAAAATATTCCATATCTGATACAAGCTGATTTAATATTTCCACACGCGTGATGATTTTTTCACGTGATGACGCTGATATGTCAAAAATATGTTCGTTAAAATATTGATTTAGCTGATCTAGTTGTTTTTTACATTCTTGATTGATTTCCTGAAAATATTCAACAATATCACTTTGACGAATACCCGAAGTAGTTACTTCCCCGGGATTTTTAAAAGTCCATGCCTCAGTATCACCGACAAGGATAAAGAAGCTAAACAGTGATTTATTTTTTAAAATACGTAGTTGTTCCTGGTATGATGGATTAATTTCATGATATGATTGCCTATCCGTGACATAATCAGACTTTTTCGGTTCTGGTGGTATCTATGTTGTCGGTGGTGATATTTCAGGCCATCCTAGTACGGATCTTATCGTGGACTGATAAATATCAACGACGTAATCAGGAGAGTTTATTTCAATCGTCGAGGACAGCGTCGGCTCATGAACATTAATCGATATTTTTGCTTCTTTTCCTGTTATTGATTTTATTCTACGAGCAAATTCATCATTGATTTGTTCGACCTCATAACTACCAGTTGGTGTTCCAACAACAACCCAGTCAGGTGTTCCATCGGGTTTGTTTTTATCAGCAAATACAAGCGAATTATTTGCTGGTGTACCATTAAATGATCTCGATCTGATGTTTGGCCAGCTGTAATATACTCGTAATTGTGCTAGTGCAATTTCATTCGCGCGAATTGCTGTTGGAAAATTGATGTTAAATTCAGGATTAATCGAGCTTACCGAGATCATCGTTATCTTGTGCGGGGTTGTGTTCGTCACGATCTGCTGCAGTAATTCCGTCATTATTGATACTTGTATCTTTAATACCAGCGCAATTGTATACGCTGATCATCATTGAAAACTCAAAATCGGATATAATTCCATCATTGAGACTCGCTGATAACAACGAGGATAACCTCGTGCATGCGACAGTTGCTATGTGTAATTTTATCTTGTAATCGGATAATTTTTCATTCGTGCAAGTACATATTATTTTTGCAACGATATTAAGCACACCTGCAATTGTCGTAGTTGCACAAACACAAATAGTCACAGCTACTGGTGCTATCATTGTTACCGCGGATAATATTATTCCGCTTCCGGCAACAACAGCGGATACCGAATAAACAACAACGTCGATGATAACTAATCGTCGTTGATACTTTTTTATTTTTACTGTACATTGTTCGACTCGATCTTTCAACGCTGCCTGCCATTCACGCGCTTGATTGTACCTAAATCCTTGAACGTCGATAGCACTCATTATATTTTATGCCGTAACCAATTGAGGTGTTTCAGCTACAAATTCCAAACACCACCAGAAGGATGTTACGGTTAATTTTTTATCAGCTGCTTCCAGAATAAATATTTCCTCGGTTCCGCTATTTAATATAACAGATACAACCCCGGAAAACCTGTCGGTGGAATGACGCCATGGAAACGTTGTAAATATTTCAAATTTTGCAGCACTAAACACAGACAGCCTGTACACGCCAGTGACTGTTGCGGTATATTTGATAGTATTATTTTGCTGTGACCATGTTGCAAATCCCGATGATACCGTGCATACGATGTTGGTAATGTGCCCGGAAGTTATTCCGGCTGGGATTTTAATCAGACTGGTTTTATTAACGATTTCAGGAATTCCCGCCACGATGTTTTGCTGTGTTTGTTTGATCGTGTCTAGGTTAGTTTTGATATCAACGAGTTTCATGTCAACGGCGTGCGGAGTACCGAAGAATTTATCTGTGGATTCGTTGGTTTTTTGAAAATTTCTTCGAAATCTTCCAAAAGCGCCTACGTGAACATCATACTCGGCCCGCAACGTGGATAATTTACCATCTACGGTGTCAACATAATTTTTCGTTGCAGCATCTTCACCGGATGTTGGATCTCCTAAAACTACTATTTTATTTCCGTTCATGCTAAGTTCACCTGTCATTGTGTCACCGGTATTTTTTACGCGATTAGCAGCAGCTGCCGTAATTTGATTTCTGATGGTTGTAAACGATATACTTGAATCCCTGATTTTGCCGCTGTCAGTAAACACGGGTATATTATCCGTAACTGCACCAAGTACTCGTCGAACTATATCATCCCATCTGATATTGCTCGTTTTTAGTTTACCATGTCGATCTTGAAAAATAACAACCTGACCTGGATCAACTCCAGCCAGGTTCATAATATCAGCGAGGTCATCCTTAGTCGCGTACTTCGATAGATCAACGTCGGCGGGCTTTTTCTTAACACGTGAAGAAGATCTTCCGTAAATATCAACCATTATAATAAGACCTGTTGTTTAAAACGCTTTACGCGCAGCGAATCGGTTACTTGTGTAATCATGCACAACTTTATGTGGCGGTTTGGATGATTTTGATATAGCGTCGAGTACATTAATTACTTCACGGCCGCATATTGGCGGATCTGTCATTGTTTGTGTGGGTAGCGTTGAATACCAAACTTGCGCGTGAAGTGGTGCGACATACTTGATAAATTCAGCAGGTGGAGCTAACCCGTATGAATCAAAATAAACGATTCCACGTGGATCAACCGCTTATGATACCCAATGAGTACCAGGTCCGGAACGTTCGTCGAGATTAATAATACCTGTTTCGAGTTTGTTTGGTTGTTTTGGTAATTGATCTCGCATGAAAACACCTCTAAAGGCTTTTATTTTTAATCGTTTAGCGGCATCAAGTAAATCAAAATTTGATGCTGGAACGTCTAACGTGGAAGCCTCAGGCCTCTCCCCCAACGAGATCCTGGCAATCTTAAGCCGCGTCCCTTTTTTTTGTATCCTTGCCCTGTTGCTTTCTTTAGAGCCATTCCAGCAGCTGTTCCAACAGCACCTAACGTGGCTGCTTTTGCTACGGCTGGCGCGGCAGCAGCTATTAACGCTGGAATAGCCGCAAGAAGTGGAAATATACCGCCTGTTTTAATTGAGTCTTTAACCGCACCCGCAGAGAGATTGAGTTTGACGCCTGTTTTTGATTGTTTAGCGGCGTTGAAATGTTTAAGCTGGCGTTCTGATAATGATAGTTTATTTTGACCACCCGTGATCTGATCTCGCTTTAGTGATATTTTCATTCCGCAGTTTTTTGCTGAATTTGATTGAAGGTTTTTAATCTGACCGTGAGTCAGACTGACACTAACGTGTTGATATGGCATTTTATGATAATACTCGTGTTTTTAAATAACACGATTAAAGATTTTCCACTGGTGCATCAACGACTCTCATTCGACCACTACCACCTTCAAGTAACATGGCTTTATCGCTAAGTATAACCGCGATTGCTCTATAATCAACACCACCTGTATTTAATGTTGCTTTAAGATGTATATCAACGACAGATTGTTTTGATAGATCAAGATGCTCCAGTGAGAAATAATAAATCGGATACAAGGTTCTGAAATCATATTGTGATATTTGCAACCCAGTATCTACATTTTGATCATGTCCCATAAATGACATCAAACGATGATATGCACGTCCTACATGATTTTGTGCATAATTTAGTTGTATATTTTCTTTTGGTTCTTGTTGTCCGTTTATCCGTAAGGAAATATTTGTGAGACCTAGTTGGTTAAATATCATATGAGAGTGAGTTTGTGAGTTTAAACGATTAGTTTCCTGAAACGCAATAAAAATATGCCGTGGTGCAGAAACACCTTGTTGTGATGCTATATGCCATGTAAACTGACCGTTAACGTTAGTTTGCATACTATCTGTGCTTGTTATCAACCATGACAACAAGGATTTACCACCTGTGTCCATGAAAGAAATCAATTTTTGTTCTTCTGCGATCGTTGGAGTCATTACCGGCATCCACAGTGAAAGTTTCAATAATATTACTTTACCAGCATCACCAACAGGTCTCCACAGAGCGTCGTTATCATTAACTTTTCTTACAAGAACAACCGTGTGTCTAGCTCCAAAAATAACCCTTTTAACATTCCTACAAAATCCAAAAATGTGCGATAGTGGAATTGTACATGAAAAACCTCTATTGTCTCCTGACAACATATTTCTACGCGTTGCAAATCCCAAGTTGAAATTTGGGTTAGCACCATGAACCACTGGCCACACATCGGCATCCGCGTTATCGGCATTATTTCTTGGTCGTCTTATATTATACGGATCGCTTTCAGGGTTATTGGAGTTATCTTTCACAAACATCATTGTGGGACCTGCTGATCTTGTATAATCATCAGAATATCTTGCTAGACCAATTATTGTTGTAGCAACGTCTACATCCTTCTCAATCGATTCAATATTTTTTCCATCAATCATGTACGTGGCACTATCAAATAATGCCATGATCCCGTTGTTGACAAAACCAACTTTTACTGCACCTGCGTAATTAGTATCATCCGTTTTTATAATTGTACCTTCTACCTCAATAAAGGCCTCAGCGGGTAAAAAGTATCTACTTGTGTCATGAACTTGCAGTTCAATTCTTCCACGTTGATCTGGTACTCGTGCGTCATAAGAATAAAACTGATAATCACGTACCGATTCATCTTTAAGGACAGGTGCTTCCATGTCAAATGCTGTGTCGGATACGCGCTTGAACATTTTATTATAATTATTTCGTCTAACACGTTGATTACCGCGTTCGGAAAATTCCATCTCGGGAAGTTCCACTTCCTGATATCAAAAATGAGATATTATTTCCCGATTCACCGAGTCCCTGATCTGCTAACGCTGCTAGTTTTTGATTTGCAGCTTGATTTATTATTTTAGTTACGTCTGCGGGCATAATATCAGTACTTGCCAGTTTCACTGGTGGTTGTCGTTTTCGTCGCAATAATCGTGCTAGTCTATCTTTGATCGCCGAGAATGCCTTACCAGCAACATTGACAATTGCTCCAGGAGCTTTTTCACGAACAATATCGATAGCTTTCATCGATAATTGTTTTGCAATAGGTGCTGCTTTTGGAGCTATCCTTGTGAAAAATCCCCGAATGACATCACCAAGTCCATCTCCGTAAATAACCCTATAGATTGGTAATCGTGAGTTTACCGCTCTGACCTGTACGGATTTACGATGATTATTATGTATGATCATCTTATTTTATTTACCATTTATCTAATCGCGGTGACTAATCATCAACGAGCTCATCAATAAGTTCTCGGTAAACGCCGATATCCATGATACCACCTTGAAATAGTCGCCGGCAAATATCAGCTGCTTCATTGGTTATTTCTGTTGAGTTATTTCCTGCACGTTTCCCCCCTATAAGAACCTCTAACCGTGACACGTCATTGAGGATATTATCAGGACAAACAAAATTATTTTCTCCTGATGCAGTCAAAAAACCACTTCCTACAGCGCTTGGAGGATCATCGTCAGGATCTCTTTCTTTACTCAGTGAACGTAATTTCTCCTGTTGTTTAGTTTCTATATCTCTAAATATTTCTTTTTCTTGTTTCCATTTTTCTTCTGCCTTTCGCTTCATTTCCTTTGCCATCTGCTTCCTTTTCTCTCTAGATGGTTTTAACATCAATTGCTGTTGTTCTATTTGTTGCAGAGGTGGAGGAAGTTTCTGCTGGGCGAGTTGTTCTTGTTCTAGTTGTTTCATTCTCTCTTTATAAAGTCTTTTTACTTCTTCATGAAGACTTTCGTATTCTGGACCTCTAGCTTGTTTTTTGTTGTAATATACGCGATATATCCATTTAATAAAATTATCATCATTTACTTTTTCATGACGTGGTTTTAAAATACTAGATTTATTAAATATACCAAATAATATCATTTCAGGTAGTTTTTCTTTTTCAGTATTTCTAATATCTTCAACAATTCCTTCGTTAAATCTTGCAATCAATTCTAAGTTTTCTCCTACTGGTTTGGATTCAGATGCATGTTTTTTTCTCACGTCGGCGACTTCAGTACGAAGTTTTTCAATACCTTCAAGTATTTCTTCACCGACAGGTGGAGGTTGAGCTGCAGCTATATCAGTTGGAAGATCTCGTAAAATCTTTTTTGTCTGTTTAGTTCTTCTTGCTATTTTTTCAGTCTGCGCCGCAGTTTGTTTTGATACCGGAAGAAGATCTTCTTTGATGACTGTTGTAACTTTCTCAGTAGCTGCAGTGACGGGCTTAAACAGTTTTTTAGTTTCTTCTTCGTACTCAACTTGAGCTTCTTGCTGCGCTTGTAGATTTTTTCTAAATGAATCTCCAACAGGAAGAAATTTTTTAATTGCTTCTAATCGTTCTCGAGCTATCCTTGCAGTATGAGATTCCGGATGTACCATTTTATTATAACATAATGATTTAATTATTATAACAGCAGAAGGGGTGATGATAAAATTAAACTGATATCATTAATATAATGAACAATTGTACGTGGCTGCGTCAAGGAACCGTGATAAAAGATGTCGTGGAGAATATTGTAAAAAACATAATTATCTTATAAAGAAAAACCCTCATGCTGGTTCACGAAGATGTGTTGGATGTAACAACGGCGTTAGAGGATTATATCAGATTTGCAAAAATTGCGGTGGAGATCGATACAGAAGTTTGATGATATATTACAGAAAAAGAAAGAACATAAATCCAAAAATAGAAAAACCACCATCAGAACTTGAATATTACCTGAAACATAGAACAAATAAAGATGAAACAGATGAAGATGAAACAAATGAGGAGAAACGACAGCGAGAACGCGTTGAGAAATATTCATCAAACTTGGTATGGTGGTAAATTAATAGCAGCAGAGAGGGTACCTACCAACGTTGGTCGTCAAAAAAATAAACAAAAAAATAAATAAACACGTAGAGTACTTTATTTTTTCAGCTACTATTTCGAACTGGGGTTTCATTAGTATAATCGGTCATTACAGAAATAAAACATCTCAAGGAAAAGTTCATTTGTAAAATGTGGACCTTTCTACGAGATGATTTTATTTTGTTTGTTTTATTTCTTTGTCGGAATTCTATGGTCTGTTCACCCTCTCTGCTTCTGTTTTTGGACACGGATGTGCGCGATTTATCGAGGGAGAGGTGTGGTAAGAGTTTCGTTTTAGAAGAGACTATTGATTTTAATGTAAGCTCTTGTGCTTTACAAAACAAATTAGCACAGCCGAAAATGTTATCTTTTTCTTTTTCTATAACATTCTCCAAGATCCTGTTGTCTTTGTTTCTGATTTTGTTTTCCATCATTTTTATTTGTTTTACAAATTCGTGATTAAATTAATATCTTCATGGTCGTTCTTGTGTGTACTGAGAGCTTTTCTTGTTCATTCATCAATAATGCTAAACTGAATAATGAGATAAACATTAAAAAATCATCTCTAAATGGCCATGATGAATTTGTGGAACACTGCATGTCCCAAAATCATTTTTGCATTATTATCTCAACAGCTGAGTGGCGTGGATGAATGAACAGACAACATCAGAATAAATAAATATATAGTGGCTATTGCGGTTAAGTTATAATTAGAGCTTTTAAACCAACTACAAGTCAAAAGGGGACCGTAGTTGGTTGTTTTAAGAATACACACACACACACACACACACACACATATATATATATATATATATATATATATATATATATATATATATATATATATATATATATAGAGAGAGAGAGAGAGAGAGAGAGAGAGAGAGAGAGAGAGAGAGTTTGCAAAAATGCAGGGAATATATAAAAGGTTCAATGTATAAGCATGACACCTTGGGAGGGGAGAGAATAAATACATACATAAATACAAGCACAAAGGATATATCATCATTAAACAGTTGAGTATTTATTTGATAGTGTGGATAAGCAAAGAATGGAAATGATACATATACAGTCAAAACTACATTAAAAGTCTCCATCTTAGTTTAGGCATTGATTTAATAGACTATATCACCTCTTTAGTATGAACAAACGTGATTCATGATGACGTTGAAGCTGTATGTACATTTTCCAGGAGAGATGAAGGATCTATCAATCATACCGTGACATTGTATTCTCTATCAACCTTAATGTGTCACTGTATTCTGTATCAGATATAATATGACAATATTCTATATCAAACATTGTGTGACACTGTATTATTTAACTACCTTAATTTGACACTATTTTTGAAATGTTCTCAACATGAATTTAAAGCTGAAGCTCGAATTATGTGAAGTTACTGTATGTCAAATTTACAGCCTTTGGGTATGAGCTTTAGGTATATGCCCAAAATAGTTCAAGAATGTGGAATGAGTGTAATTCCTAGTTAGATTTATGCAAGTTATTAATGATATTGATTACAGTGGAAAATAAAGTCTGTTCTTCAATACAATAATTAGACGGATTAAAATTTCACTACGACACACAATTACTTCTTTATTATGTAAAGATGTTTTTTTTAATCAAGCTTCAATATCAAGCCCAATCTTCTGAAACACAGAAACTTGATCTGCCAGATACTGGAATACTTCAGTAATATAAGCTGATGAGCTGTGGCTCACAATGGTGTTTTATGCTTGCCTGACTTGTTTGAAGACATTGGTATCAAAATGTTTTGCAGCTAGTCTACAAGCCATTTCAGCTACAGATGTCAGAGTGGGTAATTAACATACAACAAATATTGCTTATAAATGTCAGAATTTCTAATTAACATGCACAGATATTGCGTATGGATGTCAGAATGGATAATTAACATGCAACAACATTGCTCAATATTTATTATCTGAAATCTAGATGACATAAACTTACAAATATAAATCCAGATATAAAGCCTTAATAAAGTTACCAATCGACTATCAATGTATGGCATTTGACATTGATCATATGGATGCAAGGCCATAATGTAGGCTCGCTTTGCTGACTAACCATATGACCTAAAATTACACTTTCAAAATTATAAGGAAAAAGAGAGCTGTCATTGATTTCTGTATATCTCATTATTATTATTGGAAATGAGGATAGGAACTGTTATCTTTGTAAAACTTAAATTAAAACAACTCCAACTGCCCATTGCCATGCACCTGTTATATACCATTTGTTTCAGAGACAATACAGTTACAGCTCTCCCCTGTTTAAATGTGCCTCATTGTAGTGCTTTTCTGGATATAATTTGGCACCACTATCGACCACGTTTCAAAAAACAATCAAGTGTTTAACAATATGTGCTAACTGAAAGAAGTAAAACTTAGCCTTACATTTTCTTCATTCTGGTGCTGCCCATTATATAATGGTTCTGTATATTATGCAATTCTCAGTACATTGCAGTTCTCAATATAACACAGTTTGGTTGATGGTAATGGACCATGACTACAGTGTTATATTAAGGGAGAGCTGTATATGTGCCCAACAATAATCTGCCCCTGTTTAAATGATATTCTAGATATGTGGCATTGCTATGGACCACATGACCAAAAACATACCAGTGTACAACAATAAGGGTTGAATGAAACAAGTGAAACTTAGTCTTATATCTACATTTTCCATCTTTAGATACTGCCCATTACACAATAGTTCTATATGTTATGTGATTTTCAGTATATAGTGTTTCTCATAAAATATGGTTCAATACATGGCAATAGACCCAAACTATGGCATTTTAATGAGGGATAGCTCTAATAGTGCCCACAATTAATCTAAAAAGTGATGCTTGCCTGTGCTATTTTTAATTAAGAGTCTGAATGTATATATAAATTCAGTGCCACTGCTAAACAATATCTAACTGGATAATGCAGGCCACTTTCACTGAGCAGCCTGACACTCCCTCCAAAATCAGCAGAAAGAATATCAGGTAATAGGAGATAATCCCACAACAGGTCTTTTCTCGCTGGTTTTAAATACAGGATTTTTTGCCTGCAAGGAGGCTATCTATACACTAAGCGATGACAATCTTTATCAGCTTGTTTTATAAACCTGACTATTGCTTCGTACAGCAACTAGTTGATTTTTTCATTGGCTTTGAAGACAGAAAGACTATGCAAAATGTTAGCTTTTCTAGATATATGTCATAAGGTCAAAATTCAAATATGTTAAATTGATTCAGTTCAAAGTATACAGTAATAAAAGTAAGTAACATACAATTTATACAACATGAAGTCTACTTCAAGCAATAGTAACGCACACTCTGCTTCATGAAAGAAGTACCAATATCAGAACTATCAATGTAGACATAAAGTAATATACCCATGAAAACTGCAGTATTTCAACAAACTATTAAATGAGAATGTTGTTATATCATAACAAAATATACTGAATTATACTGAGAGAATTAATACAAAAATTAAATTGTATGTTGACCAACAAGGATAATATTACAAATAAAAAACTATTACTGAATAGCTATCACTGATTACTTTATTCTACCACCTTTCACTCAATTTGGAATGTAGGTCCTAAGCACATATATAGATATATATATGCAAACACAATGCCTTTGCAATAACACTGATAACTAGCTCATGCCAAGCAGTGTACCATTACAGTACTAACATGATGCATCCAGACCTTTTCACTGTATTTAAACAAACAGTCTGTTTCCAGACATGTGGTCTTTTCTTGTCATTTGTTCTTTTCTTAAGTTTGGATATATAAATCATAATTAACAGTTTTTCTTACCTATATTAAATTGTAAACTTATAATTGTTCTCCACTTGTCACTCTTTGGTTTCTTTGTTGTCACCTGAGGGATATACATGTATTGCTTGAGGAGATTATGTACTATTTTCAGTCATCACAAAAAGTATTTTATTTAAAATTGATGACTTGATAGTCAAAGAAACACAAAACAACATTCTCAATCTAAGAGACTGATTTTGTTTCATCAGAAAATGTACTGATTTCATACATAAAAATCTATTTTATATTTGACATCCTAAGTCTACAACTACTGTATAAAACTGTAATGAACTGCACTATTACTGTCACACCACACAGGAATTAGTAAGAGTACTGTGAGAACAATAAATGGTGGTTCCTGTTCAAGACTAAAGTGAAACTTTAATTAGCCAACTCTTTGTAATTTTTGATACAATATTATCCACATGTATAACAATATATGTAGTTTCTAAAATATGAAGAAAATGTCAAAATGATTATGTAGTTATATAATATTATATAAGTGGGTAATAAAACAACCCATGACTGAGTATGGCACATAATATTTAGAATTATTATTACAAATATATACATTATTATAAAAACTGTAAATGATACAAAATCTCAAGCATCAAATCTATCTTGATTATTTCTATTTGGATGAGACTATATCATTTTATAAATATCCAGTTGAAATACAATATTTTTAATATCAATTTAAAATAAATTAACAAATACAACATTTGATATAAAAACCAATATGACATTTTGTAGTAAAAAGTAATAATTTAATTTATAAAAATTGTCTATTTTCTTTTAAAAATGATTTTCAAAATTATTGTCATTTTGGTACCCTGCAAAATGAATACACACAACAAATGAATTTTTTAATACATATACTAAACTACATATGTAAAGAAAGACAGAAATGGTTTTGTCCTTCTGATTTATGGCATCACATCATATAAAGGTAAAGGTCAAGGCAAATGTAGTAAAGCACCTTGACCAGGGACATAACAAGGTAGGTGACCCAGACTGGTCTGTTTTAATAATTTTCTACTGAGATGCCTCAATCTTTTGTGCCAAAACCATGTTTCCTTTTTAAGTCATAGTAACCTTTACCTTTGCAAATTCAATAGCCTTCTTCCATATAGCTATGTGCAAGACATCTCCAAAATAGGACCTGTTATGTCTCGCAATGACCTTGACTGTCAATCTTGAAAGATTGTTTCATATAAGTGATGTAGAAATAATGTGGTTGCTTGGAAATTATTTTACTCTTTCAGTCATAGTAACAGTGAATTATGATCTTTTGACTTTCAAATCATTAGGATTCTTCATTACCACAAGTGCAAGCCATCCACAAAATTTGGTAACTGCAGATGATAGAGCAATCAATTTATTGTATGGGAATCAGTTTTAGGGACCTTGACATGTGACCTTTTAAGTGTGAATATAAATATGTTTCCGCAGAGATAAAAGTGCTAGCTATCCACAAGTGTATAGTGGAGAACTTGAGATACAGAATTACATGTATCTCAGAAACACTGATGTTTCTAAATCAACAGGACAAGACATGGTATGTCCAAAACTTGCAGCTACATCTGTTATTGCTGTTAGTATTACCTCTCTGATAATCACAGCTTGAGAACAAGTCAACTTTGCTAATCTTGGAAAACTGCCAAAGTAACACTACTACATAAAGCTGGATCAAAAAGGAATGTAAATAAGTATTGACTAATATAAATTCTTCCATCTTTTTCCAAATGAATATAAAAGCAGGTACACAGTTCATGAATGAACTATCTTACTGATTATAATCTACTTCTTGAAAATCAATCTGGCTTTCAAAAACATCATCATTCTTGTGAAACTGCACTTATCTCTGACTGACAAGCAGATGAAAGTTAATAGCTACTATAATGACTGATTTTTAAATGGTTTTCAGCCTAGTAAATAACAAACTTCTTCTTAAAAAGTTCAAAATCTATCAATGTAATGAAGATACCCTAAAATGGTTCACATCTTACTTCTACTCACATCTATTTCCAAATTAATATAAAAAGCAGGTACAAGGTTCATGAATGAACTATCTCAATGATCATAATCTACTTCATGAAAATCAATCTGGTTTTAAAAAGATCATTCTTGTGAAACTACACTTATCTCTTAACATGTAACATTAAATGAACCCCGATTTGAAACT
The DNA here is from genome assembly GCA_028554795.2 of Sinohyriopsis cumingii. Lineage (NCBI taxonomy): Eukaryota > Metazoa > Mollusca > Bivalvia > Unionida > Unionidae > Sinohyriopsis > Sinohyriopsis cumingii. The sequence goes on from CM068837.1 coordinate 42,899,206, forward strand.
AAAATCATAAGTTGTGGAGTGCCACAAGGTTCTATCTTGGAGCCCTTCTTATTTATGTTGTTCATAAATGACCTACTCCTAAAATTAGAAGGTGCAGTCTTATAAACTTACATGTATGCTCAAAGCAACCAAAGTTGAAGAAAAAAAAAATTCAAACTACTCTCAACAGACTTAAAATATTGTGCATGGAAAATTATATGATCATGAATATGGACAAAACAAAAATCTTGTTGATAACTACACTGCAGAAAAGAGCAAGACTGCAAACTGGTATGCTGCATGTTTTCTATGATAACACTGATCTGAAAATGACATGCTTAGATACAATTCTTCAAATATTTTTATATAATAACTTGCAATGGATTCATCATATAAATTATATTTCAAAGGAAATAAACTCACATCTTTGGCTCCTAAAGAAAATCCAGGTCTTCATTATATCATATTACAGATTTGAGTGACTTTGAACAAAAGTTACATTCAATCGCATCTAGGCTACTATAATGTAATTTGGGGAACACAACTGCTACAATATGAGAAAAATGTCCAGACTAACAGAAAATGTTCAAACTACAATGCTTACATTTGAAATATTACTGATACATTAAAGAATATTTTTGAAAAGGGTAGAATGACTTACAAGGTGTACATGAAGTCTGCAACCATTTATCTAAACACCATATTCCAGGAAAGAGAATCTACTGTTACCCCAAATCTAAGATCATTAAAAGGGCAAAATTTCAAAGTACCCAAGCCAAAAAAGGAGCTATTAAAAATAGCTTTCAATCTATGTTCAGGTGTGCTTGTTTGAATAACATTCCACATGATATTAAATCTGCTCCAACATCCCTTCTTCCCACAATGGGTGTGTTACATGGATGAAATCGTAAAAAATTGTGTAATTATTAAAGTGTATGGTATACCACCCACCTTCTTTGTCTCAATCATAGCCTGATGGTGAGCGTATAACAGCAAAAAAAGACAGTGATACGATATTTACAAGACATCACAACAAACTGGCTATATATTTTCCTAATGCATTTCATTACAATTAAGGCGACAAATAATTTTAAAACCAATTAAGAATAAATCATGCTTGTACTAATCATTCAGAATGACCTTAACAATTAGCGAACTGATAAAAATGATTAAATTTATAAAAGTTGGTAAACCTACGAAAAATACAAATGTACAACATACATTCACAAATGATGAGTCACTTGTATGCTAAGGATATCTTGAAAAGACTAATAAAAGTTGTTGTCTTATTGTATGTATGTCTCTATGTACTTGTATGTATGTATGTATGTATGTATGTATGTATGTAGAGTTTAATGATATGTCTGCACAATAACTGTTACATGATGTTGATTTAAAATAAAATTGTAAAATGTCAATATAAACTGTACACATATATAAACTGCAGGCTGATAAACCCATTCAAATAAACATAAATATTTAATACTACAAGATAAAAAATATAAACAAAATTACTTAAATCTGTCCTTTTTGTTTGCAGTTTCCATTAACTACATATCACAATAATGCAAGCTATACCCACTTCCTCTCAATAATAAAATAAGTAGATGAATAACTCAAGACTTAATATGGAAAAAAATTAGCACACCTGTCAAAGTAATGTCGATCTTTGGAACCATTCCCATGACTTGAATATAAAGAAGCAAATTACAGCAATATTTTTAATATTTAACAGGTCTTTTAATATGTGCATGGTATTCTGTAATGTTCCATTTATGAATGTATTTCCTATTAAGCTAACTCTTGTAGTTTAAGCACACAGTTTGAGTTTTAATATAATCTTTAGACAAAATATATTGAATGTTTTGATACTATTCAGCTGATGCATGTTCCAAATAACCAAGTGTGGAATACACTCATTTTTGTCATATTTTTAATTTCTTGTCAATGTCAGATGTTAAATTAAAACAACATAAAGTTGTAATGCCTTGATGCAAATAACAAATGATATAATGATGGAAATACTTTTAGTTTATGTTTTTCTTTTTATCTCATCTTTGACTGAGCATTTTTTTAAACGATCATAAACATTATTTCAGCAATAAAAATGAGATTTGGGACACAAACTACAGAAGGTAAGCAGCCTAAGAGTCAGCATTAGTATTATTTGATTCATGATGAAGGTCATATGCCAAAGAGACTAAATTATAATGATTATAGAATGTAAGCAACCTAACGCTGCTTTGTCAAAAGCAAAAGCATCAAACTTACAATTCAGTACCATTACATTTACTGACTTTTACAAAACACAGAATTGAGATAATATCAAACTGGACTCCAATTTAAAAACTTTTATGAGTTTAAATATAAGTAAAATATAAACTCTAGCAACACATTTTTGGAGTTCCAACTTTAAAGAATTGTTGTTCCTTCCTTCTGACAAATCAATCATAAGTGATGAACAACCTGAACAGAATAATTTTGCTTAGTTCCTAGACTCTTACAACCAAATAACTGCATTACACATTTAATGCAAATAGAGTTGACCACAGTCTAGTCATTGCTTACATTTCTATACAAATTACAACCAAGTCACTACATTACACATTTAATACAAATGGAGTTGACCATGGTCTGGAGTCACTGCTTACATTTCTATACCAATTACAACAAAATCAGTTAGGGTACTTAATAATGCTAATGATGTAATGTTCTTAATGTTGTTCCATCTAAATATATTGCTTATAAGCTGTAGCAGCTGAATGGTTACCATGCTGGTTACTCAGGTTGTCATATTCTTAATGCTGTTCAGTCTACTTGTACAGTGTATGAACCATGGTGGCTCAGTAGTTACTGTGATGGACCCATGATCAATACTACTATCAAGTAATCCTAATCCTACGTTGAGTATCATGGTGTCCTTGGGCATGAAATTTAATTCCAATTGTCTCAGCTTTATGTAACCTATTAGTAAGAGCACACATTAAATGTTTATAGAGTAATAAAGTCATTCTTGAAAAGAACAAGCTACCCTTTATCCAATATTATAATAAACAAGATGTATGCCATTTCAAAAGTTACAAATTATTTTTGAAGAACAGTACTACATATATAGCTATATGCAGATCTCTTATGATCAGAGTGCCTAATATATAATTTATATGATATTGCATAGGTCAGCTACTATATAAGATAGACTGAGAAGGACAAGCCGACTTACAATGTCATCTGAGAAGGGCCAGCCGACATACAATTTAGTCTGGAAGGGGTCAGACAACATACTCTGTGGTCAGGCAAAGGTCTGCCAACATAAAATATAGTTTGGGAAGGGCCAGCCAACATACAATGTAGTTTGGAAGGGTCATTATAGTCTGGAAAGGACCAGCCGACTTACAAGATAGTCTGGAAGGGATCAGTGCACATACTACATGTATCTTGACTGGGAAGGGTCAACAAAAATACTATATATATAAAATGACAAGCTATTATCATTTTGTATAAAACGACATGCAATATATGTGTGTGTGAATTGTACAACAATAACAAGTAAGATTCCTTTTTGTGAAAAAAGACATACAATATGTGTACATAATAAAGACTATGGCAAGTAACATATATTTAAATACATAAATGTGTCCAATAAAGTGGCATATAAAATAGATGTACATAACAAAGTCTATTCAACTGTATCAGTTTAAATGAACAGTAAAACAAGCAAATTAGTTACATCTGCATTCATCAACTTTACTAAATGCATGCTGTCCAATAAATTGTAGAAACACAGCAGGCATCAATGTCATGAACATTTAAATGAATGACAATGGCAATGATTCACACAGTCCATACTGTTTATAATGTTTCATTTCATACACACGTATACATAAGTCGTTTGTATGATAAGTAACAAAGTACTAAATGAATGACAAAGACCATGATACAGGGAGGTCTATAATTTATAATACTTCTGAATCATTATTTGCACAATAATAAAAAGACAATACATGGATAATGTAGTCAAGCAGCAGGGGGGGCGAATCGGACATTTTGTCCAATCGTTATTTTGCTTAATTATTACTTTCTGCACTCAACGATCTAGTGTCGTCAGCGCCTGGTAAAAAAAAAACGACGTCGGTCCATCCTACACGATGGTGACGTCATTTGGTTTAATTAACACCTTCTGCGCGCCGATCCCCAGCGTCGTCAGCGTCCGGTAAGCACATCGACGACCGCGTCGATGTCATCGCCCCCCCTGCTGCTAAGAAGTTATTTACAATGATCTTACAAACAGAGTGATCACTAACTCCTCCTCCTGTAGATCAATTAGGTTATTTGACTGATCGGTGAGTTTAAAATTAATTCTCGTTAAAAACCGATCATGGCATCGCATATAGACCGGATTAATCGGATTCTCAACGATTAAAAATCCCGGAGGGGCTGTTGGTGAAAATGAATAAAGGATATATCCCTGTTGAGCTTGATTTGATTGATTGGTATCTACCTGGTAACTCCCTTCGATAACATCACACACTAGATTGATTGCTATCACCGATGCGATATTTACGTTGTATGGAGCAATATGCATACCATCATCCCCGTTATCGTGTCTGAGGATATAAGTTGATGGACTGAGAAAATCATTAAGAGACTTTCTTAGTTCTGGCGCGTTGTATCCTGGAAACTTGAAATCGGGTAAATCGGCTTCTGTGATATTATACCCGGTTAGGAATTTTTGTTTATTATCATCGCTGCTATCGGATATTGTCTTAACGATTCGCTCATTAATATATTCCATGTCTGATATAAGTTGATTTAACACCTCAACGTGTTTTCGTGCTTTTGTTTTCCGTAGCTGTTCTAGTTGTGATTGGTAATTACGATTAATCTCGGCAAACGCACCGGTGATATCATCTAAACGAACTGTGACCTTGGCTGACAATTCAGGAGTTTTCTTATACGGAAAAAACCATTGCATGGTATTCCTGTCTTGAAATATAAACTCGCTGGGTAATAACGTGTTTCTTATAATAGACAAATCATTCAGATAACTGGGATTAATCTCATGATACGATTGCACATTTGTGTGCAAATCCGCGGGTGGATTCTTAGGCCATCCTAGTATGGTTCTTATTGAACTGTTATACATATCAACCATATACCCCGGTGTGCTTATTTCAATCGTCGATGATAACGTCGGTTCATGAACCGTAATAGCGATTTTTGATTCCTTTCCTGTGATCGATTTTATTCTGCGTTGAAATTCTTTATTGATTTGCTCTATTTGGTATGACCCAGTTGGTATTGTAACCTCCTCCCAGTCTGGGGTCCCATCGGGTTTATTTTTCCGTGCAAAAACCAGCGAGTTATTAGGTTGTTGTCCGTTAAATGCGTCCGCTCGAATATTAGGCCAACTGTGATATACTCGCAATTTTGCCAGCGCTATTTCCTTCACTGGAACCGGCGACGGGAAGTTCACACTGAATTCGGGTTTCGTTGACGTTATTGATATCATATTTGTTTGTACCGGAGTGGTGTTCTCCGCGATCCGCTGAAGTAATTGAAACCCTTCGGGGTTCAGCGACATTATTATTATTCGTTGTCTTTAGTGTCTAATTTCAGCAACCAGGTGGTTCCGGCTTCCAGTTGAAAATCCTCGATTTTTGACATCGCGGAGCTATACAACTGGACCATTGTGGAGAATTCAACATCGGATACGAACAAATTATCAATTGACAACGAGATCAACCCAGATAATTTCGAGTACGCGTCGGATACTATTTGATGTTTTACTGTATACTCGTTGAGTTTTTTTTGAAAACACGATGATATCTTCTTAGTGATTGCGTTGGCAACTCCAGCAACTGTTGTCATCGCGGAGACAGCGATTGGAACAGCGATCGGGGCTATCGTGGTCATTGTGGATAAAATAACACCGGCGCCAGCTACTATACCCGATACCGAGTACACGACCGCGTCGATGGCGGTTATTTTTCTGCGGTATTTTTTTATTTTTATACGGTATTGTTCGGAAAGCGTTTTCAAATTCGCGGATAATTCTTTTGCGGTATCGAATCGATATTGATGTGACGTCGGTGATACCTCTGATTCAATTTCCTTGGTGGTCATTTTTATTTTAAAAGAACTAGTGTTTTTAATTGCTTAGATTCGCTACAAATTCCACATACCATGTAATGTTTGCCCCGGCTAGATTTCTATCAACGGCATAAATTGTAAACTTTTCAGTTGCGTTCTTGTCTATAATTGTTGATATTGTATTGTTAAACCCGGATGAACTCGACGATAATATATTAAACTGCATCATTGAAATCAGTGTCAATCGATAAATGCCCTTAATAGTTGCGGTGATATTTACTGTATTCTGTGTAGGAGTCCAATCGAATGATCCATGCCGAATTGTGTATACTGTGTTGATGATGTTCTCATGAGGGATTTTTATTTTTTCAAATTGCTCTGCTACTCTCGGTAGCCCGTCTTTAATCGCTTCAACATCAGTTCTGATTATTCCTACTTCCTGCCAATGCGCGTCTATATTATTCTTGTTCGCTGCAACATTAGTTTTGATTGTTTCTATTTCCCGTGTATTCTCGGTCATACTTTTTTTGTTTGCTGCAATATCAAGTTTGATTGTTCCTATTTCATATGTATGCACGTCTATACCTTTTTTGTTCGCTGCAACATCAGTTTTGATTAATCCTATTCCCCGCCAATACGCGTCTACATTTTTTTTGTTCGCTTCGACATCAGTTTTGATTGTTCCTATTTCCTGTGTATGCGCGTCCACACCCTTTTTGTTCGCTTCAATATCAGTTTTGATTATTCCTATTTCCTGTGTATGCGCGTCTATATTATTTATGATCGTTGTAACATCAGTTTTGATTGTTTCTATTTTCCGTCCATGCGAGTCTACATTATTTATGATCGTTGCAACATTAGCGCCGATTATTTCTATTTCCCGTTCATGCGCGTCTATATTATTTATGATCGTTGTAACATCAGTTTTGATTGTTTCTATTTCCTGTCCATACGCAGTGATATCATTTATAGTTATTGTGATTTCATCCGGCTTGGTATTTTTTTCACCAAGGAATTTATCAAAGTTGTCATCGATCCTGTTAACATTTTTTCGTAACGTGTAAAATTGGCCCGACAGCGTCGTAAACTCCAAAATAGTATTTTTTATTGTTGCAAGATTTGGTTCGAATACTATCGGGTACCCAAAAAATCTATCGATAGTTGTTTTCACATGCCCTTCGAGTTCGATTATTGATCTATTCAACCTTATACCACCGTCTCGGATTAATTCTATCATTCTCTCTATCTCCACTATATGTCGACCCGGTCTGAGTCGTCCGTCGCTGGTATACAACGCGATAGTGTCTTCGGCGGCATCACGCTGTCGTAATAAAACGTCATTCAGTGACACATTACCGGATTTCAATTTACCCTGGCGGTCTTGAAATACAACTATTTCGCCCGGGTCAACACTGGTTAAATTCAACGTATCAGCGATTTCATCCTCAATTAGTTTTTTTATGTCGGCGGCGGCCGTTTCCGTGGATTCTTTCAGCGCCGAAACCGGTCGTCCGCAAATATCAATCATCGTTATTGTAAAAAAAACCAGCGTTTCTAATTAACCCGCCGGGCCTCTACGACCCCACTAGTATATTCGTTTACAACCATATGAGGTGGTTTTCGCGATGATGAAATCGCCGCGAGTACGTTCAATACCTCACGGCCACATATCGGCGGGTCACTCAATTGCTGTGTTGGCAGCGTGGAATAAAAAACCCGGGCTGAACACGCCCGGGATGAACACGCCCGGATATACCGCATGAACTCTTTCGGCGGGGCTAACCCGTATGAATCAAAATAGACGATCGCACGCGGATCAATCGCGTATGCAACCCAATGAGTTCCCGCTCCGGAGGACCCATCGAGGTTAATTATACCGGTTTCAGTATTCCTTGGGGCCGCCGGTAATTGATCCCTCATAAAAACACCTCTGAAGTTTTTTATCGCTAACGCGTTTGCGGCGTCTATTAAATCAAAATTAGACATTGGAGTCATAGACTCAGGAGTCATTGACTCTCGAGTCAATAAACGGTTCCCGGTAGTCTTAGACCCTTTCCCGAATACCATGAATACGGGGTTCCCGGTAGTCTTAGACCCTTTCCGGCCACGGGTCGTTTTTTTTTTGTAGCCTTTCCCGGTTGCCTTCTTCAATGCCATCCCCGCCGCGGTACCAACGGCTCCTAACGCCGCCGCCTTAGCCACTGCTGGTGCGGCCGCGGCAATCAATGCCGGAATCGCAGCTAACAGCGGAAATATCCCACCGGTCTTTTCCATGTTTTTAATTGCTGCGGCTGAAAAATCTATTTGAACACCCTTTTTATTCTTCATCGCATCATTGAAATGTTTTATTTGACGCGCCGTCAACGATATCTTATGATTACCACCCGCCATCTGTGACGGCTTCAGCGTTATTGTGATCCCGCATTGTTTAGCCGACTTTGATCGTAATTTCTTGACTTGACCATCAGTCAACTCTACATTGACGACACTATACGACATTTTATTGTAAACGCGTTTTGTGCTTTCAATTACATGTTTTCCACTGGCGCATCAACGATTCTCATTCGTCCACCAACACCTTCTAGCAGCATTGATTTATCGCTGAGAATGACAGCGACCGCTCTGTAATTAACACCAGCTGGGGCTATACGAGCTCGGAAGTGTATATCAACGACGGATTGTCTCGTTAAATCAAGATGTTCCAACGAAAAGTAATAAATCGGATACAGGTTTTTAAAATCAAGTTGTGATATTTGCAAACCAGTGTCGACGTTTTGATCACGACCCATATATGACAGCAATCGATGATACACACGTGCGACATGGTTGTCACCGTAATTAAGCTGTATATCCTCGGATGGTTCCTGTTGTCCGTTTATTCTCAGCGAAACCTCCATGACTCCTAATCGATCAAATATCATATGGCTGCGTTCTTGATTACCCAATCGTTCCCTATTCTGTAGCGCTATGAATATATGACGCGGGGCTGAAACACCCTGTTTTGATGCTAGGTGCCATGTAAACGTATCGGCGACGTTATCCTCTTTAGCATCAGTTGTTACCGTTAGCCAACTCAACAGCGATTTCCCTCCCTGTTCCATAAATGCTAACAATCGTGCTTCCGTGGTAACTGATGGAGTCAGCACCGGCATCCACAATGCCATTTTAGTTAAAATGACTTTACCGGCAGCGACGCCAGCAGCATGCCATATTGCATTGTTATCATCGCCCCTTCGCGTCAGCGCGATTGTATGCTTAGCCCCATAGACAACTTTTCTAACATTTCTGCAGAATCCAAATATGTGATGGAGTGGAATCGCGCATGAAAACTTTCGGCGTGGTCCTTGCAACATTCCTATTCGTGTTGCAAACCCTAGATTAAAATTATCGTTAGTACTTTTTATGATATTGAACTCAGCACCCGGTCTTGTTCTGCGGTCTGGGTTGGCTGCTTCAGCTTGATTAGGAACTGAAGTATCTCTTTCCACCAGCACGTTAATGTACTGAATATGATCAGCGTTATCGGTGGAGTCCTTTGCGAACATTATAGATGGGCCCGCCGATCTTGTATAATCATCCGAGTATCTCGCCAACCCAATTATCGTCGTTGCAACATCAACCTCGCGTTCTATTGATTCAATTTCTCGCCCGTCAATAAGATATCTGGCGCTCTCAAATAACGCCATGATACCGTTGTTGACGAAGCCAACTCGAACACGATGGTCATCTGCGTATGGTGCATTATCGGCGGCATTTGTCACGAGTTCTCCCTCGATTTCGATAAACGCTTCACACGGCAAAAAATATTTACTGGTATCTTGGACTTGAAGTTCAATTCGCGATCGTAGGTCAGGTTGCGCTGCATAATAAGAATAATATTGATAATCACGGACAGAATCATCCCTGCGTACTGGGGCGTCCATATCAAACGCGGGATCAGCGGTACGCGCAAACATTCTATTATTTATCATGTTGATGTTTTCAATTGCGATTTTTTCGTCGTAAATTCTTTGAATTTAAACCACTCCCCGCTATCGCGTTCATGAGCGCGTTGGTTGCCGCATCGGCGGATGGCGAAGTCGTCGCCAACGACTCTAATTTTTCTTCCACGGCGTTATTTATTACTTTACTGACATTTGCAGGCATCACTGTCGTTGATGGCATTACCGGTGGTTTCTGTTTTTTTCTCCTGAATTTCACCAATGACATTAGTTTGTCCCGCGCGGCTGAAAACGCCCTTCCGGCAACATCTCCAATGGCACTAATACCCTTATCACGAATAACATCAATAGCCTTCATTCCTAATTGTTTGGCTAACGGCGCTACTTTTGGAGCCATTCTTGTAAATAACCCCGCAATGGTGCTACCGAGACCATCTCCATAGTACGCGCGGTAAACAGGCAATCGCGAGTTTACCACGTAGACGAGTACTGGTTTATCATGGTTGTAGTGTATGATCATCCTTATTAAAAACACCAGTTTTCCAATTAATCATCCACGAGTTCGTCTATGAGCGTTCGATATACATTAATGTCCATAATACCGCCTGCAAATAACCGCTTGCAAATATCAGCGGCCTCATTGATTATTTCCGTAGAGTTATTTCCGGCTCGTTTTCCTCCAATTAATACCTCTAGCCGTGATATATCACTGAGAACACTACCAGGACAGGTAACACTAGCGTTTTCAACTAGACCACTACCACTTGGATACCCCTCTCCGCTTGTTTTTTTAGAACCAGCTTTTTTTTGACGTTTTTCTCGGACTTCTCCTTTTTGCTGTTGTAGTATTTCTTGTTGTCGTATATCATAATCATCAATTCCTTTTTTAAATTCTTTATATCCCAATTCTTTTGTATCCAAGCGATCAATCTCTTTATTCGTTTTATACAACCAATTAACCCAGTCATCTCGTTTTATATTACTGTTTTTATACTCGTCTTTTAAAAAGTTTTTTCTTGAATGATAGCTTTGAGCGGCAAAATTACCAAAAACCCTATACTCGTCGGGTTTCAGTAATTGAGGTCGTTTTATTTGTGCTATAGCCCCTTCAGTGAGTTTATCTATAAAGGGGACTCCTTTTTGAGTGGAAATTTTTTGAAGTTCACCAACATCACCCTGTTCAGAATCATCAATATCAGCTAATCGTTCATACTCTCGTTGGGTTTTTATATCACTGGAAAGTTGTTTTATCCGTTGTTGTGTTTGTTCTGTCTCTGCTGCTATCTTTTCAAGTACAGGAAGAAGAGGTGCCTCTTTCCGTTCGCCCTCCTTAGGAATACCCCCGTATATTGCTCGTTCTGTTGCCGCTGTAACATCCTTAGTCGCTTTAGTTACCGGGGCAAAGAGTTGTTCGCTTCCAACAGTAAAATCGGTTTGCATTTGTTGTCGCGTTTGAAGTTTCTCTCTCACCCTGTCTCGTAACGGTATGAACTTTTTAAGCGCTGCTAGCCGCTCTCTGGCTAGCCGAGTAGTAAGTGATTCACCTACCATTATTGTAAATTGATCCGCAATTTTCTAATTTTCCGCCGAGTGTACCATCGGGGGCTCCACGGAGTTTTCGTCTATAATCCTTCTAATGTTTTTGATCTTACTAGAAATCTCCCGGCGTCGTTCATAAACACGTCCGAGTTTTTTTCGTATTATTTCAACGGCAGTGAATAGTCCAATGAATGCATTTGCGTCATTGTGGTACAGGTTCTCATTAATCGTATGTTGTAATCGTTTTATAAAAAAATACTCGCGGGCCAGGGTAAAACGCCCCCGTTTCGACTGTTCGTTAATAATCTCATAATCGGATAATATTTTTTCACTGTCGAGACCATCAGATAATTCAATTCCTTGATTTTTTAATTTTGAAATCTCAGTTAATATATTATTGATGTCTTCGATATTCATTATTCTTATAAAACATCTTATTTCTAATATCAAAAATTTTAATAAAATTATTGGGGGTCATTTTTGACCCCGTTTTTTGTATGGACAGTACAATGCCGTAAATCTCCACTCGAGTGTTGTGGCAGATTACAGGCATACACATATACTTAATTAAGGACATTCACATCTTGGAACCCTAAACATACATCTCCGGGAGGGGAGGCCTAGGGTGACAAACGTCATCGTAGACCTCCCAGAAGATATGCTTAGGGACATCACTACATGGATGAATATATTTACAATGAAATGATTGATGGATGATGGGACGGCACAAGACAGCACAAACATAAAACGGCGGGGCGGAACTCTACGGCCAATTCAACCAATCAAAAGCAACCCAATTAAATTAACCCGGTTGCATGATTGTGAACAAAAGACAACCACACGCCCGGGTCAAGAGCGTGGGTTAGTTTTGATTAGTTGAATTGGCTTTCGAAAGCCCCAGGCTTATAACGAGTCATCTTGTATATAAAGTGACTAATACAGCGGCGTCAGTCACAAGGTGTGTGTTAATTTGAATTCCCTTGAATCGTTAAATCCTTAAATACTTATTAATGGTGTTTCACGGCATTTAAATGAAACCAAATATTTGAATAAAACATTAAAAAAAAGAATACAGCTGTTAGATAATAGCGTGTATTTCATTAGTTTTCATCGTAAAATGATTAATTAATCGCAACATTAATTGGACTTCAAGGGACATAACTCTTGTCATGCGACGCTATCACAAAATGAGTTATCTCCCTTTGATGTTATATATGAAAATCGAATTCTATGACCCGTCTTTTTTGAGATCGCTGTTTGATATATTCGTTCTGCAACAAATTGTATTGAGGCGATACAAATGTCAAAATATTTTCCTGCCTCATTCATCGACTGAAATATTTTTTCCTCGTGAGTTGTTGTATCAAATGACTTTACGGGTTTTGCTTTCTTTGAGTATTTACCAGTTTGGCCTTTTTTACTATTTTCACTCTGAGAGATGGCTTGCAGATTACACAGTCTGTTATTTTGATAATTAGAATCAATGTGATCAATAACGAGACTATCTTTGATCAATCCGTGGAAACATTCATAGATGATTCTGTGACAGAGATATTTTTTCCCTCCAGCAGTAAACATTAAATACCCGTGATTGTTTTTCCATCCAACCGGCTTCTTCAGTCTGCGGTTTCTAACAATACCGTCGCGAGATGCCTCGTAATTGACGAGCAGGGGGTGCGGCTGAAATTCTTGGTCCATTTGTATAATAATACTACTTGTCTAATTTATTATTTGGTTTAATTATGAATCTTTCAACGTAGTCTTGGGGGGTTTTGATGACGAAGTCGGCGGTGGGGTCAATGACGGCGTTTTTAATTCGCTTGTCATAATAGCGTTTTAGTTCCCTGTATCGCTTTCCGCCACAATTGATACACAACTGCGATTTTCCTCTTACACTGACGTGGCAAACCAAGCACGGTAGGGGGCCAAGAGAACCATTACGAACGCTTTGTAAATGATACCCGCAGAATTCACCTCTACATGATTTATTGCAAGGGGTTGTCGACCCAATCATCAACCATTTGCATTTATTCATTATACTATATTCTTTTATTTAAATACTTGTTTTAATTATATGGATGAGTTTGAGAGATTAGCAGTAATTAAGCCCTGGAAAAATATTAAGTTCAATCTCGATAGAGTCCTCAAGGACACACCAAAAGCGTTAATAAACGATAAAACCCTGTTGAATAAAATACGCGATTGTATCAATGAATTCAAACGTGATGGTGCATCTCATAGTTGGTCAACATTTCGAATTGATGGTGTTGTTGATGCTACCATGAACGACAACCGCGCAGCAATGATAATATCACAACTTGACGGTAAAAGGTATTTCTTCAGAGTAAAATTCATTGTCCGGGTGGAATCAGGCGATTGGATCATACGTGATAAATTTGAACCAGTTTTCAGCGACAAGAAAACAGTCACTGTCAGCCGCGACTCCAAGCCGGGGTTGTTAACCGGAATTGACAGACCATACTATGAACGAGCGTATCCTGAAACAGCAGTTGTTTATGGAATATACCCGTTAAATAAGAAACCTGATATCGGAAAACTGAAACCGATGAAACAGTCAACGGGGATAAATTGTGTAGCAGAACGAATAATAGAGCATTTTACAAATGCATGTCGAGGAAACAAATTGACTGATTTACGACGTAGCAAAATCAACCAGTGGGAACTAACCGTAAAAGAGCGTGGAGCAACCATCAGCGACATAGCGAGATTAGAAACATCGCTGAGATTTCCAATAACCGTTACAACGATAACCGGTGAAGTATTATACGAATCGAAGTATAAATCGAAGGGAGCCCCAATCAAAATTATTCATCATAACGAACACGCATGGACGCCCGCGATCACAATATTTCCACGGGATAGAACAGTAAAGTATATACCCGAAGAATTTTTAGGAGAAGAATTCTCCCGGGATGGTTTTCTCGCGGAGAGGAAACTATTTGATGCTATTGCCTACTTGTGTAAAAACGACCCTGTATCAGTGTGGTTACTTCGCAGCGCTGAAAACGATGTGGATACCTTTGATCAGTTTGTAAGACCAAACGGCGAATTATATCGCACTGAAGCATTTCACAACAGGATGAAAAAAACCGCCATAGAATTTGAGGAGCATGATGAACAACTGCTAACAAATTGTTTTACGATTCCATCGGTTGTAGCTCATGTTGCAGCAAAGAAAAATGCGTGGAGACCAACGCGCAAGGAATTTCTGCCGGATGTACAATCCAGTTGTTTGGAGTATTATCACGGTGGATTATGGAACACTGAATACAACCGCGACGCTATGATCTCGGTTGATATGGTTGCCTGTTATCCAGCGAGTTTTCTCGGGTATGGATCCGCCGCCGAGTACTTTAGACGATTTGGACACCCCAGTCATGAAATGACTCGTGTTGCTATTAATGGACCACTGCCTGATTTTGATTTAACCGGATTCGCTCGCATAGTATCATTTGAATTCGCGGCAGGACTCCATCGCTGTTGCTATATTTGGATCGGTAGACACATGGTTGAAAAGAAGTGGCTGCCAATAGCGCTGCTACGGTATATGATTGATTGTAGCATGCTAGTTTCGTTGATTGTCAGTGACGCGATTATATCATACCGGGCACAGACTGAAGTCTGGTTACCAGAACCGGAGCGTCTAGATAGCATAATTGACGAGTCCAGAAAAAACATTGATGCCGACGAGGAATATATCATCGAATGGTCCAGGAGGATATTCAACCAACGAAACCGCGAGGCAAAAGATCTCGGTAGAAGAATAATCGGTAAGTTCACACAAGGTGGAAAAAACTGCGACTACAAACGATATTGCTCACGGCTGATTATAGATGACGCAGAATATGATTTCGTAATCAAGGACGCAGTGGCAAAAAATAGATACGTGAACTGCAAAACAGCTTTCTTGTCCAATGGAACGAGGTTGGGTACAGTTGTTACCTACAGCGATGGAGACAGCCCGGCATACCCGCATTTGAGGGCGTCTATGCTGGGTTATGCCGCTATCAATTTATTCTCGATGATAAATAGATTCCCCGATACCGCGGTTAGAGTAGCCGTTGATTCGTTTTATGTTGACGTAGCGTATAAGGGAAACGTAGCCGAGTTTACTAGTCCGGACGAGAGTTGGGGTACATGGAGAATTAAAAATGAAATACGACGCGATTTTTCCCCGTCAGCGGATGTCACCGTTGAGAACGACTACTTACGCGGTGATAAATTGTCAGAATGGTCTGATGCACCATCGTGTTCTGATCCAATTTGTAGACACAAAACAGTTTATTTAAGCGGCTGTGGCGGGTCAGGAAAGACGACTCGGGCAATTGAATTATTTCGAACGCGGGCAAGTATAATCGTGCTTACACCGACCCATAGACTAGCGCGAGAGATAAAACAACGAAATGTTGACGCCGTTACTTATCACAGCTTTTTTCGATACAGCGGCGGTGAGTGGACTCCTGATCGAATGGGTGAAAAATTTATTCCTGAGGTTATCATCTGGGACGAAATATGTACTGTTTCGTTAGATACTTTACAAATGTTTCTTGAGTGGTTGCTGCGCGCGAATACAGCGGTGATCATGTGTGGCGACCATGGCCAACCACCACCATTTGTCGGCGAGGGTCCACATGATTGGTTAAGGGGTTTTGTGGACTATTATGAAGAAACCGATACTGATTACCGAGCACTTGATGAACAACTGCGCGAGGTTAAGAAATTAATCAGATTACAGCCGGATAGAATTCAATGTGAAATAATCCGCGAGGTGATTCCGGAAACGCCGTTAAATGAATTCTGGGAAACATGGAGACCAAACGATTTGATTGTAGCGAGCAGAAAGATAGTCAGAGACACACTTCAGCGGAAGTTGTTTACGTTGCATAAGGAAAAGTTTCCAACGCGTCCAGTGCCGTTATGTTATAGACCCGCGGACACACGGCGGCAGAACATTGAAGTTGAAATTCCAGCCCCGACAGCGTCGGGGACAAAAAAACAAATTCTCGTGCTGAATGATATCATGCTCGTTGATATCGGTGTCGTCGAGGACGCGCTACGTGCTGATAAATCCCCGTGGACGCTAGGATACGCAACAACAATACATTCCTCGCAGGGACTAACCATCACGGACACAATTGTTTGGATGGTTGATAATCGCATCGAATGGTCGAATCTAGTCTATCTTGCAGTGTCCAGAGTACGAAGGATAAATCAGCTTCGAAGAATTGTTGTTGACGAAGTCAGTGACGGAGTCACCAACGACAACGACATTATCGATGCAAGCGTCATTAATAGAAAACTCTCGGGTTACCGCCAACAGGATAAAAAAAAACAGCGGCGTTTTGATATTGATGCCGAATTAATAATCTCGCTACGACAACAACAGAATAATCACTGCGCGAGTTGCAATTGTATAATGAGTTGGCGTTATTCGGATAAAGACACTCGCCAATTTACCGTGGATAGGATCGATAACAGTCTCGGTCATGTCAAAAACAATGTGAGGTTGACCTGTCTTGAGTGCAATAGACGCAACGGCGCTAGTTAAGACCACGTGGGGGCAATTGAGTATCGTTAGGTATCACTTGTAGTTGCTCGCGTGTAAATCCGCGCTGAGGAGCAGTTGAATCCAGTCTGTAGATCGGTGGTCTACCAGTTGATCGTGTTATCGTTGATATGTTATGTGTGGTAACACTCCAAATAGGATCAGTAGCTCTTTTTTTACCGCCTTCAAGCTCTCCTGGTTCATATAGATATCTAACAGTGACATCGCCAAGAATCGGCTTGGAAACGCTATTTATTTTTGATTTTCCGGGTATATACTCGTATTTAATCGCGTCGCTGGGCTTCATGTTGATTACTCGGGTAATCTCGTTATTTAACGCTGCAATTACGCCTGGCAACCTTTTAACCCATTCACGAGATCGTTTTTCCTGGATGAATTCCTTCGCGTATTGATATCCAAATAACCGTTCAGCAAGAGTCCGATTGAATCGTTCAACAATTGCCTGATCACGATGTAGCGCAGTATGACCTCGTCGTATCGCGACGCTATGATGTTTCAGCGTTGATAAAACAGCGCCGCGAAATTCACTACCGGGATCAACTTGTAATAGATTTGGCCAGCGCAGAGGGCCTCTTCGATAAATTCTTTCAAACGCAGCGGCTACTTCAGTTGCCGACTTTGTTTTTAACGGCTCCGCTTGTTTGTATCGACTCGCAACATCAACTACGGTTAGCGCGTATTTGTAACCGTTGTCATGCGGCAAAAATAGTATATCAGCCTGATGAACTTCATTAGGTACGCTGACATCAAAGCGCGAGAAGTTGATTTGTTTAGGCGGTGGTAGATAGATTTGCCATATAGCCTGTTTGGATAACCAATTAGCCGCAGTGGTCTTTGTTACCTTTGCAGCGCTTGCAAGCTTACCAATTGCGGCCTTCCCCTTCCAGTATCCTCTCGGAGAATAATAGATGGATTCCATGTTGTTATTAATTACCAGCGCCCATCATTAATTTACCTTTCATAGCCGATTTTACCAACCATGAAGCCAATTTTTCTTTGACGGATTTATCAGGAATAGCATTTAACGCGTGAATTAATTTTACATCCGCGATATGACGCTGTTGCAGATCGCTACTTTTGTAAGCAACATCATGAGCATGACACGCCTTATCGATAGCGTTTATTGGATACTCACCGGGTTTGGGCTGATTTTGATCATCGAGTCTGATATCTAATCGTGTTCCGGGGCCACAGTAGCTATATCCTGGGAGGTGCTTTTCTCCTGGATACTTTGCCCACGGTGTTCCGGGGAGTTTTGATAACCTGGCTGCGATGTCACCTCCTCGCTTTTTTTTAAAACATCCCCGGGTTTAATAGAAATAAATCTAAATTTCTTTGTACCGCATTGTGCACACTTACCAGTAAGGGCCGATCTGTTATTTCTTGTTGTAGCGGTTGTCATATCATTTGTGCCAGTACGTACTCTACACTTCACACAATATAGATCCATAATTTATGTATAGAGATATGAATATAATTGATTTTTCGGCGACTAAAACAAGAGAACCAGTTAAGCATGTTGCAGCGTTACCAAACTCGATCCGGATGATTATCATCGGACCATCTGGATCCGGCAAGACGCAATTGTTACTCAATTTAATAATGAGATGGATGAAGTGGGATAAGTTGTATTTGGTTGCTCCTAGCGTGGATGATCAACGATGCTACGAGGTGTTGAAAGATTTCAACGAGAATGCATCAGCGATCGCTAAAAAAAATGTTATTGAGTTTATTACGGATATCAATGATGCACCGGGTATTGATGATATTGATGGCGACGTTAACAATCTAGTCGTGTACGATGATGTTATGTTAGATAATCAAAAAACCCAGCTAGGATATTTTCCAGAGGCAGGCATAAAAACACTGACGTGATATATGTCACTCAACGATACACTCAGATTCCAAAAGTAATTAGAGACAACTGTAATATTCTTGCTGTGTTCAACGGCGTTGATACACACACGCTACGAAATATTTGGCAGACATGGTGCGGCGGTGACATGGACTTTAATGTTTTTCGAAACTTTTTTAGTCATGCTCAGTCGACCCCACATGGATTCGTAACGATAAATTTACATGATCCTCGCACACGATATCGTATCGGACTTGACCAAATATTCGGTTAGTTGTAAATAATTTTCATTGTAAATAACTTCTTAGCAGCAGGGGGGGCGATGACATCGACGCGGTCGTCGATGTGCTTACCGGACGCTGACGACGCTGGGGATCGGCGCGCAGAAGGTGTTAATTAAACCAAATGACGTCACCATCGTGTAGGATGGACCGACGTCGTTTTTTTTTTACCAGGCGCTGACGACACTAGATCGTTGAGTGCAGAAAGTAATAATTAAGCAAAATAACGATTGGACAAAATGTCCGATTCGCCCCCCCTGCTGCTAGTCATTATACATTTACCAAGTTTTTGAATGCAATAACCCCAAAAATTTAAATACTCATTTTTGTGAGACAGGTTATCCATAAAAAAAGGCTTTAGTACACCAGCCCACCTGGAAATATGATGAACATACAATGTAATATTATTGAGGCAGGCCTTATTTAAAAAGAAAATCATTTAATAAATATGAATGTTTGTAAGTCTCATAACCCAGTCTATACAAACTGCAAAGATATTTAGGCTGAGCATAAAACGTGGTATCATTTCAGGTGCACATTGTCAGATCACAAACTGGCACAACTATTAGGAATCATGCTTCTTGGTAAGATTGATCAGAAATCCTACACATCCCTATTGCGAGATAAAAGAGCATGTTTATTCTGACTGCTACAGATTGAATAATAAACAACACAATAAAAAAATACCTATTTCAAATGCTCTTATTTCTAAGAGGTCAAGCTCATGGTTATGAATTGAAAGCAATGCATTTGTTGGGTCAAACAAACCCCAGTCTGATTTTATTATGGTGAATTATGAATCATTTAAGTCAAAAGGTTCTATAACACACATCGGTGATTCTGCCAATCCTATCACTATTAACATTTCAAGGGACATGGGAACTGTTCAGAGTCATTTATTATCAGGTACTTTGCCATTTTCTGAGAAGTCTTCTGCTACTGAAAGTGTTCTTATTCAGGGTGTATGGTGAGGCTTTGTTCCTCTTCAGGACCCGTGATAGTGGGAACAGTGTTCTTTATCCATAGAGGGTATTCACTTATTTCTATTCAATGATCTAAGCTAGCTGGAGATAAGGGTATTGTTAATCCACTCACAACTGACAAGACTTCCTGGATCCTAAAGTGGTCATTATTGAAAACGAAATCCCTAATTTATACTTAGTTTGTAGAGCTATGGCAAATAAAGTTATTGAGAATGATGTTGATCAGGAAATTATTCGTTTTGCTAACACAAATATTATTTTTATGATTTTTCCACTATCTTCCTTGGTTCTTCCCTGGGTTGTTCAGGGTTCTTCCTCCACCATTAATACTGGCCGCCATGTATAGCCTATCGTGTGCTGAAAAATGGCGTTAAACACTACAACAACAACAACAACAACCACTACCTTCCTATTTTATTTATATGCATTGATAATTCTGTTTCTGAAGTGGAGATTATATCCAGTATGTAAAGCTAGATGATAAATTAAATGTATTTGCAATAACGTTGATAACTAGCTCATGCCAAGCAGTGTACCATTTAGGTACTAACATGAATGATCCATATAAACATGCTCACTTTATTCATGGCAAAAAGTCTTTTTCCAAACATGTAGTCTTTACATGTTCTTTTCTCATGTTAGGATAGCATAAATGATATCAACAGCTTTTCTTCCCTGTAGCAAAATGTAAGCTTATATTGTTTTACACTTGTCACTCTTTGCACATAGTCTTTTTGTTGTCACCTGAGTAAAATCTAGGTTTTCATAATCAAAAATTAGATATGAATTTTAGTTAGCACAAAATAGTATTATATTTACATGAAAAAAAAACAAAAAACAGTATTTGATTGCCACCACCCCACAATATAATTTTCCATATTTAAGATATTGGTTTTTCTTGCATAAGTAAATGTATTGATTTCATATATAAAGCTTTATTTTATGTATGAAAACTTAAACTCTAAATACTCTATAAATTATAAATATCTACACCATTATTGCCACATCACCCAGAAATTGTTAACAGATCTGAGAGAACAATAAAATAGTCTTCTTTGGTCCAAATTAGAGTGAAAGTTTAATTAACCAACATTTTCTTGGGGGGGGATACAACATTATCCACATGTTAAATAATATTTTTGTTCAGTTTGTAAAGCAAAACATTTTCTGAATATATGAAGAAAATGTCAAAATATTTCCATCAGTTTGTAACTCTGAAATAAAAAAAATTCACCCAAATTGTGAGTGTGGATGGAAAAAAAACTTGAAACATTGTGTGGAAAACATTTTACTTTTTCTGTCCCATTGATCACAACCTTTGTGCTTTTCACTCTGAAATGTATAGGGTTCTTTCTAACCCAAAGTGTAAGCCATCCACAATATTTGGTAACTGTGGATGATGGACAACTCTGAATATGGTGTACAAATGAAAAAGGTAACAGACATATTGTCAAAGAATGGACAGAAACATGATACAATAATATGTTCCACTTTATGGTCTCAACATAACTTTGAGATCTTAAACATAGCCTCATGGTCTCAAGCATAACCTTAAGGTTTAAAGCATAACCATATCATTTTAAACAGAACATCATGATCTCAAGCATAACCTTATGGTCATAAGCATAACTTTATTGTCTCAAACAGAAACACCTTATATTTCAATCATAACCTTAAGGCACGTGTATACAGATCCATCAGACAAGGATACAACAAAGTTGCTATAATTTGTCATAATGCATTTCATACATTTAAGGAGAAAAATAATGTTTACTCCAATTAAGAATAATCACTTTCATGCAAATCAACGAAATTACCTTAAAAGCTAACAAACTGATAAACATTAATATGTGTAGGAGTGAAAAATTACTTAAAGATTCCTCCACCATGTGGAGGAGTGAATATT
Source organism: Sinohyriopsis cumingii (assembly GCA_028554795.2). Lineage (NCBI taxonomy): Eukaryota > Metazoa > Mollusca > Bivalvia > Unionida > Unionidae > Sinohyriopsis > Sinohyriopsis cumingii. The sequence continues at coordinate 42,921,367 of CM068837.1, forward strand.
ACTTCAATATTACTTCACTGTGTGGAAGAGTGTATACTACTTCAATATTACTTCACTGTGTGGAAGAGTGTATACTACTTCAATATTACTTCACTGTGTGGAAGAGTGTATACTACTTCAATATTACTTCACTGTGTGGAAGAGTGTATACTACTTCAATATTACTTTATCATGTGGAGAAGACACTATTACTTTCTATATTAACTAAACCCTGTGGAGAAGTATTAATTGAATATTACTTCCGAAGAAGTGAATATGCAATAAAAGTACACTACATATGAAGATGAATCAACATACAAGATTTAATTTAATAGGAGGCGGAAACATACTTTTATTAGCCTTAATGAAAAAAGATTAAAACTACAGAATAATTCTAAATTTTGCACATACAAATATCAATGAAGTAAACATGTTAAGTCAGAGTTACTGCACTTGAGTTACTCTCTTCAATATATGTCCACATATCAATTGTAGGTAAATAGGGTCATAAAATATTTTGGGTGTAATATATGAATAGTTGCAAAAACCTGAGTCTTTCATGCATGAAAATTAGGTCAAAGTGATCTTGTTTTGGAATAACTGAACTATCTTATTTATAATGAGATGCATTCAGAAACTAATTTTGAGAAGTGTTGGTCAAACAGGGTCTGAGATAATTAAAAGCATAAAGAATGAATAAATTAAATATGAAAAGTAACTTAGGCATGACAATGAGTCGGAATGACCTAATTTTAGCAAAGTTCTAGCTTAAATGCATCAGCATACCAATTCAGAAGAGTAAAGGTGACAAACAATTAAACTAAAATAAATATGAATTAAATCAGATGTAAGTAACAAAACCTACTCAATTAATGAATATTAAAGCAATGAAATCTCATGTTATCATTAGGTAGTATGTAATGAGATTCTTTTTTCTTTGTTCCAAATATGTAAATTAATTTCAAAGCATGTGAAAAAGAAAATTAAACAAATAATGTATTAATAAAAAGTAAGTATCTTCTTTTTGTACAATTAAAAGATTTTAACTAAATAAAATCAATGATGTGTGACCCACATGCTTTATCAGTGGTACGTTTTAATACGATTATGTTCACTTGCATTGCAATCACAAAATATTGGCAGTCATGGGTCGGCTATTATGGTTTACCACTTTGAACCTTTTTTTGGCACACACACACACACACGTGAAAAGAGATAAGAACCAGAAGAAATAAAATTGGTATATAGTGACAAGCAAAATGAAAAAAAAGTTTGTGATTTTTGTTTCTGCTGCTTTATTTTCTTATTGTGCTGTAAAGAATTTTACTTCCAAACTAAAATAACATATTTATATTTACCCACATTTTCATTTATTCATAATTTGTTTATAATAATACCTTTTAATTAATGCTATATCTATTAATATTTAAATGGCATGCAAAACATATTAACTCTACCCACCCATTAATCAAATTGTTATAAAGAAGTTCATATTATTTGCAATAATTATAATTATAATAATTGTGGCATTTTAGGTGTTATAAATGTTTGGGGTAAATATCCGGACCACGAAGTTTACATGGTATAATATTTACCACTACGCTGATACAATAGCAAAGCGCACTCATAATGACGTAAGTCATAGATTGCATGTACTGGCATAAATAATTCAGCACATTTTTTGCTGCAGATGTTGTTTCACATCAACAATTTGAGCTTATGATTGTTTGTACTGTTTAAAAGGAGGAGCTCTTGTAAACATTTGTTCAAAGGGATGTAAGTCCAAACTTTATGGAAATATTGAGACTATCAAAGACCATGGATGATCATATTTGCTGCTTGAAAACATATATTTATGCAAGAATGGCGACCTTGATACTAAGGAAACTCTCATTTGATTTGAAACACAAGCAACAACTATGAAGTGGATGGTTAATAAGCAAAAGTGCACATACTCAAGGGGAAGCATAAAAATGTGAACTATGCAGCAAGGGTCGATAATGGCAGTACTGAATGGATTGCGCCACAGGTAAAGAGTTGTTACATGGAAACAAAATATGCAGGCTATGTCAATGATATGGTACAACAAAACTGAATGTACCAAGCAGTATACCAAATCGTGTTGAAGTCTAAAATTAATTAAGGGAGTTATTATGCAGAAACAGAGGTATCTGGGTCAGACAATGAGGTTACAACTCCACTAAATGATGCTGCAATAAACTGACAATTATAGTCATCCATTGTCCAATTATAAAACTGAATAACATATGTAGTTAAAATCCATTAAGAATTAAGAGAGGTAATTTGCACAAATTATTGTGGGATGCATGCAAAACCAGAGCTAATTTAATTTCTCACATTTTCTGTTAGAATTGCATTTCAAAAACAATAAGCTGGCTGTAGTCTAAGTACTCATACTGCAGCCCACCACCCGCACCCTAATTGGCAAATTGACACTGCACACTCATCAAAGACACAGGCACATAATTACTTTGACCATGTAGCCAAATGTACTTGAAAAACTGACAATATACAAACGTTTTAACATTAGGTTATCTAGGGTGTGTTCTGACGTATAAGCAAAGACAAATGAAATGACACACACATAGATGATTAAAAAATATCACCAAGTTCAGTTTCCACCAGGGCAGAATTAATAAAACCATTTTTGGATTTAAAAGTAATACAAATCAATTATTGGGATTACGAAGCCTCAGTATTCCAACATTCTCAGTAGATGAGACAAAAATAAGCTATAAGAATACTTACCTAAGTGAACTAAAATTAAAATCAGTACAATTAATATTTCTGGGATTAATAATGAATAATATCTAAACAGCTAAATGAAATTCTGAATTCGCATAAAAAATAGTGATGCTGAGTTCAAAACCAAATTCAGAAGAAAACATGAAACATTTGCTTGGCAATAATTCAAATATGTACAAATGAAAAATCGTAATCAAATATTTACTCAAAATATCTCATTGACAAATTAAGTGCCAGCTTTCATCACATCATGTGACTGTTTCAAATATGTACAAGTGAAAATCCAAAAGCAAACAATCACTCTAAATATTTCAGTCACAAAGTACCAGATTCATCAAATCAACTGGTTGTATCAAAATGTACAAGTGAAAAACACTAATCAAATAATCACTGTAAATACTTTATGGATCCACTGGTTGTATCAAATATAAACAAGTGAAAAACCCATAAGCAAATAGTCACTCTAAATATCCCAGTGACAGAGTAACAGTTTGTACCATATCTATTGATTCTATCACTTAAATCTTGGAAAAACTTCAAACATAATTCAATATCAGTGGCTGCAAAATGGCAGGAGATTTTACATTCTTACAGTATAATATGTATTTATTTATCATCTCATTCACTCATTCCTAAATGATATAACTACTAAATTGTTTCATTACAATAAATCATCTCATTCACACTTCTACATACATGCCCACCCCAAGAAGTATAAGCTTAGTTATTACAATTATAATAAGTAGAACAAAAGCATAATTTGAATCTACATTTCTATCTTTTGCTGACAATTGTTCAAGGTTTCAAATTAGGCCATGAGCATTTCGATGTGTTGATTCTGAGTGCTGAATATCATCACTAGCATCTTCTTCATTATAAAATTGCTGAGCGCTATTGATTTGTACTTTCCCTTATCCAATATGCTTTGAAGTTTAAACAGATTCTCCTTCTTGAATATTTTTCTGTCATATAACATTCATGAGTCATACCAATAAAGCATGTTTTGCTTAAAGTTGTGACACAGTTTATCAAAAAGTATAAATTGATTCACTAACTAAATGTTATCTATAATAAATCTATGAGACAACTTTTTTGATTGAAGAAATTCATCCTGGATATAACTCATTCTGAAATGGCAGGACTATATACACTGATTTCAATCATAATCATCAGAATCATCAGATCTATCATTATACCAATTATCAGATTTATCATCATACTGATACAATTGTTCATCATCATACTGATTTAAATAGTAACGTTCAGATTCATTCTGATCCCAATAATCATCATCACTATCACCATCACCATAATCATCAGAATCATACCAGTAATATTTATAATCATGATCATCATCATCGCGATCATCATCATCACAATCATCATCATCATAGGGATCATCATGGTGAACATCATAATCATACGAATCATGATCAGTATCATCATAACCAAAGCTGCTTGCATAGTTCACAACACATTTCTCACAATTATCAGCAGCATTCACTATAATAAGTTTACCTGCAGAAGAGGAATGATAAAGAGACATCAGACGTTCAACTGATGACCTGATGTAATATGCACACTGCAAGGAGATGGTTATATTAACCAGTTCAAGTTTATTCAGCCTGTCCAGGTTGTCCAATATTCGTACTGCATCACCCAGATCAAGATTTGCCAGTAATAAGGATCTAAGTTGTGTACATAAAGATATGCCTTTGCATAACATCACATATCCATCTTTACACATTGTCACATTATCAATAATGAGACAATGCAGTTGCTTCATATTGTCCAAGGTGAGTATAACATCAACCAGATTGAGATTCTTTAGTGATAGTGTCCTTATAACTTCGCAGTGGGAGAGGCTGTAATACAATACCTCCATACTATCTTTGCTCATGACTACATTATCAAGGGTAAGTTCATCAAGCTGACTAATGTTATCAAGGTTAAATAGTACATGACCCATTAATACTTCATCTTGTTGTTTACTTTTGTCACACATCTGAATGGCATCATCCAGTTTAACACTTCGTCTTGAAGACTTCAAAACATCAGAATCTGTCGAGTGAAGTGCAGCATCCGGAATTATATCATCAATATATAGTTTTTCTTTGAGACAGGTAGACTCTGATAAATCCAATTTAACACAATCTAATGTACAATGAGTCAGGTTTAGATACTTGAGCAGTAGTTTACCCATCATGGTCACATATTCAAGACCGAGGATGGTAACACAGTTATACTCTGATAAAACCAATAAAGGATCATTTAAGCTGCAATGAGCTAGTTTCAGACACTCAAGCTGAGTACATTTTGACAACAAGAGTTTACCCTTCATGGTCACATAATAAAGCCTGACACCAGTCAGACTAGCACATTCTGACAAATCCAATGAAGCATGATCTAAAGTACACCTCACCATTTCCAGACACTTGAGATGAGAACACTTTGATAGCAATAGTTTACCCTTCATGGTCACATCTTTAATATCGAGCTTATAAAGATTAGAACACTCTGATATATCCAATAATGCATGATCTAAATTAGAACCATCCATATTTAAATACCTGATCTGAGTACACTTTGTTAGGATTAGTTTACCCTTCATTATCACATTGTGAAGATTGAAGCTAACCAGATTGGTACACTCTGATAAATCAAGCAATGCATCGTCTAAGTTGCATCTCAACAGTTCCAGACGTATGAGCTGAGTACACTTTGATAGCAATAGTTTAGTGTTAATGGTCAGAAAATGAAGACGGAGCTCAGTCAGACTGGTACACTCTGACAAATCCAACAAAGGATCATCTATATTACACCTCACCAGCTTCAGACATGTAAGCGTAATACATTTTGATAGCAACAGTTTACCCTTTGTGGTCACGTATTCAAGACTGAGCTCAGCCAGACTGTCAAACTTTGACAAATCCAGTGTAGCATCATCTAAGTTACACCTCGCCAGTTTCAGGCACGTGAGATGAGTACACTTTGATAGTAACAGCTTACCATCCATAATGAGATGTCTGAGACTGACTTTAGTCAGACTTGTAGGCTCTGACAAATCTAATAAGGTTTCATTTAAGTTACACCTAACTAATTCCAGACACTTGAGATTAATAAACTTTGATAGAAGTAGTCTACCCTTCATGGAAACATGTTTAAGACTAAGCTCATTTAGACTGGTATATCCTGACAAATCAAATACAATATCGGCAAAGGTACATCTAACCAGATTCAGACATCTGAACTGAGTGCACTTTGATAGCAACAATTTAGCATGGATGTTCATATATTTAAAACTGAGCTCAACCAGACTGGTACACTCAGACAAATCCAACACAGTAGTATCACCTAACTCACACTTCATCATTTCCAACCATCTGAGTTGAGTGCACTTTAGTAGCAATAGTTTGCCACTGATCATTATATCTATAGGACGGAGCCTTGTCAGACTGGTACAATCAGACAAATCCAAGACAGCATCATTTAATTTACAAATCACCATTTTCAGACACTTGAGATAAGTGCACTTTGATAGCAGTAGTTTACCCCTTATGGTCACATATCTAAGACTGAGTTCAGTTAGACTGGTACACTCTGAAAACTCTAATGTTGCATCATCTAATTTACAGTTCTTCAGTTCTAGATGCTCGAGATGAGTGCATTTTGACAGCAATATTTTACCTTTCATGGTCACATCTTCAAGTCTAAGATTAGTTAGACTATTAAGTTTTGACATTTCCACTGTAGCGTCTTCCAAGTGACACATAACCAATTTCATACACTTGAGATGAGAACACTTTGATAATAGTTTAAAACTTATGGACATATAGTCAAGAATGAGCTCTTTTAAACTGGTAAACTCTGACAACTGAAATGTAGCATCATCTTCATTACACTTAACCAGTTTCAGACTCTCAAGATGAGTACACCTTGACAGCAATAGTTTACCTTTCATGGTCACATTTACAATACTGAGATATTGCAGATACTCAGACTCAGACAAATCCAAGAAAGCAATGTCTAAGCTACATTGAACTAGTTTTAGACACTTGAGTCGAGTACACTTTGATAGTAATAGCTTACACATCATTGTCACATTTTCAATTTTGAGCTCAGCCAGACTGGAACACTCAGACACATCCATTGAAGCATCGTCAAAGTTACACTGCAACAGTTTCAGAGACTCAAGATGAGTACACCTTGACAACAATAGCTTACCTTTCATGGTCACATTCATCATACTGAGATATTGCAGATACTCAGACAAATCCAACAAAGCAATGTCTAAGCTACAATGAGCTAGTATTAGATACTTGAGCTGAGTATACTTTGATGGTAATAGCTTACACATCATGGTTGCGTTTTGAATTCTGAACTCAGCTAGACTGGTGCACTCTGACAAATCCAATGAAACATCGTCTAAGTTACAGCACAAAAGTTCCAGATGCATGAGATGGGTACATTTTGATACCAACAGTGTACCCCTGAAGGTCACATATTCAAGATTTACCTCAGCCAGACTGGTGCACTCTGACAAATCCAACAAAACATCATCTAAGTCACACCCAACCAGTATCAGATATTTTAAATGAGCACACTTTGAAATCAATAGTTTACCCTTTATGGTCACAGCTACAAGACTGAGATATTCCAGACAAGCAGACTCCGACCAATCAAATGTACAATTATATAGGCTAGACTTAACCAGTTTGACACACTTGAGATAAGTACACTTTGATAGCAATAGTTTAGCACTCATTTTTGAATATCTGAAACTGAGCTTAGTCAGCCTAGTGCATTCTGACAAATCCAATGTAACATCATTTAAGTTACACAGAAAAAGATACTTAATCCAAGACCGTGTGTTTATCAGAGCAGACTGTAAGACATTCCATTCACAATGATTGTGTGCATGCAGAGAATGCAATTTCAGACTAATAGACCTTCTGCAGGTTTCTGTAATACAGTCCCTATAAAGTCTACACAGATAATTCATTTCAGTATATCCGATGTTTTCTCCAAGATGGTCACATATTTCATATATCCTCTCGGATATCATTTGACAATGACTTGTGCAAATGCCTGCCACAAATTTTATGATATTCTCATTTTGAAAGACATCATCAAGTGTATTTAATGAATCAAGAAAAATCCTGCATTTGTCCTCTCTACAACATATGTTTATGGCTGCAAGAAACTCTTGTACTGTTTTGTGTAGAAATGTTAGACACATTTTCTTCTTAAATATTCCTGACGAGTTGGAATTTGAGAGGATACCCATGTCAAGGGCTGTCTGCAACTTTGATAAACCATCTTCCCCTAGTAAATTCACAATAACTTTTTCTTCAAAAACCAGAGAGGTTGCATCTGCATCTGTGATAAGAAAAAGATTCGCTACTTTACACAGAGAAGCGAGAAAACCTTCACCAATATACTGCACAAGTGACAGATTTCTTAGTTTAGGAGTTAAAATGAAAGTCGGGCTTTTTAACTGCCATGTTTTCAGTACAACATGTTTCTTTTCATCTTGCCTTTCCTTACTTTTCTGCTTACTCTCTTTACCTTCCATGTATCTACTGACCATTACATTAAACATTTCCATGTACAGTTCACTAATTATTTGTGGGAAGGATTTCTTCTCATACCAAACATGGACAATGAACAGCAGGAGAAGTGGTACATGGATGAGACTTCTAATCAAAGTATTTCTCTTGATGTTCTTAACAAATTCTGTTATGGCAAACTTATCATTGTAGTATTTGTCAAAGATCCTCTCAGCAAAGAGCATACTGTTTCTATAGCTGAAGCCATGGAGATTCAGCAACAAATCAATATGAGCAGATCTGATTAGACTTAACTGATCAATCTTCCAGGGTCGAGTTGTGGCAAGAACTGTAACGTGTGGATACAGCCTCCTTTGCATTATTTTTTCAATGAAGGATGATGAATTGTCCATTTCATCGAGGCCATCCATAATAAGTAAAACCTTATTGTCCTCTGCTTGCCCAATCAGTTCTTCAATATGAGATTTGTGAGACAGACCTTGTGATTCATGAAGTGGGAATTGTGTGTATACCACATCCATTAATGTTTTCTCATCAGTAATGTCTCTAAGACAGATATACAATAAAACATCAAACCTGAGCATCTCATCCTCATCTTTCAGCCCATTAGTTTTAGACTTGCCAGAAATTCTAACATCTATGAGATGATTTAATTTTTTCTTTTGAACAGAGCACCAAGTATTCACAAGTTTCCGACAAAAAGTAGATTTTCCTTGACCTGCAGGAGCTTTAAGAATAATGCGTGTTACTTTCTTGTCAACTTTATTAAAAACCTGTTTAAAACTTGTGATCTTCTCCTTCTTAACCTGTTTCTGATCTTTTCCTATTTGGGCAGACTCATCTCTTTCTTCTTCTATGACAATATCTGTGTAGAAGTCTTCAAGGTCTTTCAAGTTGACAGCATTGTTTAACACAGGGCTAATTGAAACAATCTGGACACTTTCATAGGCCTTGATCAACAAAAGCTGCATCTCTCAAATATCTATAATAAAAAAAATTACTTGGGGTAATTTGATTTAGCAAAACTTTAGCTTTAATATCATCATGATGAAGATGACCAATGACAGCACTACTACAACTACTACTACTATTACTACTACTAATAATAATAGCCATCATCAAAATGCTTACATTGTTTCTTCTATGAACTGGGTACATACTTTCTAATCGGAATGAAAAGAACGAGATATAAACTAAAAAGCATTCATATAAAAGATCATTTAAGTTTTATATATATATATATATATATATATATATATATATATATATATATATATATATATATATATATGTATGTATGTATGTATGGTATGTTAGGGGCTCCTTAAGCCCCACATGGATCCAGAGGCAATTTCCTAGTAATGATTTAGAGAGGAGTTCATCATAATCAAATGAGTACTGTATTTTTCTTACGTTCATCCTTGACACCTGCCTTATATGATGAAAAAACATTGGAGCAGTTATCGTAAAGCTCTCTATTAACAATATGTCTCACTGAATCAGACTAACACAATAGAAATTAAACCTCTTCCTTTCTTGGGTGAAAATCACCTCAAGAGACGATGTTCCAGTTAGAGGTTAATATAGCAATAATAACATTTTCACGATGAATGGTATGGTGGCCTTACTAGATTGGCACTGTTTCCGTAGAAAAACTAGAAATCATAAGAAGTTCTCTGGTAGAAGCCAATGCTGATGCGAATGTCCATGTAGGAGGAACAGTGATAGAATTTTTAAATGTCTGATGTAATTGCCATAATGGACATCAGACAGGAACCATGTTTAAGGCCAACTAAACAAATAAATCTTCTGATTAAAACATGTACCTTTCTTTTTATTATGAGCAGCAATAACAAGACATTTAATTTGGCTGCTACGGTGACCATGTTTGATGTCAAACTGACACCATTTTTATTATTCAATACTATCATTAACAACCATCAAGGTGGACTAGTGATGAACAGATGACCACTATGGTAGCAATATTTGATAAACGGGCACCATTTTCATTTAGTCAAAAGAAGACACCATAGCAGGTCTTCTGCTATAAAACCCCATACTGTTATGATCATTCACAATATTTTAAAAATGGCTGCTTGGTTGTCTGAACAGTAGTATTTTCATTTAGGACCAACTAGATATTGGGATGAATGCATGTGTAAAATATCATGTTAATCGTCCAGTTAGTTTATGAGAAACAGACGTGCTATTAGACAGGTGGCTCTCAGATAACAGACATGAAAGTCAACAGGCAACAGGCCATCCCATGAGCTCTTCCAGTCTTTAATCAGCAGGGTTGAAAACATGAAAAAAGATCTACACATACTGATCTGAATTTGTTTCACATTTCCAATTTGCATCTAGTTTCATAACCATTAGTACTTTAATGAAGGCATGATCCTTGAGATGATACGCATCATGCCTATGGCATGACTGTATTTAACTATCAAATATTGGCAATATTTCCCTGAAAGGTATTAGATATGGCGGTGGGATGACACACAAATACACACACATTTTACTCTATCGAATGGCCAAAGTTGGTCAAGGCATTCATAATCTGAGGTATATCTATTTATAGGAAACAGCTGCCAAACTGTATGGTAGATTGATATTAAATAACGTTGGAAAAAACTTTAAAAAGTTTTTAAAAACACTACGCTAAAGATTTTGCAGCATTTTCCTTCAATCAGTGTTAATGTTTTTAAATACATTTTTCAAGTTTATTTTCTTTTACTTTATTGATAAAAGATCCTTATCATTTGCACCAAATTTAAAATTTCTTTATAGTTGTTTATTCAGTTAAAAGTTAAATAAAAATATAATACATTACTAGCATTTTTACATGTGCAATTTTGAACTAATTTGTAGGTGTCTTCTTGCATCACTGTTTAACAAGTATGGAAAATCTAATACTTTTGTCTGATTTGCACAATCACATGCCCTGGCAGTATCTCTGGTTCAATGGAAATCCTACAAAAAATTAAGAATTATTAGCAATAACAAACTTGTACTAGTGAATGGAAAGGCAATAGATGATTGATAACAGGACATCCCATAAGTTCTAATGGTCTGTAACCACTAAGACAAACATGCAATGCAGAAGCAATATTCACTAATAGGTACTGGATGAACTAGGACTCTATTGGGATATTATATTGGATGTAAGATCAGGGGCCTTTCAGAAGATAATCAAATGAAAAACTTGATTTTTTTATGTGTGATAAGGATGGTCTTGCCTTACCCTGACTCATACCCACAGAGAATATATATATATATATATATATATATATATATATATATATATATATATATATATATATATATATATATATATATCTGTGTGTGTGTGTGTGTGTGTGTGTGTGAACCACTCCAGTGGGCTAGTCGTTAGAGTTTCTGCCAAGTCATACCAAAGACCTATTTTTTAAAAATGGTACTAACAACTGCCTCACTAGCCGCTCAGCATTAAAAGGTTAGTGTTAGGTTTGGTCGGCCTGGTGTCAGCATAATGTGACTGGGTGGGCCATCATGTATAGGTCTGAAGCATGATGCCCCAGTGCTAGACCACAATAAAATGCCACACTGTAGACATTGTAGCAATATGATTGAAAAATTGTTAAAGCAATGCTAAAAATCCAAATCACACACTGTGTCTGTATGAGTGTGTGTGTATGCATGTGTATAATCTCTCAGCCACTTTATGCTACTTATAGTACAGAGCCTACTAATTAACATCAAATGCAAGCTGGCATGAGACTGCCTATTTGGTTTGTGCATTACCCTAAAAGCTGCATGTAAATGTGATCAATGCTGGTTGTGAAATTAGTTACATGGCACCAATCGCCTATCAAATTCAGTCAAATTTGATCATACTTTCATACTTTTAGATTTTTCTATGTATTATAAACAGCAGCCAAAATGTACGACACACTAATATTAGATAATCTTTGAAAATAAAGCGTTGTCTGATAGGAAATTCAGCCAAATATTTGGTCTAAATTAAAAAAAAACAAATATTGTTGCTATTAATTTTTGTAAATAAGTTCATTTAAAGTGCATAATGTACCATGCATATACATGTATCACGGTTTCTCTACCGATAAAATTGCTAATACGGAGTCAAATAACATTATTTGTATCAGATAATTATCACAAATAAAATACAGTGGAACCCCGATGTAACACGATAATTGGGGTCCAAAAAATTGTATCACATTAATAGCGGGGTCGCGTTATTACAGGCTTTTACAGTATTTTACCTTTTTCAGAGAATAACTCATTAGCACATATACGGTGTGACCCCGCTATAACAAGGTAGTTGGGAGCCATAGAACTCGACTGCTTATAGACCAAACTGTGTTATAAGCAACTAGGTCAGTTAGCTGAAGAAAATTTACCCCCAAACAATTGTGTGTGGGGTGTGTGGGGTGTGTGTGTAGATAATAAATGCGGGGCAGTAAAATATGTGCTTCATCGGCACAGTTACCAGCTTAAATTGAAGCACATTAAATGAGAAATACACCTGTAGTGAAAACAGAGAAGACATATAATAGTATACTTTATTTAGAGAACCAGGAATTGGTACATCTACAAGAATCCTGTTTAGTGATAAATGTCTAATGATGTGCTGTCCAACCTGCGAACCGAGGGCTGATTTTAAATGGCCTGCTGCGGTCCTCGGCTTCAAGAAAAACATTTTTCAGTGACCCATGGTGTCAAAAAGGTTGGACAGCACTGGTCTAATGTCTAGCATGAATAGAGTATCAACACTGTGTACTCACCCGCAAACATCATCATATACATTGAATCCACAACACAAGTGATTCCATCGAAAATATCCAGTTTTAAAATATTCAATAATTTTGTAACAGGTCATATTGGTCTGAATACAGTGGGAAAACATCGCACAATCACATAACGAATGACGAAGCACATTTACTTTTCAGTGCATTCCAAGTCGGTAGAAGTTAGTTTAAGTTTTAAGACGCCATTGGAAGGGTTCGTAAGCATAAACCTTTTCCCGACAAAAATGAATCTTTCACAGCACAGTTAATGTGTTCCAATCACATTGGAAAATGCAAAAATGTCCATCAGATTCCATCACTTTTATTTAAGTATGGTACTGACTTCCTTTGAAGAAAAGTTCTTTGTTGTTATTGAAAGATTGTTGTCGGCTTTATTTGATGAAGGGTGCATGCGCTATTGAAGTCACCACTAAATGACAGCTTTGGAGAACTAAACAAATGCCCATTTCTTATTGTGGCGGCAACATCAAATAATCGTATTGCATTATTGAGACTTAATGGTATTTTTTCCATTTGCTAAGTACGTTTTCATAACAATCGGTGCTTCGAAGGTTATCTGTTTCCTTTGAAATTTCAGCATACTATTTTATTTGGGTACATTTTTAAAAAGGAATTCACCGTCGTTTGGACTAATGTCCCTTCATGCCCATTGAATAAACCAATAAGTAAGATGTATGTTTTTTTTTTTTTAAAATTTGTTGTAGCAGCATGATGCTGCCTTCCATGCAGGAGTCTGAAAATTAACAAAGGGTCAACAGATGATAGAGACACAGGTGTTCTGATGACAGGGATTATTACAGGAAATGTGATTGTTCTGAAGGATTTAATTCTGAGTAAAAAGAAGAGGAATTCTACTTACCATCCACATAGAAATATCAGTCTTTGTAAATATATTAATTACTAGCGAGTGGCCGAAATTGCGACAAAAGATAGATTATGAGATAATGCCTCGTCTGGTTGATCAGACCCATTACCAGAAATGTCAACAACAAAAAAGCGGATATTTCACACCATAAAGAACTCATGCTAGATGTCAAGATAAGCGGATTATGGTATAACAATGCACTGATTACTTGGTTTGGCAATATGGACAAAGAATTTGTTTATGTAACAATATATAAATTTCAGTGCATTTCATATCCAGTTTGCGGCTTCCTTTCATGGGGCCTCCGAATTTCTGGACTTCAAACCAATGGTTGTATGTAAAAGTTTAAACAGCCAACAATGTAGCCAGTAAAAAAATCGCCACATGGTATGTTTTGCAGCCAATAAGGAAAAACAATTCAAGTTTGCGACATTGGCGAAGACCTACGTGAGCCCAGAATAAACTTTTTATAAGTTATTTTTCGTACGTTTAAGAAGAAAAGAAATACTTTTTCATGTACGAGAAAATACATATAAAATTTCAGGAGCCAAGCCATGATCATCTTGTATTGTTCATACGCAATCTCTTCCCAAAATGATAATAAACTTTTTACGTTTTTTTGGTACATTTTAGGAAATTTTTTGTGCACAAGAAAAATACATGCATATAAAATTTCCAGAGCCACACCACGACCGTGTTATATCCGAATGCATGTTATAACGGAGCGCTCTACAGCGGGGTCACACTGTATGTGTATTCATGTCTATGCAGCATGTTGAATAGGGTATCAACACCGTTTACTATCGTGCCGTTGTGACATACAGTTCATCCATAATGCATGTAATTCCATTGAAAAATTGCTCACAGATTTACAATATTCAATAATTTTGTCCCAGATCATTGTGTTTGAATTCAACGTCTAGTATATAGCATGAACAGAGTATTAACACCGTTTAGTTGCCGTCTTATATCGTACCATTGGGGCTTTCAATTAATCCATAATACATGTAATTCCATTGCAAAACTTGCATACATATTTAAGCTATTCAATAATGTTGTCACAGATCATTGTCTGAATTCAGTGAGAAAAATTAACAGCAAATTTAGGTTAAGAAAGATGAATCATGTGTATGATTCATTACGTTGCAGGGTCTATGAACGGTGTCAGTACAATTTTCATACTTCTACAATTTTCTCATATGCATTTCTGTGTATATTTATCCATTGTAAATTTCAAATAATTAATGCTTGTACGTCTATTCCTTTGACGACTACAGCAAAAATAATTAACAATTAACACATGCGGTCAGCATGCATATAACTTTTACTTCAGATTTTTGAATATCAAAAAAAAAATGTGAAAACTACTATATGTATACTAATTATTGCGCAAAGTGCAGAGAAAGACTTGTGTTTGTGAACTTGCTTTTCCATAACAGTAAAATATTTTTTAAAAAAATAGGAAATTAGTAAAGAGTTCATAAGCAAACACCATACACATGTAAAACATCAGAACTAAGTGCAGTAGGCCTGCAATGGTCATGAGTCACTTTTATATATAAAAAATTAAGCTGAATGCTTGTACAATTTCATTCCCTTTCAATTACCAGCTAATAAAGCGGTCATTATTTACTGGTCAAATAATTGTGTCTAATAACACTGCCAAGCCCAGCAAGCATGTTGGCGGCTTTCATTTTTAGATGTTTATTTAAATTGTGAGAATGCTTTATCAACCACCGCATGGTCTGCTGCTTGGTTGTGTATGCAGTTAAAGAAGAAACGCATCTGGCTATTGTTTGAGCACAAAATGTATACAGAATTAATTGAAGACAATCACAAAGATGACTTAATGGCTTTACTCGTGGATCAGTAATAAGTAACATTTCTGATAATGTTTATTTGGCATAATACTTCAAGAACCTGGTGAAATTGTTAAATTTCAGAAGCTACGCCACGATCGTATTGTATTAAAATTCATATGCTAACTCTTCACCAAAATGACAATACACATTTTGCACACTATTTCTCGTACTTGAAAACAATATTTTTCCTGGTACAAGAAAAATACACATACAGCTGTACATTTATTTAAAATTTCAGGAACCACAAAAAATTGTTTTATATTCGAATTCATATGGAATCTCTTCCCCAAAATGATAGCAAATTTTTTATACACTATTTCATGCACGTTGAAAAAAATTTTTTTTTCATTTCCAAATGAATATACGAAATTTCGGGACCACGTCATGACCGTGTTATACCGAAATTTGCGTTATCGCTGGGCGCATTATGGCGGGGTCGCACTGTACCATTAAGCTGGCAGTAGTGTTCCAGTGGTTGTCTCACCATGTACAATTAATCTGGGAAATAGTGTTCCTGTAACAACTAACCAGGTGCAAGAAGGTTGGCAGTATTCCAGCGGTAACTATCCAACTTGATTTTTGTTTAAATGTAATATGCATTTGTCAAGTGAGTTCTAATTTCAAAGTTGAAATTTTCAGAACTTGAGTTGAAAAAAAATGATCAGCATCAACCTTTCTACACCTAATTTGGTATTGTTTGCTGTCTTTTGATAAATTTCTTGGTTGATAATTGATTAACAACATTAATGTACAATAGAGAGGTCAGGAAATTATTTCTTCAGCATGTGACCATCATCTCCATGCCTTTTCCAAACACTCGAGTTGAAAATCTCCTGGTCACTTTAACATGTTTTACCAGACATTTTAATTGTTTTATTGATTTTAACGTTGCATAATGAATTGATATTGAACTGTTTTAAAAATAAATCTGCTTTAGAGAAATTTTCAACTATCAGAAAGAAAGGAAATGAAGCTTTCTACATGCAAGTTAACAGAGCATTAAAATATGGATCACTGATACATCTTTGCGACGACCAAAGGCTCAGATGCCAATTATTTCACCTGTTGTTATATACATGTAATTTTAAACAAAAGATTTTAGCCACAATGAAAAATACAAATATCAAATAAATTAAGAACACAGTGATTACCAAATTGCATTATAACTTAACGCTTAACAAATTTTATAAAGTTGTTTTTGATTTTCACTCATTAAAATTTTAGCAAGTTGCAGATGAAAAGATTTTAATGAGAGCACTACTGGAAGACATGCCCAATAAGTCGGAGTAGTCATGGTATAAAATTCATACAACATTATGAACTTATATTGTTCTAGCGAATATGTTTCACTATGACCCATGCTACAATGTACATGTAATTCCACTTGAGAACATCACAGTGTGATTTCATTCTGAGAAGTAGATCAATTGAGGAAATAATGTTTAGTTCTAAACTGTGAATTTACAAGTAAATGTAACCTGTAAGGGTGTGTATAATTCTGCCAGGTAATTTGATTAAAGAATGTAATAAATCAAGTGTTACCTCCCTTGTATTAAATTGCAGTAATGTGTATCTGTACAAGTTTCAGTTGATATTTTATAATAAAATATATAATTCCAATCTGCCCAAAATGCATTGCTTTACATTAGACTCAAACACTGGAATGAAATGGCGAACATTTTTAATAACAGCCATATATGTAATCAAAGATAATGTTTTTAAAATTGTTTCAAATTTGTTTTAGATAAGATACTCTCATTAAAATGTAGGCCTTTGGTGGGTCAATTTTAGAATAAAGTTGTTATATCATAATCAGATCAGTGACATTAATTATTTCTTCGAAACTAAACTAAAAATGGATTGTGCTTGTAGAATACGAATGACCCATTTCCTGCTGCTATCCAAGAAGTAAAGGTTAAGAACAGTCCGAATTTGTTTAAACATGCGTAAATACTTTAGCAGCATTCAAGTTTAATGAGGTCAACTAAATTTTCATAGAAGTATGCTTGAAAGTTGCATGTTTTCACAGCCGTGCTGACAGGATATTGACCATAAAAAGAAAGCAGTCAAGAAAGTTGTAATTTTTTAAAGAAATAGAAAGAAAATACTACAAGGGCACGAAAGTCTAATTAGCTCATCTTGATGTACATAGATAAATGCCATAATTAATCGTATTTATATGCATAAAGTGCAGTTGCACTAGAAAGCTTTTCATGGATAATGGCAAAGTTCCAAAAAAGTTGTAGAATATATAAAAGCAGGAAAATCAATGTAAACTTCTGAAATTTTAATGAGGTTATCTACATTAGTATAAAACATGTCTGCGTAATTTTAATTTCCACAAATTGCCTATTTAATTTTAATAATCAACATCAAGTAGAGGTTGTGAAAGAATGATCATTGTCCATAAGCATGAACCATGAAATTGTAGTGTTTCGCATTGACATAATTAAGTGAAATGATCATCTTGATTCTGAAATAATAATGTGTAGATTTAACCAGTTCTTTCTTACCTTGAGGGTCACTGTTTTTATTACTTGCCGTCACTTGCTCACAAAGATAAAGAACCTCACATTTCAGTGTTTTCAATTCAGACTGTACATTTTCCTGAACGGTCGTAAACCTGGTGTCAACCTTTTGCTGAAGATTTGTTAGCTGTGCTGAGACTGTCTTTCCAGAGTCAGAGAGTTCTTTGTGAATAACCTCCAAGTTTGACTTGTGCAAGTCAATATCTTTGTGAATAACCTCCAAGTCTGACTTGTGTGAGTCAATATCTTTGTGAATAACCTCCAAGTCTGACTTGTGTGAGTCAATATCTTTGTGAATAACCTCCAAGTCTGACTTGTGTGAGTCAATATTTCTCTGAATAACCTCCAAGTCTGACTTGTGTGAGTCAATATCTTTCTGAATAACCTCCAGGACTGACTTGTGTGAGTCAATATCTTTCTGACAGGCCTTCAAGTCTGACTTTATGTCTTGACACGTTCCATCTAAATCAAACGTGTGCCAGTCCAGCTCTTGATGGAGACTTTTTAAATCACTTTTTTGTGAATCTAGCTCTCTCTGTAACCTTTCGTTGGATATACCTTGAAGATCTCTCAGCGCCCTTATATCCAGCTCCAGGTCAAGATAAACATCCACTGAGGCATCACGTATCTATAATATATAAAGAAATGAGTGACAGAAATGGCACATTATAAACCTATGTCAAGTTTAATATGCAGATGACTTAATTTTTGCGCAGAAGACATTTATCTTTCTTTCAGTCTTTAATCATTGCGCTTTTTCTTCTAATCTCAACAGTTTTCTCCCAAACCCCAATAGCACAAAATTTGGTTCAGGTGTGCAATTCATAATTGATGTCTTTGTGCAGAAACCATTTTTATTCTTTCAATCAATGAAATCATCCTTTGACCTTTTCGCTCCAATGTTTTTGTACAGAAAACATTATAACAGTTTCAGTCAGTGACCACTAACTTTGAACGTTTTCACCCCAAATTGATAGGATTCTTTTTCAGCTAACGTTAAGCTATCAACAGAGTTGGCAACTGTATATGGTGTAGAATCTGGGTTATTGCGAGGAAGTCACTGTGTTTCATCTAGTCATAATGACCTTGTACTTTGATATTTTGAGTTTGATATCAACAGGGCCATTTTCTGTTGCAATTAAATGCTGTGTCCGAAGTTTGGTGAGTGTAGGTGATAGCAAACTCGAGTCATTGTACAAAAACCATACTTTGTCTTTGAGTCAAAGTGACCTCGACCTTGGGACTTTTGAGTCAAAAATCGATAGGATACTTCCTTCCCCCAAGTTCAAAGATTTACAAAACTGTATGTGGTCATCAAGCCAAATTATTAGCTCATATTAACTAAATTATTCTTGAAAAATAGTTTTGTTTTTCTCCTAAACTTTAATTGTTAATACTGTGAGGCAAGTACAACTAAATTTACTACATGATTAGCATGGTTTATCTCTGTCAACACAATCCTTTAAGATATTTGTATTGCAAAGTTATTTTTCATTCCACAGCCCATGAGTGGTCATGATATAAATGAAGTCACTTACTTTCTTTATACCTTTATAAGGATCATAATTGCTTACCCTAATAAGAGGATTTTGAATTATGAAAAGTTTTTGTTGACAATAGTTTATGGACAGTATATATCCAAAATAAGTTCAAAAGATCTAAAACTTTTCATTTGACTGGTGTGAGAAAAAATACAGCAATTTTCGAAACACCATGTTTAATTTTCAGCTATTAGAATTCAATCGTATTGACTCATAACTGACCAGCAAAAGGAGTGACATGAACGACACTAAGAATTCCCAGTCTATTGAACATAGGAACAGCAATTTAATAGCTCAATGACCAAACTCATCAACAGCGGGTACCTCAGGTGGTCTTAATTTTCCAATTAAGGACCCAATTATTCACAAAATAGGAAGCAAGTATTTATGTGACTTCCGTTTTGGTATTGGCCACCTGATATTAACAAGAAAACACCGGATCTTGCTCCTATTCGACAACAAATAGTTGTATTTTGTCACCCTGATTAGAACTGAGAAAAGTATAGTTGAAAGAGGAACAATGTGATCGATACCATTTGATTGACTATTACCAGGACCAAAATTTACCTCATCAAAAGTCTGATCAAAACATGTATCAACTAAGGAAAAATTTCCTTATCAACATCATTCACAATAGCTCTTTTTGACATAACTGCACAATCAAGGTTTAAATCAGGCTTTCATATTTCATTAGGATCGACCTGTTGATCCAACCAAGGTTTGTCAGTTACAAGCAGAATAACAACTACTTTATCTCTAGTTAGGTCGTTTTCTAGCAATAAAGGAATAGGCAAAGAAGTCACTGCTCTGACAGTCAGGTGTGAGGAGGCTCAGTCTGATGACAAATATAAACAATAAAGAAGAACATTAAAAAAGCACACACTACTCCCTGAAAAAGAACACTTTCACTAGAAGAGAACGTTTCAAAAAAGGCAAAGACCTGATATTACATGACTTTAAGAATATCATGTGTCCCTTATTACTTTAGTGGGAGGGATATGATTAGCAGCATCAACAATAAGTGACATAGAATCCTTCAAAATGAATGGTATATAATTCTCCATAAATAAATCAGACTGGGGTTTGTTTTACCCAACACATGTGTTGCTTTCAAAACATAACCATGTGCATGACCTTTTACAAATAATAGCAAGTGGAATAGCTCTATCTTTGTTGTGTTGCTTATTTTTTTAACTTGTAGCAATCCGAAATTGCGTGCCATATTTTCTTGGTATAAGTGCACGTAAGAAGAAATACAGATTTCTGGTCTGTCTTATCTGAAGTTTGGTTCCTATCAGTTATGCCCAACTGAGATTTGTAAATACTCATATGAAACTGAGATAGTTTCTTACTAGAAATCTGCCGACTTGTTGACAAATGAAACTTTTTGAGTCAAGGAATAGTAGTCAGCTGTGAGACGGGCATTTATCAAAGTGTCAGCATAGTTCACATTTTGACCTCACTACGTATGCAATGTTTGAACTCTGCTACTAATATGAGTTATATCTGTTTAGACATCTTTATCAATCTTTTTAGATGCACATCACTTGTCAAACAGTTGTCTTTTTCTCTAGGAAATTTATGTCATTTGGCTACTTTTATGCATTACATTTGATGATTTTACTGTATAAAATGAACATGCCAGGAACTAAGAACATTTTGAAACAAAATCAATTTAATATGTGACACAATTTTAATTTTTCTGGCATATGTTTATTAATATCTTATCCAAGACAGGCCCCAAATTTTTGTCCTGATTCTATTATCATAAACTTTGTAAGAAAGAAGCAACACCAACAAGTTTTGTAAACCTTACAAATAGTTATCTAATTTAATTATGAAAAGTTAATAGGAAATGTATTATGAATAAAATCCAAAATTATCCAAGAAATTGCTGCACAAGTCCAAAACAATTTGATGTTCCAAATGAATTCCTCAAATCTAATGGTCTGCCAAAAGTCTTTTTGTATAATAATGGCATTGTCCAGAACTCCTTTGAACACATCTTTGATAGTTCCAGAATAATATGAGCACTTTGTATTTTAAACGGATAATTATAATAAATGTTTGCCCCCTTTAATTATATTTATAAACACAACACTAATCACATTTGCAGACTGACATTAACACAGGACCATATGAAATAAGAATCCAAAATAAGAATGAATTAAATGAGACCAGACATAAAACAACTCCTTTTATGTATGTAATTCTCAACAAATTCTAATTCGACTGTAATGCTTTACCGGCAACATCACCAAGAGCACCAATACCTTTATCACAAACAACGTCAATATCTTTCATTCCCAGTTGCTTTGCAATTGGTATTGCTTTTGGGACTATCTTTCTGAATAAACCCTGAACAACATCACCGAGTCCAACCCGTAGATCGCTCTATACGCAGGTAATCGTAACTTTAAACCCTGGCCATTTCAGGTCCACGTTGAGCATTATCCTATTTTCTTGTCACTGATCTAACTGTATTCTCTCAATCAATTTAATAGATATGGGACCGATAAAATGTAATGTCCATGATACTGCCTGTAAGTAATCATTGACAAAGATCAGTTACTTCATTAATGATTTCTGGGGAATTATTATTGTCTCATTTTCAGCAAATCAAAATTTCTAGTCTTTCAACATCGGCAAAGACGTTATTGGGACATGGAGTAATAAGACCACTTCCCCTGGTACCTGTACTAATACCACTTCCAGTTGTTTCTTCTTCCTCAATACGATCTGGGCTGAATGGCGATTTTCATGGAGATAATATATCTATGAGTAATGGCACTCTTCTAACTTCTTTGACTTGTCTCACAAAATAAATCCATTAAACATATCGCTAATGTTACAGAGTTATACAGGTTCTCAGTACTCGGTGTTACAACATTTACAATATCTACCACAATTTTATGGCGTTATCCACAAACTGGATCTTCTGGATCTATGTTAGTGATATTGGAGCAAAACAACGATGAAACATTTGTGGTGGAACAAGAAGAAAAAGACTTAGGTTTATTGTACTTTTGGTGTCTTGAATTAGTCGTTAAACTACTCCGAATTAAAATATAATGAACTCCCTAATCAACGTTCAACATTTCATATACAATCAAGTATTTGAGTGGCAAACCAAACTGAAAAATACCGTTGACAACTATATGGTAAAAGTAAAAAAAGTATCGCAGACGTGTAGTTGTTGTTGACATAATTCGACGTCCGCTGTTATCGCTGGAACCGGTGTATTGCTATCAACAATAACAACGACATCGCCAGCAGTTGTAACAATTTATGTTTCAACTGCAACAACAATTGCTGGTATTCTTAATATAATTGCAAAAAGGTGTCTACGTGCATAAATACAAAATTGCATTAGTATACAATAAAACTGCATGTGGCGATGCTTAAGCAAACTTCAAATTATGATCGTTGATTTCATCATATCTCCGTGATGGAATAATATCAGATAGAGAGTTCACAGAAATAATTAAGATTTAAAACGAGGCATTTGATGAAACTATAGAAAACCCTATTCAATACTTAGATATAGAAATGATGAAAGATGGAGAACTAGAAAAATATCAGATTTATAATCAGGGTTTAAATAATAATAATGTCATATTCGCAATGATTGCTACAACAGATCGTCACTAACATAACTCCATTGAAAACCACGATGGTATCAGCAAACTAATCCTGAGTTCAGCGTTATCTTTCCAACTGCGATTCCAGCTAAGGAAATAGCACTAGTACAATTGCAAGTTTATCACACTTGGCCGTCATATATCACCAGTTATTTTTAATATCATCGATTGCAGTCAATCTTGTATGTGATATAATTGATGGAAGTTAATCTTGAAATAGCATGTCAGGCCCACTGAAGCCACTTTGGAGTTTTAACTTCTCTTTGGAAAAAAGCGTCACAGACCCCCCCCTAGCAATGAGGCAATAGTTCTTAGACAAAAAGGAAGTGACCATTCTTCCTACCTTGATTAAGTATGGAGACTTTCTTCCAAGTTCCATACTGCATCTTTCCATGGGCAACAAATAGGACAGTCATACTGAGCATCCTGCTACATAAGAATACTATTTTTGAAAAAGCAGGAATATATGTTATATGATGGATTTGACTAAGGAATCAGACAGGCATGATCAAGTTACATTCTCTCTGACCATCCAAATATTAATTGGATGAGAGAATATTAGGCTTTGACTGAGGATTCAGCATCCTGGGAAAGGGTGGCAATTCAACCAAAACAGACCATATTTCACTACTATTCATTTCGTGTATTGTTTATGGCTTAACATCAATTCCTGTATTATTTCTAGTGGATATATCTTCCAGAGTCGTTTTGTGCAAGTTGTCACTACATTTGTCTTATAGGTACATGAGGAAATTGGTAAATCCTTAATGATGTTGCCTGTATTTATGAATTCTAAATGTTTAATTGTGATATTATCTAAGTGCATTCAAAATATTTTAATCCATGACTACTAATTTTGTTCTGATCTGAATATTCAAAATGGTTGCAGCAGTCGTTTCTAAATCATTCTATATCATTCCCACAGGAGCCAACAAATGTGCATGCAAGGGTTTTATTCAAAACAGTGAAACTAATAACAGCAATTTTCAAGTCATTTTAATGGCATCCAACTATGAGTTAGTGTCATGCATAAATCAATGCATGGACTAAACAGATTTATCTAAGACCTGTTGACGTGCTTCATGACAGATTTAAAGAAACCATAGAAGCCTTTCACTAAGGTGAATAAACACCTCATAACAAAAATTTGAGTTTAACTTCTTTCTTCTAAGATATGAAAGGGATTTAGGACATAAATAACATCAGTTTTCAATAGGCTTTAGACTGTCATGAAACACCCTTCAGCTGAAATGTCATTTAGATCTACCACTCAATCAGATACTGATAAAAATGTCTACATTTACATGATCGAGAACAAACGCACCGATAATAAGAGGATAAAAAAATGCACAGAAATACAGAGATCGTAAAAAGCCACAATATGAAAATTTGTTTCTCAAAATGTTGTATAAAGGTAATGTATTGTGTACGTTTGATGGCTGATTATGTCATAGTCTAAGGTATATCATCCAAATCAAATGAGGATTGGTCGGCTGCATTAAACTTTTAGTATAGATTATTGAATGCAAATAATGTTTTGTGTGTGTGAGTTAATTTTTATACCAGTCTAATAGTTTTAGATCACAATCACCTGAATCATGATGAAAATTTGAAAGCAACTACGTGATGAGTTCATACTCTGACTTAATGATATGGCATCTGTTAACACTGCAAACAACATCTCAAAATGTCAAAACTGTGATGCAGCAAACGACCACTTGATTCAAAAAATAACTACAGTACATTTAAATATTTCAGTAAATTAGCAGAGTAAAACAGAGGGCACCATAATAAATTTATTTATCAAATATAATATATTCATAACTGGAAATGTCTGAAGTATCTGTTAATTTTATTGTACAAACTTTTAAGTTTTTCTTCTTTCTGTTAATTAGTTTATAGCCATAGAGTCGTACTGGATAAAGAAACATACAAAGTGCAGCTCAAAACCACATAATCACATATTTGGACACGTGAAAGCAGAAACCAAAAAAGTAAAACAAACACAGCCTGTTTTGAAAGATACTTATCACATCAAATTAAAGCAGGATACTTAAAATCTATGTATTCAGGACTGTCTATTGTACTACAAAAAAAGACCTGCATTCTGATATAATTAACGCGTTGGTAAATCTACAACGCTTTAATGGAATTGATATTTCATACAGAAATATCAGCCGAGACACTATCAGTGATACTCAAAACTGTACATGTCTTGTTGCAAATCGATCTTTGCCTGATGATATAAACTAATCTCAAATCTATGGTGTCATGGTTGATGAGAACACTGACCTGATGGCAAAAATATACTTGTAAATATGTATGTGGTTTATTCAGGACAAAAGTTGCAGTTACCAAGCTTCTTGCTAATGTATATTCCAGCGCAAATCTTGCTTTTACAAATGGTTCAGTGTAAAGTGTGATTTATTTGTAAAAACATGAGAACATTTAATTCATTGGATCGGAGTTTTAGTGTATCAAGCTACCATATTTTGAAACTTAAGAAAGAGCAGGTCTTCGGAGTACAAAAAATTAGCATTAAAGAGCCACACCATATCTGTTGGATGGGGTTGAAAAACACAGTGGAAACAGACTATGAGCTAGATCTACATTGTCAAACTTTGCAGCAGGGTGTTCAGTGAAATACAAGCAGTGAGTAATGCCTCTCATACTAAAATGGACTTTGTACAAACCAAAGAGGGTGATGCACTGAAGGATAGGAAAAACAGAGCTGAAGTAAATGAGTAAGATGGCAGTACGGTGGCATATTTCTTGTGGGGCGAAACCGAAAAATCAACAGGAGTAGAAAGTGAAAATAAATAATATCATTTAGCATGGAATGAAATGATAAAAGTTCATTCGTCAAAAATCATGATAGAATTGCATGGGCTTTGTGCCAGGTTATTGAGTGAAATACAACCAGTGAATATTGCACATCATGCCAACCTAAACTAGATAAAAATCAAAAACAGATATTTCATGACTAACCATTTTCTTAAAATTCATTTCATTCCTCCCACAATCTAGCTAGCAGTAGGAGTGCCACGGATGACTTTATGACATTATGTGTCCATTTTGTCCTGTTTTCCACTTTGCTTTTGGACTTTGTAAAGTCCATGCTTGTCCACTCTTTGAAGTTATCTTCCCATCTCTTCTTCTGTCTTCCCCGTGTGCTCTCTCTCTCTGCCCTGTGGGATTGTCTTTGACAGGCCAGATGATCAAGAGAAGTGACCGTACCATCTCAGTTTTCATTTCACAAAGGTTGTGAACTGATCTTTATATGGTCTGATTGCACCTTTCTTTCTACTGCATGCATACACGAATACGAAGACAAGTGCACAAACGTCATCTTGAACCCAAGCATGATGTTGCTGTTCTTCCATATTGACTTCAGCCAGGCCATTGCAACTGTTGTCTGTGCAATCCTAGACAGAACCTCAAACTTTGAACCTTCGTCAGAAGCGACAGAACATAGGTACTTGGAGTTTGTCAATGAGCCCACATTTTGTCCGTTCACTTTTTTTCCTAATCCACCAATATCGTCAACAAAGAGCAGGTTGTCCATTGTTCTACCACCAACATCGACACTGCCTTCATGGTCTTCCAAGGTATTGGATATGATCCTAGCTGGCTAGATGTTGTAGAGAGTGTATGAGAGAAGGGAGCCCAATCAGACTCCAACTTTGAATCTGAACCAATCTTCCATGTTACCACTGACGATAATTGTACTGGTCGCCTTGTCATACAGGTTTCATTGGTGCTAGCTTTGTGTTTATGTTGTACATCTTTATGTTTGCCCAAAAGGCTGCATGGCATAACTGGTCAAAACACTTCTTGAAGTCAAAGGAGACATGATAGAGATAAAATTAGTGCTGTGGATACTTTTCAGAGACGATTCTAAGCTTGAAGATCTGTTCTATTGCGTTACCTCCTGCTTTGAAACCCGCCTGTTCTTCAGCAACATGCTGTGTTTGGGGTTTGTTGCGGATCAGCTTAAGCATAACATAGCTTGGGTAACTGATGAGGCTGATTGTTCAGATGTTCTGGCATCAGATTCCCTCTCTTAGGCCTCCGGAAGTCTCCTGGTGGTAAAGCTCTGAACAGTATTCCTTCTGTCTGTTAAGAATATATCAATGTTCTGTGCGACTGTTACCTGCCTTGTCCTTGATCGTGATAGGCCATTTTCCTATGTCATCAGGTCCCTAACTAGCTGGTATGCCATTTAACTGTTATTCTGGTTCAGGCTTTTCTTGATTAACTTACACTGATCCTCTAAACAGCTCCCTTGGCTCTCTTTAATACTTTCTTAATCATGTTGACCAAGCTTATGAGATCTAATGCAATTAGCAATGGAAAATGCACAATACACTGAAAGCTGCAGTGGTTCCTCATGGTAATTAGAAAGCTATTTAAGTCCTACCTGACTCACTTCAAGAGCAGTAGGAGTTAAGAAGAAAAAAAGGATAGGTTCTCTTGTTAAAAATGGTCAGAACTCAAAGGAATACTTATTGGGACATTTAGGTGCTTGAACATACAAATTTTGTGTCAAGGATTAGTAACATTCCATGGGTGGGCTGATGCCACAATTCTGTATACTATGCAAATCTGAGGTGACCTAGGTGGCAGAGAGGTCTAAAGCACTATCGATCACTGCCATCACATATTTTGTCCCAGTGGCTTCGAGTCTCTGGCTAGGCCAGTGTGGGTTTGTGAGAACTCTGGCCAGTATCTTCTCATACGTCATTGGATTCTACTACGTTCTTCCAGTCATTTTGTTCTGAATACATTCTTTATATTACCAACATGATGAAACATTATTTACTTCAGTCAATGCAAGTGAAGCATAAACATATTTTATATTCTTCCAGGAGAGACGTCAACCTATTATTCTAACTCACAGTTGCAAGTTTAAAAATGTTCTTAATGTTGTTTTTAACTCTTTTTGTTTTCAAATGTGTTTACTTTTCAAATAAACATTCATTTATTCTTTCATTTCATTCATTCATAGGTTCCTTAAATGTGATGTGCCGTGCTGTTCATATCTTCTTGCACAAAAAATGATCAGCAGATTTAACAATGTGAAAGTTCTCTATTTAGACAAGAAAACAAACCAAACCATGCATTTATCAAGTGCTATACCTGTTTGATGTCAGACACTGCAGCTATACATTCTGGTAGAGAATGAAGATGGACAGGATCTTCAAGTAAATCTATGATTTCCTTTATGAAATTCCTCATTTCTGTATCAGTCAGCTTCATCTGGGGAGCATGCACAATGGTGTTCCTCACATCTGATACCTAATTGTAAGATGAACTGTCCTTCAATTATGAACATCAGAAGTGATATTAACTAACAAATTAAAACAAGATAACCATGAACAGTACATTACATGCCAACCATGCATTTTATGGTCCTCTATTAATAAAAATAAGTGTAGAATGAACAGTACATTATATATGCACCATGTGTTTAATAGTCTTTTCGAGATTATTGACAAGATTATTATGATCTAATTATCCGGTCTTAAACTAAATTTAAGGGCAGAAACAAGTTTATTTTACCATGGCCTCGTACGTTTGTTCGCAGAATCAAAAAGGGTTCTTCCTTAATCCAATTTCATGTAATCCACAAAGGTTCTTACTGAAAATGGTGGACAACTTGAGTTGTTGGGGAAAAAACGTTTTCTTCTTTACGTCACATCAACATCGACCTTAAAGCTTGTGATCCCCAAATTAATACATGTAGGTTTCTTCCTTGCCACATATGAAACCATGTAAATATCATCAGTAAAGTTTGGTAACTATGGTTCATGCACAATTCAAAACAGATAAAAGATGGATGGATGGACACAAATCATAAATACTTTCCATGTTATGCATACCTGTCAAGCACTGTAGAGGTATAAGGGCAGTAAAGAGATTTCATCATCTTTTCATTAGTTTCTATTTGATATGCCCGCCATAAGTTATTATGGGCATCTAAAAATAGCAACTAAAACAGTTATTAAGTCCCTATTTCCAAGCATGTAAAGGAAAAGATGGTTACTATGAGTAAAAATTAAAAATAGTAAAGCTACTATTGATTTACAGAACATATATGAATTATTGTGTATGGAACTTTATATGCTTTGTAAGTTATTTGTTCTTATCCTCCATCTTCCATTAGATTCGATCAATCAGATGTAATTAAACAAGACAAAAGATACTAAATGAGAGTAAAGATGAATGCTTCAATATAGAATAATTGCAATTATCATAAAGTTCATCCCACAACAATGTAAATCCATTAAGCAACAAAACAAAAACAAGATATAAGTATTTGTGTCATTATTATAACTTGTATACTTGACTTGAAATCAGAATTTACGTGGACTTTTTTCAGTTGTTGTAATGAAATATGCTAAAACGGGGATTCGAAGTTGTTGTTTTTCTTCTGACAACAAACTTAAGATAATGGACAGACGATAGACAATTACCATCTTTGACCACTAGTACTAAAATCACCTTGCATGAAAGAGAATATTTTTCTCCAGTTCACCACATTAGTTGTACAATGAACAGTTTATATAAAAAAGAGATAGTGTGCTGTTACCTTGAATGCTTTTCACTAAATAAAAGCTTTGTGAGCATGAAGGGAACAATTCTTTTGTAAAAACTTATATCTGAAAATAACATACATTGGACCTGCCAAAAGTAACATTTATATATATATGGTTTTCTCCATTATACAACAAACATCATGTGCAGAAGATAATGCCATATCCACTTATCGCAATCTCAATTGTAAACTACACTGATAATACATAAACGAAGAGAGAGAGAGAGAGAGAGAGAGAGAGAGAGAGAGAGAAAGTTGTTAGCAAAGTAGTTTATTTATAAATAGAATTCTGCCACTATAGAGAATATACTTCTTTTTCTTAAATCCATCTTTAAATTATGACATCATTTTGGTTTTTGCAAACGTAACTATGCCGTCATGTATAATATTAGTCTTTATACCAGGACAAGGTTCTTATTACTGTACTTACATGGTAAAATGATGTCCAGTAAGTATTTGTTGCTGCATTACAGTTTCAAACTGTACAAGCATTATATCCAACAGAAAAATTTCAGTAAAGATTTTTAAGTGCAAATTAACCTGCAAGCAATTAACTCATTAACATTGATTACATTTCCCACAGATTATCTTATCAAGGTACAATGTTCAACCGTAATGTTTTCTAACTAATAGCATGAAATATATAATCCAGTTTTATGCATAGGATTCAATCAGCAGGGAACACTGTGGCCCCCTTTCTCCAAATCTTGGGGCCACACCATGCATTTTAGTCTAGGATAAATTAAATTAATGGTACATAATGCACTAGTAGTGCTATAGGAAATTATATTATCTTTCTTGCTTGTATAGTTTTGACACCTTAAATTCATGCTCTGCTCTGTATTATCATATTTGTTAAACACATGCATTAGTGCAATACAAGCTTTATCATGTTATGATCTAACTCATGACAAATTATCGTCTTAACCTGAACTAAGCTGCATCATGAATTTTTCAAATTCTAGATTGTGCTCTCTCATTTAACTTTAGACAATACTCATTATTAACTAGCATTTATTACAATAAATACCTATATCTTTTCTGAATTACCTTTCTTTGGAAAATAACAAATCATTAATTAAATCACAAATTGTTTATTTTCATAAATTTTGTCACTTTTGTAAACATCAAAATAAATTTAAGTTTATTCACCAAAGGGGGGACATAACTTTTAAAAGCCGAAATACTAATAGCTGTTAAACACTTCGCATTGTAATTCAGCCAGCTATCACAAACTTTGAATTTTTTCATTGTCAGGGACAATGCTTTAAAATAGATATTCATTCGTGTGGCGCCTTGTGGTATAGTCCGATGGTGTCATCGATAGTACTTGCTCAATATAGATCCCTGTCCTTCCCTTTTTTCTTAAATTGCATTCTTATGAAAGAAATGCTTAGCAGAGAGTCTATCAGTTTAGTCACGTCCAATTTTTATAACCTGTCCACATGCTGTTATAGAGTCAATTATGTAATTTGTAATCTGATATAAAGTCTTTTTGTCAATGTTCCTGTCTAAATGTAGTATGTTTTGTGTCCTGTAGGTATCTTTACTTTTAATATCGTTTATTAATTGTTGTCATTTGGTCATTCTGTTTTCGCAGTATAACATGGTATGAGTTTTACTAAAAGTGGATTTCTTACACAGTGGGCATTTCGGTGGTACTCTGACCATATGCTGCCTCACTGCGACTTCTCCTGTCAACCATACATTATGCATGTATTTGAAGCAGAGGCTTTGTATCTTAAGTGAGCCTAGTTGGACCCAGTTTCTCCACGCCCTCTTCCAATTTACGTGTACGTTTTTTATTTCTACTTGACTCTTTATTTTATTTGCTAGTTCTTCCCTCATCCATGTATTTGTATTTTTCCTATCTAGTTCCCATAGTTCTCTTTTGTCCCTATATTTGATTAGAATTTCCTTAATTTCTTTAAATTTCCGCGGTGTTTCCAATAGTCTAGTTAACTTATTATTTTGATAGATGTCTTTTCTATGCCTCATAGAGAAGCCGAACCAATAAATGTAGAGAACCTCCCATAGTTTGTGAGGGTTTGGTTTTAACATTTTAAATCTATTTAATAATGTTAGTATGTTTAAGTAGTACCGGGTTAGTAATTGCTAAACTCCCCCTTTCCTTTCCCTTATATATTATTTCCTTTTTTATATAGTGAGTTTTAAATTCCCAGATGTAATTTATAATTTATAATTTGATTGTCTAAAGTTTTTAGAGTATCATTTTTAAACTCTATAGATTTTGTGGTATAGATTATATTTGCGTACATATACGTCTTGGCCACCTCGGCCCATTCCATAAGACATAGTGGCGTAAGCGCCCAGATGTTCACATTTTCATTTATTTGACTTTTTATTTGATTATGGTTTTCCTTTTCTTCATTTTGGCCAAAGTATATCCCTAAAGCTTTGACCCTTTCCTTGATTTGATTTGGGGTAATCCAGAGTGATTTCCCCTCCAGTTCCCTATTTTTAGAATCTCTGTTTTTTTTCATGATTTATTCGGGATCCTGAAGCCTTACCAAAGTTTTCAAATTTCTTTATAAGGTGTTTGAAGGAATTGGAATCCCTAATGAAGTTGGTGCAATCATTTGCATGTTGAAGCATTTTTACTTCTTCTCTTATATTTGGAACTTTGATGCCCTCAATCTGTTTATTTAGTCGTAGTTTTATACTTAGAATTTCTATTGCTATTACGTATAATAGCATAGATAAGGGGCAGCCTTGCCTCACCGATCTTTGGATTTTAAATTTTCCTGTATTGGCGCCATTCACCTGTACACTTGAAGTTATTCCATTGTACAGGATTTTGGTCCATTTTTAGAAGTTGCCTCCAAATCCAAATTTTTGTAATACTTTTTGTATATAGTTGTGCTCTAGTCTGTCGAAGGCTTTTTCCTGGTCCAGAAGTACCATGGCACCTTTCTGGCCAGAAATGTTTATGAATTCAATAATTGTTCTAATACTTAGGATATTGTTTTGGATATCTCGCCCTTTAGCTCCACATGTTTGATTTATATTAATTATTTTCCCCATGCCTTTTTTAACTCGTTCTGCTAAAATCTTACTTAGAATTTTGTAGTCTGTATTAAGGAGGGAGATGGGTCTCCAATTTTTAATATCCTCTCTATCCCCCTTCCTCTTGTATATTAGAGTAATTATTCCCTCCCTCATGCTGCTGGTCATCTTGTTGTTTTTCAGTAATATGTTGTTATACAACAATTCTAGTATAGGCGACAACTCACCACAGAAGTTAAAGTAGAATTCTGCAGTGAGCCCATCTCTACCTGGTGATTTTCCTTTTGCTAGATTTTTTATGGCATTTGTAATTTCATTTATCGAGATGAAATCATCACATTAATCTTTATGTTCTGATGATATCATCTCGCATTCTATTCCTTTTAAATATTCATCAATCTCTTTGTCCTCTATAGCTTGAGATTTATACAAATCACTATCATAATCTTTTATATAGTTTAGAATTTCCTTTTTTGGAGCTACTTCCATTTTCACTTAATCTAAGAGTATCCATAGTTTTCTCCCCTCCCCTCCTTAGTTCTTCTCTTTTAGATAAGCCTTCTGCTTTTTTATAAACTTGTGTGAATTTACACGCCTTAATTTCCTTCCTTTGTTTTTCCTCTTCTAGTATTTTATATAATTTCTTTTTTAGAATTTCATCTATTTCCTCAGTTAAGTTAGTTTTAAGTAGATCTAGAATTATTTCTTTTTCCATTCTAATTCTCATTTGTGAATACTTTATCGCTTTTTAAAAATAAAAAAAATCTTTAAGTTATCCCATTCTTGAATGATGTAAACATTTCCATTGTTTACAAAAAAATTTATTTCCTCTTTAACTTCTGTATTGAAATCTGGTTGCTCTAAAACTATTTTTAAATTTTATTTCTAAGTCTAAAAAAATGTTGTGGTCACATATCTTAAAATCTATAATTCCTGCATCTTTGTATATATTTTGTTCAAAATGTGTTCCAAAAAATCTATCTAATCGACTTCCTTCTCCTACCTTATATTCATATGTATAGTCTTTTCTCAACATATTTAATTTTCTATATATGTCTATTATTTTGTGGTTTATTAAAAAAAAAATCCATTTCCGGTTTAAATCTGAGATCATTCGTTGTTAAAGGGCCCCTCCTTTCTATTTCGTCACCCACCCAGTTAAAATCCCCACCCAATATAAGATTTTCCATGCAAACATTTTCTATGTATTTTGATAATTTTTCTAAAAATTGCTGCTTTTGATATTTATTTGCAGGAATATATACATTGACTAAGTGTAAATCGCCAATTACTATATGTAAAAGTCTTCCTTTGAAAAAGGTTTCCTCTTCCTTCCTTTCCCATTTGTATCTTATTTTGTTTTTAATTATTACAGCTACCCCCGCCCCTTATATCTTTTCCTATGTAATAGTTTAGAATTAAAATTCTATCTAACTTTTCTTCACATAATTTTGTTAACTCTTTTAAGAATCCATTATGTGATTCCTGTATTAAGAGTATGTCATAGTTTGTTAAGTTACTTAGTTTCAAATTTTTTTCCTTATTAATATCATTAATAGTTGTAGACAAAACACGAAGTTTTTTCCTTCCATTTTTGTCTATTTTCCAGGTTGCCGCTTCTGGTTGCATTTAAACTGTAATGCAAATTTTACTGTTTTAATATATTAAATGGATATTGTAAAACAATGATTTATTTAGATTTTTTTTTGGGGGGGGGGAGGACTGGGTCCCCCTCAGAGGTATTTTCAGTCGGTGTCTTTGAATTTTCAGTGTTAGTTGTTGGGTCCGTCATATCTTCTGTGTCCATTTCGGTATCTGTGTCCTTTCCAAATTGTGTCACCGTGGTATGTCTCGTCTCATTTACTGAACTTTCAAATTCGGTACCAGTCTCAAAGCTCTCGTCTTCGCTATCATTTCTGCTTTCATTTCCCTCTTTACTTTCGGTCCCCTCTTCTTGTTTTTCTCCTTTCTGCTTTTTTTAAAATTGTTTTTGCCGCACTTTTCCTTTGTGGTGTATCATCATTTGGCTCTTCCAAGGTTTCTTCCTGCGATGTTGGTGATGGGAATTTCGCTTTTCTCTTTTTTATTTTCTTGCTTGGGAGGGGTGTAGAGCACGTTAGGGGGGCTAGCCAAGATATGTTTGTCTTCTCATCCTCTTCCCCTTCTCCCTCTTCTTCCTCGTCTTCTGTTTGCGATCCTTCCTCCTGTAATGGGCCAAATCTATTTGCCGTGCTTATTGCCTCTTTTGCTGATGTTTTCATTATTCCTCCTGTTTTATTTGGGCTTAGATAATACTCCCACTGGGCTCTTCTCGTCTCTTCTGTATCCGTCTCTTCTGTCCTTATTTCCTGTGTTTCATTTGCCCCTTCCATTCTTACTTGCCGTATCAGATTTTCTATATCACCCATCATTACAGGCACCTGGTTATTTGCTGCTACTCTGTTGGCATAAGTCTCTGGTGCTGTTTGTTTGACTATCTGTGTGTTTCTACAGTCTTTCGGGGCCTGCCCTGTCTGACTACATAGTGGGTATTTTCTGTCATTTTCGCTCCCCTTATACCACGTCTTAAGTCTGAAACCCATCACATAGAAAAAGACAGGTAGTTTTTTTGCCTCCTCTCTTGGCATAAGTAGGATACTACTTGCAGATTTGATGGGCCCAAAGCCCCAAACTGTCGCCATTTTGTGTGTTTTGACCCGGACCTTGAACTTGATTTCAACTTTTCGTATTATTTCCGCTGTCTCAATTTCTAAAGGTAGTCCTACTACGTGTACTTCTATCAATCTGTTTTCAAGTTGTCTTGTGAAAGGAGGGGCCTCTCTCACTTGTGCTTGCACTCCCTTGACCTCTATACTTCCTACCTCCGAGAGCATGGTGTCGTGTAGGCGTGGGTATAGACAGAACTTGTTACACCCCGCATTTTGTAGCTCTTCAATCCTTCCAATATCAATGATAGTATTAAGGACTGCAAGGATTTCTTCCTGTCGGGGTATTGTTGTTCCCTTCCCAAAGTTCAAAATCTGACATCCCTGGGGATGATGTGCAAATAGTTGACCATCATGTACCTGGGTCTTGAAATAGGAGCTTAGTCTTGCACCCTTGGGCTGACTTGCTATGTTCTCTGGTTCGGTTTCCATGATAATCCGATAATACAAGCGATTTTCACTCGGTTGGTTGCACACCACGATAAGCAATGTAGAAGTCTTTTCATCATTTGTCTCGTATATTAGGAGGTCAATACCCTTTAACATGTATATATTATTGTGCAAAAAGTAATATTTTGCTATACAGATCTACTTTATCAGGGAAATCTAGGATCAAAAAGCACAAAAATGTAAGTGAATAGTCTCTAACGATATAGAAACTAGAGCAAATTGAAGCAAAATGAAGCAACAAATTGTAAAAAGGCACAAAAATATATGTGAATAGTCTCTAACGATATAGAAACTAAAGCAAAATGAAACTTGTTTAAAAAAAAGAAAAAAAGAAATATAAATATATAGAATGAAAACGATGAAAAAATAAGAATGAATGAATAGAAAAATCAATACAAAATTCTCTTACACTCCAAAGTGAAACTATCCAACGATCTTCTTGGTTCCAGTTTGCTTTGTTCGTGCCATTCTAACAACACACTGTACTTTTCAACAAGGAGTATAAGAATAAGTTTGCTTTGTTCGCGCCATTGGCGGCATTGTACTTTCATACAGACTGACCAATTATGTTGCCATCGACTTTGCATTCAAGCTATTCTCATTGCCGCACATTTTCCAAATGATTATTTAAACTCGTATCCCGCTTGAATCGCCATGTTTAGCATTCCCATCAGTTTCCGTTACGCAACGATTCATTGGGCAAGTACAAAATTTTGACCAATCAGAAAGCTCTTTACAACGATCATCATTTAAATAATAAAGGGAACAAATACTTATTAGAAAGCTCGTTGCGGAATGGGACCGGATAGAGCATTATTTTTTTAAAAAGCTTCGAAAACGATATTAAAAAAGGGTCCATATCGAGGAAAATCAGATACAGGTCAGGAGAAAAGCGAAATTCTGATTTAAAACAGAAAACAAGAAAACTTGTTTGAGGGCAGTTAAATCCAGTTTAAGTTTAAAAAAATACAACAACAACAATAACAAAATTTGATAAAGAAATATAATACAGAAAGATGTGGAAAGAAGTTATTGTTCCCAAAATAAACATTAAAATTTCAGCTATCAGAAACATGGAATATAAATGTTGCTGAAAATCATTCAAATAGTACAAGAAACAAAAAATAAATGTTATTATATCTTATTGATATTTTTTACTAAAATGTCAGTGATATTACAATCACAAAATATCACTATATTTTTAGAATTTTTGACAAACTCTCAGTGAAATTTCAATCACAAATTCCCACTGATATTTTCAGAAATGTTGGCAGAGTCAGTGAAATTTCAAGCACAAAATTTCACTGATATTTTCAGAAAGTTTGGTAAAATCTCCTAAAATACCATAATTTTAGTGAGAAAAGGACATTTGAGTGAATGTCAAGAAATGTTCATTGATTTTGCTGAAATTTAAGTCACATTTTCACTAGGGTATGATTTTTGTAGAGCATATTTTAATAGGAAGCCAACAAAATTACTTTTCAGAACAAACATCAGATCAAGCCCAAAATCCACCTTGCACCAAATTTTCAAAGTCCAAAGATTCATCTATGCTTGTACTACCAGATATTAATTTTCTAATCATGTTTACATTTTCTCTACTTTTTTGGTCATGTCATTGTTCTTAAACATCTGTGGAAATAAATTAAAGAAAACTGACATACATGTGTTTCTTCAAATTTATGAGTATATATTCATCCTTCCACATCAGCTACACTGACATATACATGTAATCTAACTCCCACCAATATTTCTATTTGAATCAGATAGTTTAGGTTACTAATTCTTCAGAGAGTATTTTCCATGATGCTATAATACATGAGCCTGCTTTCCATATGGAAAAAAGTGCTTATGGATTAAAGTTACAACTTTATTCCATATGGAATTTTCACTTGCTGTGAAGTACTTATGGAACTGATATGGAATAAATTGTCTGTTTTTCAGTCCATATCTCTTCCATTGAGAATCCATGAGAAATTTCTGTATGGGACTTAGGCATGTTAATATATAAAATCAAAATTTGTCCAAATTATCATGTGAAATAGTAATGAATTGATAATCTAGTATGACATCATTATTTCCACTTTTCAAAC
The DNA here is from genome assembly GCA_028554795.2 of Sinohyriopsis cumingii. Lineage (NCBI taxonomy): Eukaryota > Metazoa > Mollusca > Bivalvia > Unionida > Unionidae > Sinohyriopsis > Sinohyriopsis cumingii. Next base: position 42,959,800 of record CM068837.1, read on the forward strand.
TTACCTTGCGTGTCTGCTGAAGTCCCTGAGGTGAAAGTCGGCTATGAAAATGTTTACAATTTGCCATCAGTGTTAGCAGTGCCTGGGCATCACTCTCATTGGGGTCTGTGTTTGTTGGTTTCTGGCCCCTGGGCATAAAGGCTTTAGCACACTCCCAAGCATTGTATGCCCAGGAGGTCACATCACAATTGCTCCAGCAGATTCTATCTGACCGTGGATTGTCAAATAGATTAAGCAGCTCTCTCAACCAATCATGGCATAGCGCTGGGCAAGGGACCTTAGTGAATCCCCAGGTATATGTGTATTTGTTTTGTCTAATATCACTAGCCTTACATGATGTACATTGAGGATACAGAACAGTTGTACCACCATATATTCTATTTATCAGGTATGTGTGTATCAGGTTGACCTCATTTCTGACAAAAGAATGTAGAGCCCGCTTCATGTACAACAGGGCCTGTCCCACCTTCAGCCAATTTCTGTAGCCTGGATCTTTAACATCCTGACCAGGAGAACATACTGCCATTTTTTCTAGCAGAAGCTACTTAACTGATGCAAAGAAATCCTTGACCTAAAAAAGATAATGAAATATTCAAAATCAATATTCCCACTTTCACTGAATGACCAAATTTTTGTTGCCTTGATACACTTTTCGAGTCATAGATTTGTTTATACATCTTGATGGACAACGACTCATTAAACAGTGCCCCTACACCTTCACCCAATCCTCTATAAAGGTCATCTTGTACAATACCAAAACAATATATATTTTTACCATTTTCTTGTCTTAATAAGTGGCCTCTCCTTCTATAGGAACACCTTGTCTTTACAGATGGGTTTATCTTTGTTAAAGTGGACCCACTGTATGCTATTGCAGTCAAAATTTAAATGTAAACAGTTAAGTACCATCATTAGTATAAACGTAAGTAGAGAGAGGTAAAATATAACTTTTAAACTGATACGTATCTTGCTTGATGGATTTATGAAGTCACAATCTATTAGCTACCATTTGCTGCCTCACAGGTCTAGAAGGATAATGTCCGTTGGAGCCCATGGCATAAAACTGTGTAATAGAGTTGGGCAGCGGTACGGACTTGGTTTTTCTCCCACTTGGATTCATCAACATATTCGCTGTCATGAATCAAAGACACCTCTACCTCAGTAACGTAACAAGGCCTCTAAACACCGACTGCAGCTCAAGGGCACAGTATACTATAGACGATTTATGGTTTAATTAACACTAATCATTGTTGGGGGAAATGTCTCATATTGTTTTCTGTGCCAGTATGTCAAATGACCCATCAGCTTGGAAATTAGGAGCTATTAAAGCATGTCTCAGATAATACAGAGAGTACGCATATTAGCTGATATTATGTTTTATGTACTTAAATTGAAATATTTTGTATATAGATCAGAATCAACTGCAGCAAGAATCTGTCAAATCCCATAGTATGGTCTTAGTCCCTCATGTCCCATAAAATGGCCTCAGACTGTTGTATCAATTAAAATGTTATGTCAGTCATATCCCACAGCATGGTTTCAATCTGTTGTATTCTCAAAGCATACTCTCAGTTTGTCATATCATACAGCAAGGTCTCACTGTATCATATCCCAAAGCCCTTTCAAATCGCACAACATAGTCTTAGTCTGTCCCAATTTGGGTGAACCTGTTCTATTATTGATCAATATATTATTAAATATTTCATTTCTGATAATTTAAGGAAATTAAAGTCATAAGCACTTTATTTATAAATGAACTTTTGATTTCATTACTTCAACAATGTTCAGGTAAATGAATAATCAGAGATGTTATATAAATCTATTAACTAATCGTTCCAATTTTATATATCCGACTATGATTCTCCCCTTATTTTTACTTCATTCTTTCTATACCTCTTTTTCCATTTTTCAGATATGGCTACTGTATATCTGATATGTATTGAAAATTGTTGTGGTAAGTTGTTTGTTTATACTCTGACAGTAATAGGTTTATAGTTTATTTCAGTGAACCAAATATTGACAATATAGAATTAAAATAATTGATATTAAGTGAATCCACTGCATTTGTCATGCTTTAAACCCCAGATACCACAGCATATGTCTCTGTACATGCCGCAAAGTCTACATTTTAATTTATCTATCTGCCTACCTGCTGTGTATGATTTTTCGCTCAATATCATGAGGTGAAAATTTCTTTATTAAAATAATGTAATTGTCTATACTATAAAATTCCATGTGTTGGGTGCAAATGTCTACAAATTCTTTTGGTGTCCTTGTAATGAGTTCATGATAAAATTTACAAAATGTAAAAATGTGATCTTTTACTGAACCGTTATGGCTTTAAAACATTTTCTCGGGACGGGCAAGGGTTTGGTGAAGCAAACGTAGCTACAAAACTTTTACCTTTAATGCACACAATATTTCTGCTGAATGTTCCGTTATGGGGCCTTAAGTGACCTTGAAGGGATATTTTACAGTGAGCCATCAATAGCTCATTATGACAAATTCACTTTTTTGTATCAACAGTTTCAATGAAAACCAAGATACCTGTTCAAAGTATTTAACTCCTCCTTGAATGAATTAACCTATACAAATTATACTTGAGTCAACAATAGTCCTATGTGTATAGAATGGAATTTCAGTCATACACCTGTACGTGGGGATAGTACTATGTTGTACTGAATTACATTCACACACCTGGGTGTGTGGATAGTCCTATGTGTACAAAATGGAAGGTTAATCATACACATGGATGTAGGGATTATAAGTCCTTTGTGAATTGTATACAATTCCAAATATACACCTGGATATGGATATAGTCCTATATACATAAAATGGAATATCAATCATGTATTTGGATGTGGGGATAGTATTGGTAGAGGTGTCATTACATACATCCACTGTAAACTCCTATGTGGTGTGAATCACATGTATAATAACAGATACATATAACTGATGAGTGTCGAGAAATTACTCACAGGAATTTTGTACCCTAAGGCTTCAATTAAAAACATGTAAGATTCTCACAACATAACCACGTATGCAATTACTAAGCATGAATGATTGAACTATGATGTGCAAGTAAAATGTTCTCTTATAGTGTATTATATCCTCTGGGGTGTTAGATCCTGATCACAACATGGAAATTATTGTGATATCACTGTATACCTGTGCACCTACTTACAAAACAGGAAAAGACAAATTTAGACATGTGACCTTTGAGGTTAACCAGCCCAGTACCTATGAAAGGTCTAATGAGGAAATCAGTTATATGCAATGCTGTCGGGCACTTCTGTGCACTTAAGGTTTCCATCTCCAATATTTAAACAAAACGCATACCGAATTTGACCGATTGACAAAAATAAAATGCAGCAATGCTTACCATTTGGAAAAAGGCAATTGTCACCAGAATATTCTGTTCAAAATAATATTAACTTTGGGCACAGGGGAAACCACCCCCATGTTTTCCTGACTCACGATATGGCAGCCTATTCTGCGTACAGCTTTGAAAAGATGTAATGTTTTTCCATTGGGCTATAGAAATGAAATACATTACTTTGGACTGTTTTTGTCACTAGTTCAGTCCAGTAATTATGTCAGGTTTATAGCTAGTTTTCCAAAATTCAACGTAAAACTGACAATAAATGGCAAGAGATATTAAGCAAACTAACCTGATCTTGTAAAAAAGAATGTAAATTCAACATTTTATGAAAAATCAGCTATTACATTAAGAGAAATAACAATGAATAGGAAGTAATGTGTTTACAACGTCTTGTTGATGGGGAAAAATTACTAGAGAATTTAGAAACAGACTATACGCCGGGTAATTTGTTGAGAATTTATGTTGTAACGGCAAGTAGACGACACGTTGGGTAGCAGACGGTTTTGTACATGTGGGACAACTTCGTGCAAAATTGGAAACTTGGATTAAAATAGCTTTGGTTTTAAGGTACACATTTCCATCTTTTATACAATGTATTTATTTGTATGATTCTAAAAGATGCATAGTAAATCGAATTTTCTGGGTTACCGGTTTAAGAAGGTCATGGAGTGGGTCTTTACGTTGCCATTTAGAAATCACATTTTTATGTGCATTTTGAGTCTAAATTTGGGATATTTTTGTACACTTTATGAATATCACTTTTCTTAGTTAATGTACGATTCTTCTTTCTGGATACAAAATGGATTTTTGACCCAAAATAGCACGTGATCAAATGTTTACAGAAATGACGTATCGTTGCACAGAATTACCCGATGTGCAGAATAGGCCGACTTACTTTAGTCTACCTGTAAGACCCGACGCTGATATTTGTGTTGTTGGCGTCAGGGTCTTATTGCCAAACGAACAGCGCTGTGTAGTGTTTTTAAAACTACTGACAGGAGACTAAGATGTAAAATTGTTGTGATTATCACATACTTGGCAATACATATCAATATTCATATACTTACTTATGTTTCCATTTTGTTCCTCAGAGTCGTAATAAAAATTACATTTGTTTGTTATGCTGAAACAATAAATAGTGTACTTGTGCTTCAGCTGAGAGAATGAACTACAGCAGATAGTACTGGAACCAGCATGGAATCAAATGAAATGAATGACAGATCAAATTGACTCAAAACATTCATTACTTGATCACGTGACTATTTGCGTGGGGGATAAAAAAACTTCAAAGTGCGTGACCACATTGTAACCAGCGATTGTATAAACAATGTATGTTTTTGCTACTCGCTGACAATTGTTTTAGTAAATAAATACATTGGGATAAAATCGCCTACACCTTTGACATGACATATGCTTCAATAACTCAAGTGTCATTAATTCTCTTTGTTGTTTTACAAATATATATAACAAAGTTTGTGGATGGGCTGTACAAATAAAGTTGATCGATTTAATTTTGGATAGCACAGGGATTCATTTCAAAATGATTAACAACGTAAAGTATAGGTTTATTTGCAGATACAGCAGTTGTGAAATATGATATAAAAAGTTGCTGATTTTTGTTAGTTTACTTTTTAAACAGTTTCCTATATAAAGCTTGAGATATCAGTTTGTATTTTTGTACTGTTTATATTAAATTGCCGACAAAGTAAGCATAGACGAGTAGAGATACCAGACATCATAAAGATTTGTTGTTTTACCAAAATACCATAAATCGGGGGGTGGGGGTGGGTGGGGGCAAGTACTAACAAATACCATCCTCTATAAAAATGGGAACCAAATACAATTCTAATTCAATATTTTATTTCAAACATTTTTGAATATAAAGTAGGAAATACATGTATATGGTATGATGGCAGCTTAAAATAAAACTCCTGAATTTAATTATACGGAAAACTCATTGTTCCGAACATATTCACATGGAATGAAGTTGTCTGGATTAACGAGGTTAAACGAATTTTTAAAGCTTTTCGTACACGAGCGTGATAAAGTTATAACTTTAACGTTTGAGTATAATTTTAATAATAAGAGATTGATACATGTACATTGACACACCGCCAAATTTGCGTAGGGAAGTTGTGTTATCATAGTGATTCTACGTTCATGTACGATTCCTCGAATTTTATTATTTTTGAACAGATTCTTTCAGGATTGTCAAGATCAAGTTTTATATTAATTTTACGCTTTGCTTCCCGATTTTGATTTCAAAATTTGGATCGCCGATTTCTGAATTAGCGGAGCAAATTAACGTTTAGGAATTCCTTCCCGTTGAATTGTGCCCGGATAACAAGGTTTCCAGATAAATGGAGTCCACAAAACTAGCTTCCCTGGTATTTGCATTGCTGAACACAAAGATCAACTGATCAAATCAAAGGCAATATATCTTGAGAAAAACGGTTTATATAAAAATAAACCTGACCTTCAGGAAATAATTTTTTTTATAAATGATGTCATTCGCATATATAGATAATACCCTGCCTCTTTCGCAGTTACATACACAATGACTTATGTGTTATGCTTGTCGTGTTATTACTCATGAATACGAACACGTGGACATTATTTCGAGCTGAAAAAATTTAATAGTTACAAATATAGTATGCCACTGTTAAGAATGTACATTCTGCGAATACTGCGTTTCAGTGAAGTATTGCTCTCTTTAGGGTTTCACACATGTGAAAAATACAATTTTTTTTAATGTTTATGTTCCACTCGATATAAGCAGCGAGCGTGTTCGGGTTTGAATCCTAACAATGAATCTTGCTGGATATGCAGTAGCGTATGCAGGACACTTTACTCCACTTGCTTTGGCGGTAGATAAATTATTCGTACTGCTATGCAGTAAAAAGTCAAATGTTAACTAAATTAGACTTGTCACTCTCTCTTCATTATAAGTATTCACGCATATTCCTGTACAGAGGCACCACAAAAGTAAATATGGCCTCGAAAGCTTCCTTAGAAACAAGAACGCGATGACAAAATACATTTTATGTTAATTATTTATAACGATAGTTCTGGCTCTATCTAGTCGTTTTGACAGTTCCTTGAGTTTGGGAATGAATTTAGCAGGATGTCTTGGATTTACATTGTGCTTATAATACGGAAAAGCTCTGTACTGCCTGCCAGGCACAAAAGTTAAAAGATTCTCCCCCACCAGAAAGCGAACCATCTTCTCAACATTGCCGTCCCTGTTCGGACTCTTCCTTCGGTGCCTGAAAATCTCATTTTCTACCAACTTATCCTCAAACAGCACATCAAGCGATTCTCCCAAAGGACCTACAATTTGACTGCACCTACTAATTGTATTTTCAGTGTATCGACCTTTAGCTCCTTGCAATTGATCCTTAAATAGCCTGTTCAGGACTTCATTCATGAGGTCCATGGAAGGTTTCTACCAATACCCCCTCTATAATTGACTGTCCTGTTCCATGTAATTTCATGCCGTAGTTTTTCAGGTAACCAGCCATTTGTGGCAGCAATCAGGCGATGTGCGAGAATCAAGTATTTGGGGTGTCTCTTTGCGAAGAAATGTATTATATCCAGGCGCCAGTGGGACAACATAGCCTCGCCATCCGCTTCTCGCACAGCATCGTGTCTATAAAGAAGATTAAGACCACTCCATAACATCTCCAATGAGTAATTGTAAACGTGGTCGTCCTCCGGTAAATGATCTTCCTCTTTCTTTGACATCATTTTCCCTGTTTTTTCTGCCTGCTTTGCTGGTATGTTGAGTCTTGATCTTTGGATACTTTCCTTTGCATTACGAGCAGTACCATTTCCCTTTTGGCACTTCGTCAACAGTCATTCCGAGACAAACAAGATGATACCATTCTTTACCTAAACATTTTTTTTCAGCATTACATCCTATCATGGGCTCATCAGCACCAGGATCGGTATGGCATGAACAGTAATTGTAATGTTGGGTTGTTCGTTGGATCTTCTGTCTACAGCCTTCACTACAATACCATTCTGTGGGTATATTATCCCTATCAACGTTCACACACGAGTAATGAAACCACTCTCCATTCAGACAGTTTCCCCTTAGTTCACAGCCAATAAAGTCATTGTCTTTCTCTTCATCACAGCAAAATCCTACTGAAGCAGTATCATCTGGTTTCAGAAGTGCTTCTGTGTCCAATTTATGCCAAGCATTGCGTACTATGTTATCGCTGACCTTTTGTAAGTAACATTTCCTTTCATCAAAATCTGCATCTTCGATTGACAAAGGGGCTTCGGGGGGTCGACTGTATTTGTCCTGCATATTCAGCTGATCTATGGCAAGGAGTAAAACCAAACCTTCCGTTACAAGGCACATCAGTTCCCAGGCATGGGCAAAGTTGTCACTTATATCAGACTTAACTTGGCGGAAATTAAAAACATTTTTTAAATGAGCAAGAGTTCCTCTGTCTGTTGCACTTGAGCCCTTGTAAAATTCGTCATAGTGATCTTGCAAAAGTAGCATTTCTTTGTGAAACTCTTGTGGTGAAGGTTCCAGTCCTTCTAAGCGCTCCCATGGGTTCAATCCATTTGTTCGTGCCCGTTATGCGTCATTGCCACGCTCACAACTTAGACCATTGCCATAAACTATTGTTGTGTATGGCTGGCCATCTACAGAAGGTACATATTTTTGTAAATGTTCATAAATGGCTATTGCACCCTGGGTAGATGATGGTTCTTCTTGAAACGCGCCTAGATTTATCATGACACTCCGCTCACTTGATTCCTTTGAATGTTCGTGTAACAAATGTGGTATAGAGCAATCACGGAAGAACTGATTGAACCAGTCAAGATGGCGAGTGATGATTCTCTCAACCAATACAATCATTCGTTGTCGTAATTCATGGAAGTCTTCCTCCGTGGGCAGGAAAGATCGCATGTCCAAATCTGAGGTTTTAGTTCTTAATTTCCAATCGAGATGGGTCGCAGGGACACGGTTTACAGCTATATATGCAAGCGCCATATTAATGTAAGTGTTGGATGTATCTGGCGTTGGATGGCGTGTTGATACCTTTTTTCCTACGTTGTCCCAGCATGCTGTAAATCCAGGATGAAGCTCATCGTTCCATACAGTTGATGCACTTTCTTTATCATCCTGCGGATGGTATTCCTCTTCAATTTTATCTTCTGCTCCATCAGTTACATCTTCTTCATTCTCCGTTAGGTCTAATCGTTCGAAATCATCATCTTCTTCGTATTCCTCTTCTTCTGTCTCCTTCTCTTCAGCCTCTTCATCCTCCTGTTCCACTTCGTAATCCATACTTTCGTGGTCACTGCGACTATATGCGCCTTCTGCTGAATCTTCATTTCCACATTCATCAGAGTCTGAAGGTGGATTGATCTCTTCATCAATATTTGGAATTGTCACCGACATTGCAATGGATACACTCAGATCTTCCTCTGTTTTTCCCAATATTCTGTCGGTATGGTTGTCTGAAAGCTCTTTTTCAATTGTACTTTTGCATTGTATTGTGCACTATCAAATTCCTTTGTTATTCTATCAACTGCACTCAGTGTCCCTTTGTATCCTAGACAAACACCTGTATGTGACATCTGTCTTATCGTTTCCGTTTTCAAACCACCCCGCCAAAATTGTAAGGAAAATACTTTCTGGAGAAAATTTGCCTTTCTAGGGGCCCTTGCATAAAGAAGGCATGCTATAGCTGTGCCTATGTATGGTTTTAGTGATGAACCGTCTTTCTTCTGAAGTGTTTCATCTGTGGCCTTTAATTTTACTGCATTTCTTAATGCTGCATACAGTATGGGTGCTTGTTGTTCTAATCCGTTGAGAGTGAAATCCCACGAAAAACTGCTTATATTGGGAATTGTAGCCTCTTTACAAAATGGAGATTCGTGCTTGAGAACTTGTTTAACTTCTTGTTGTACCATTTGTGAAACAAACTTGACAAAAGCTCTTTTAGTTCCTGGCGTAGCATTGTACAATCCTCTTATGGCCCTGCTATACTGTTTAGCTCGTATGGCTGTGACTATGGGATCCCATTTTCTTGATCTGGGTGCATTAGCGGTCGATTGGAAAAGGGTTTTACGAGTTGCCGTCACACACTGTAATTTAAGTCAATAAACATAATTTCACAGACTGTATAGATTTCATTTTCAAAAATAAAAGTTTGTATTATTTCTGTTATATCTTTTTGCATTATGTCTAGGGGCGGGGTGGGAGTGGTTACAATTCATAATTATTCATTATACTTATTACAGAGTGATCAGTGCCTTGTTTTATTTCATATCAAGATCCTCTAATGACAGTTTCAATAATGATTTTCTTCTCAATAACCAACACATCAAGTTGTAATCCAAGCTGCATTTTGCATCAATTATGCTGCAAAAAATCTAACTGTTGAAGGACAGACGGAAATAGAAGGGAACTTAACTGTCAACGTGACCCTTATAATATCACCAGCTGAGTATGTTCCTCTTTTAGTATGTAAAATATAAGTTAATGTGGAGAATATCTCAAAAAATCAATACAAAATACAGTAAAACGTGCATTATCTTGGTCGCGCAAAAGTCCTGATAATCAACATTGTAATGTATGCTGGCTTTGTTAGAAGTAGGCAGAATTATATAACTTTACAGAAGCATTTGTTTCCTTTGTTAACTATCACGGTACTTATTTACTGTACAGGTACACATGTAAATTTCGTCAATAGTTAATTTACCTAAGAAACCATGTACGGAACTCTCTGAAAAATCTTTTTTTTTTACTACTTTAATAATATTAATAGCATGTTTTCCATTTTCTTTTAGAAAAAAAAAACACGTATCTGTCACAAATGAATTTTTAATGTTAGAAATATAATTATATTTATCAACTTTGAACTAAAATTTTGACAGTTGGCAATTATGCCAATATGATAACCGAATGGAATATTCTGTATATACTTACTTTTACAGGTGTACTGGTATAACGCGGTATCTTTGCAACAGACGGTCCGCACTGTTCTCTTTTCTTCCCAATATAGGAATAAGAATCTGTCCTACCCCAAAATTCCTTTAAAGAATTTTGGTATTTTACAGTCTCATTTAGTGAGCTCCAACACTTAGTGCACAAAAAGTTTCCTCTGCGTTTTGATGACACTGGGGTGAATTTGGAGCCAGTTATCTTCACAACAGCCTCGCGAGCATTTTCAATTTTGTTTGTAAGGGTGTTCTCCAGCGAAAATCTATAGTATCCTCTGTCATCAGGTTTCTTTTCAAACAGTTACAGCACGTATCCATGTCCTTTTTATTTCAACAATTTCATAAGCTACAGACGACACATTGTAACTTTTCCAACCGCGGAGTGAATTCAGAACGAGACAAAATAAAAGAGCGCGCGCATACAGTGGATCCACACGTGTTGAAGGCAAAGTTTGACGATTTAAAGATGGCTCGGAATATGTATATGGACATTAAAGATGAACAGCTGTTAATTGCAACGACCGTATTAAGTCACAAGAACGTTCTTGGACTTCTTCCGACTGGATTTGGAAAAACTCTATGTACAGTAATACCTACTATGATAAAGGAAAAAGATGACCCTATCACACTGGTTATTTCGCCACTGACATCGCTAGTAGATGAACATATTGCATCTCTTCAGCAGTGGAATTTTTCTTGCTGCAGAATTGAAAGCATTGGAAACATGGACAAAAATGTGGTTACAGGTAAGCTATTTAAACTTTACTTTATCTTTTGTGTTGGATATCAGTATACTTTTCTAATCAAATGCATAACTTGTCATTAAATACATAATACAAAGAAATGTATTAATGTTCATTATGTTGACATTGTTGTAATTTGACATATATACTTACAATAAGAATGATAACTGACGTAAAGAAACAGGTTAATTGAAAAGGATTTTTATGTCATTTCATATATTATCAAAAATCGTGATTCCCGTTTTCATTTATTTGTCAGGTATCAGAAACGGAAAATATCAGTTTGTCTTTTGCTCTCCAGAAGCTTGCTTGAAAGCGTATTGGAAAGATGTATTTTGTTCAACTGTTTGTCAGGTGAAATGCATTCTGCTTGCTATTGATGAAGCCCATTGTATTTCTGAGTGGGGAGAAGAATTAAGGCGATTGGGAGAATTAAGAAGCATACTGAAAGTGCCCGTTATGGCACTTACTGCAACAAGTACGGCGAAGGTCAAAACAGATATCTTAAACTTTCTACAACTCCATGAAGATGATACACAGATTCTGTTCAAATCTCCCGATCGTCCCAACATATTCATTGAAATCATTAAAATGGAGAATCGTGATCACAGGGAAAACCTGTTGTGGCTTTTGGAGCATATAAAAGAAAAGGGGGCTCGATAAAAGAAAGCAATCATTTATTGCAGAAGTATTGACACTGTGGCCAAAGTGTTTGTCACTATGAAAGACTATCTTGGTCCGTATGCCTATATCGATCAAAAGGAAGATTCACAACATCTACTAATAGAAATGTTTCACAGAAGTACCCATCAATTATCCAAGGAACGAATTCTTGATAATTTTAGACGGAAGGATGGCAGCATTCGTTGCATTGCTGCAACGGTTGCATTAGGTATGGGTATGGATATGCGAGATGTTGATCTTGTCCTGCATTTTGGGTGTCCGAAATCGGTTGTTACTTACTGGCAGGAAGCGGGACGTTGTGCTAGGGATGGTAGAAATGGCATTAGTGTTATTTTGCATAACAAATTTACAACTTCCATGAAAACAACAAGCAAAGATATCGCGACAATAGTCACCAATGTCGAAAGGAAGTGCATTAGAAAGCAAATCTTGCAACATCTGTCTCTAGCACAAATAGATGCAAATGAGCCAGTTCCAATATGCAAAGGATGTGAGGATGTACTGTGTCAATGTAGTTCATGTAAATGCTGTTGCGTGTGTATTGAAAAATGCCCATGTTTTGAGCGCACTAATTTCTCTGTGCGTAATTTCCTATCAAGAGAGTGATTATTTTATGTCAATGGATATTAAAACTCAGAATATGTTTTCAATTAGTGAAAGTGGGTCTATATAAAGCGCTCCAAAATGAATCGTAATCATTTTATCCTGACCAGTCGTTTCATTTGTCCAAGTATCATTTTTATCACAGCCCTTTTTTCCACGTTTGAAAATTCTTTAAGAAAACACGGTAGCATTCTCGATTATACCACCGAAAACATTACTTCCATATCTGATCATTCTTGTGAAAGAAGAAAGATCATTCCATTTATAAAACATGAACAACGTTCATTTGTTTCACTGACTCGGTCTTACTCAGTTACAATCAGAAAATCTACACAGATGCATTTGCACGTATTAAACATGCCATCAGTTAGAGAGAAAAGACGCAAAATAGTCACGTGCAAATACTTCTCAAGTGGAGTACTTCCATATGTATACAAGTTATTTATTTAATTATTTATCTACCTACATACCTATATATTTAACTGTCTATCATAAATATATAAATAGAAGAAACAAATACGTGTTTAACGACACACAATACCTTTCTTCAAGAGGAATACGGATTCGGTATGGTTATTTCTATAGTGACTATTTGAACATCAAGCAACGTTTCGTTTCGTTCAAAAAACATATTCCGACTTGAACCTACTTGAACATACTTCGGCATACCTCGACTACCGTCGCATTGCAACAAATTCAAATGTATGTCAACGGAACGTGAAAATGCATCCATTTGCTAGTGTCATATTTTCATTCCACCAGGATAAAGACAGCACAGTAAGTATATTAATTACAAATAAATTAGTGGAAAAATGTCGATATAGGCTGCCAAATGTGTGAGATGTTCCTGAAACTTTGATTACTCATTCCGATGTCAACGACATCGGAACACACTATACAAGGCCGTTATTTGGACAGTAAGACATAGCACCTCAACAAAATCAAAATGTGCTATGTCTTACATGTAGGACTAGACTTACTTCAACTCGTCACTATGTTTCAAGCAACTGTTATATACTTATATATTACTAGATGACGATATCTTATGTTGCCTTACTTGTTTACATTGTATTTTAATCAAATACTGCCTCCCGGAACGTCTTCCGCTAGGTTTGCAATGGCTCCATTGTTCACAGCATTCTATGTTGCTGAGCGCGAGGTGGTAGCGTTCCCGTTTCTAACCCGAATCGGAGATCCTCGTGTGTCCCCGTTGTTTATATCTGTGTAAACATCCGAGATTCTCCAAGGGTACAGATAGTCTGGTTCCCTGCTTAGTATGCTCCCTGCGTTGCACTCCGCTATACTAATTTCGGATTTGTCCATATTTGATTTATACTAATATAGCGGAGTGCAACGCACGGAGCATAACAAACAGGGAACCAGACTAGGGTACAGAGAGTATAAATAAATGCCCATAGTTGCAGACGAGGGACTGACATCATTGAAGTCAGAACAGTCTGTCTCTTTTCGGACCAAAATTTCAAAATTCTAAATCCAAATTTGTATCAGTCATGTCTAATTTTATTCAGGGAAAAGCCATCTCAAAAAGTGTTATGTTATTACAATACCAAAAGTCGGAATTGTCCGGATTTTGATTTATAAAAAATTCGGACTTGTCCAGATTTTAAGTTATCCGAATTTCGGATTTGTCCATATTTTGATTTATACAAATTTCGGGTTTATCTAAAATTTCGGAATTGCCCAGATTTTCATTTGAAGGTTTTATTTTATAGAGTTTCTATAAACAGGGTTAGTACAATTTCTCCCCCAATAAGATTATACTTTCATGTTATAAAAACATAAAAACAATCATTTGTTTAAAATTTAGTTAATAAAAGATTTATGCTAAAATCGTTATTTCTTAAAGTATACATGAAAAATTGTGTATTAAAAATAATCTTGTTTGTTTATGTAAATATAGTAAATAAATGGTCATGAAGTAAAAGTATTATTGTGTATGTCAATGTAATTGTAATCTTTGAAAAAGCAGTTTAATTTGCATACTTGGAGATGTCACTGCTGATACGCTCCAGTGAACTCGGAAGGAGAGTAAAGCGGCTTCTTGGTTAAGAAACGTGTGGCTGCTGACAGCTGAGCACATGGAGGTGACCGCTGATTAAAATACATTTATATAGGAAATTTGCCAAAAAGAGATCAGAATGGTCGTTGTCATCAGGTGACTGCTGAACTCAGGTGACGTTATGACAGGTTTTACATTATGTGAATCGATAGGTCAAGTAAAAGAGTCCTGTTCTTCAACGAAATATATAGTCTTAGAAAACAGACGTTTCAGACCTAAGAAAAAGATGTATAAATCATATAGGGCCTGTAGACATTCATTACCGAATATTTCAGTAGTGGGTGTGAACTTTCAGAATTTGATTGCACATACCTTTAAATGGACATTATTCACTGTTTTCATTCTCAAACATCATTATTCCTTGAAAGGTCATTAAACACACAGCAAAAGAAATATATATGGAAAAATTAATGTTAAAGTACGTCATCATTTACGGACGACGTAAACTTAGATGTGTAAATCCAGTACAAACCGACTGAATGTCACACTCGCTGTTGTCTGCGCATATTGAAAGGAATTCGTACTACCCAGAGCCTAATATTTCCCTCTTATTTTTTTTTACTAAGGAGCAACGTCACTTTACGAAAATGTGTGTGTGTGTGTGTGTGTGTGTGATTTGGATTTTTAACGTAGCTTTTAACAATTTTTCAGTCATATCGCTACGATGTCTGCAGTGTGGCAGTTTATTGTGATGTCTATCACTGGGGCATCATGCCGCAGACATGTGGCACGATATCCCACCCAGTCACATTGTCCTGACATCAGGCGTGTAACAAGATAACCGGGTGGGATATCTCGGATTAACAACAGAACACGTTTTGACGACACAGATATATGGTTTAATATGGCGATTTATATGAGTAGTGGATTATGAAGATGTGTGCGTATTTATAATCCAAATATTGGATCTATTTAACATAAAAAAACGCACAGTTTTAAAAATGGAAAAAATATACAAATAAATTTAGTTCAGTAACCCTAAAATACAGGATAAATGATTTCACAAATGATTCAGTAATGGAAAGATGACTATAGTTCACTCAAATAGTAAACAATGTAAGCGTTTGCACATAGTTAAAAAAATGTATTCGCTCAGGTAGCGAAATTATGTCACTAAACAAGAACGGATATACAATCTATCCTTCCAGTCCTGAATAATACACTGGGTCTTACTAACCCAAAATTAGCATACAGCTAAAAATACATGTGTGGAGATGCACTCCGTCACCCGTGCACCATATCCGCTCCACAGCTCCTCCGAATCAATTTCACAATTAATATAGACTCCGGACTATGATCACTTGAAATATTAGACCCTCCGGACACTTGAAATATTAGACCCTCCGGACCCCCTGGTCCTTTGACGGCTCTGCAGCTGGGTCACCTTAGTCACTCTTGACATTCCGGACGCTAGACATTAGACGCTCCGGCACCTTAAACGCTCCGGACACACGGACGTTTCTACCCTCTGACAACACCGGACACCCCGGATATTCCTACCATCAAAAACTCAGCTGAAAATATACCCGATACAGTGTACTAACCTTGATACAGACATAACGTAAGGACGTTATACATGGTAAGTTAAAAAGATTATATTATTATGGCAATTACAAAACAGAGGTTCAATAGTAAACCTAACCCTGCTTGATAAGACAATAGTAAACAATTCTTTTAAAAAATGTAGCTTTACATTACCAATATAAGTCCTGCACTACGTCGCAACAAGAATAAAAAATGCACGCATTATGGTATGTAAAGAAAACTATAACAAACATGCAAAGGCAAATATGGTAATACACTAGTTATCACTTAAAACCCAAAACATTACCTACCCCTACAGCTGGAGTTGTGCGAATCCTTTTAGCAGGCCGCTTGCTGACAAAACCATTAGTATTGTAAAGGTCCTTTACATGTAGTAACGTATTTATACCTTTAGAATTTTCGTTATTCTTTATCAAAGGCACCTTGCACGTGTGGCACAGGACGAATCGTACTCACGATTTCGAAATACAATAGACCCTGATATAATCACCCTCGGGCATCGTTATACAGCGAAAAGAAACGAAACCCGAGTACATGTATTTAATTAACAACCTTTACACCATTCCGTGACAAGGCGGACCAGTCCTAGCACTAACCTCTTAATGCTGAGCGCCAAGCGAGGCAGCTGTTAGTACCATTTTTGTAAGTCTTTGGTATGACTCGGCCCGGGGATAGAACCCACGACCTCTCTCATCCGAGGTGGACGCTCTAACCACTAGGCCACCGGAACGGTTTTACGAAAATGAGTTATCTTTCTTTCCTCCTCTCTATCTGGCGTTTTACTTTCTAGACCTCACGGTCTTTCCTAATATTTCTGATCACCTAATACCCTTTTCAGTAGACGTGACACGTGGTTAGAATCATCAACACAGCCCCACCCCCAATAAACTATGTTGACTACTTATTGAAGTGCAAAAAAGAACGTATAAGACGGTGTACACCGTTACAAGTTAAACATATATAAACACTACATTTTAGAAGAAGAGATTAACATTTAATTTAAAATAGGTAGATACGCCTACATGACCACGTTGACATGCACTTTAGCTTGTTTGCGTCCAGAAAGTTGGAAAGTGATTGGAAGTAGAAATCTATTTAAAAAAACGGGCTTGAAACGCGGAGGCTGAGCAATATGTAATTAAGGCATATTATGTAGCGACTAGAGCTGAGGTTATTACAAGATATGGAAAGAGACGCGATTATGTTATGTATAAGATTAACAAATAAATGGGCGTCACCAGGAAATAAGAGATTTCACCTACCCAATCGTATGACTAGGCACTCCCATAACAGGTGTTACCAATAGCAAGTAGCCAAATAGTTGCCATGTTCCCCAAGAACCGAATAGCTTATCCAGAAATATTGACGCAAAGGCATTTAAGCATTTGCAAAACAAATTTTATCAATTTGGAAAAGCTTCAGGTTCTGCAGCCACGATAAGACAGAAATTTTATTAATTGGAAATTGGCGTGGAAATCACACACGACTTCCGCCAAATTTAATCAAGCAACAAGTGAGAGCTTTATGAATAAAAAAATACTGGAGGATTTGCATGATTGAAAGATATATTATTTAATTAATAAAGATACTAATACAAATTTGGAATTTTCTGTTGAGATTAGTAATCCGAATCTGATTTGGAATGGAATATGGAAGAAACGGGAGGCTATCTCATCTGCGTCCAAACAAAGCATGATGTTCGTTTACATGACTTTTGGATCACAGGCAAGATGGCCTTATAAATAACATTTTATACATATGATTCCGCCTTGCCATTTTTGTGGTCAATTCACTGATTCTAAATACCATATAATACTGCATTGTCCGCTAACAGCAATTGACCATTATGGAATTACTGGTGCAATAAGGGATATATTTGGGGTATTGACGCAAAAAATACATGTTGCTTACAAATGACATTACTGACAGCAATATATATAATGATTTAGTTGATTATATAACATCAATAATGAAAACCAAATGATTAGGTATGTTTTAAGAGTCACATGATCCCATCAAGCATACAGTTTTAAGTTACTAGAATAAACAAAATTGATCATCTACGGATCACCTTCCTTGTCTGACGTAAGAGGGTTCTGGGAAGGCCCTATAGTCTCTTCCAGTTAGAGCCTGAAAGGAGGGACTACAAAATTCGGCAAGTCTCTCCAAGCTCCAAGGAGAGTACACCCCATCGAGAATTGAGTAACCCTCCCCCTCCTGACCCCTTCCCACTCCTCTCCCTTCCCCTTTTATCAGGCGGAAATGAGTTGCTGTCCAGCAACCCTAAAATATTAAAAATTAACATCATAATATACTAACTTGCTACCTCATGGGTACTAACATAACATTAACAATATTAAGTGCATAACGCAATGACGTATGGGACAGGGAATTTGGCGTAACTGATTAAGTAGCACATCATGGTGTGATACCTATACTACGTGGTTCACTCGAATTAGTAGGGAAGGCAAAAAAAACAAAACAACAAGAACATTACGAAACCACGAATACGGGGATACACAAACACAATACCAAAAACTTAGAGGTAGCGAAAATATACGCACTAAATGCATAAATACAACATGAATATTTTTTTTTTCTTTTTCTTTTCTTTCTTCTTCTCCTTACGTTAAACACAACAGAAAAATATATAAGGAAAACAAGGCATGGGCAAGAAGCAATCAGCCGCTGTGGTAGAAGCGGCTGGACAAAAGAGACACCTGCCATCACCAAATGCTTGCACTGGACCCCCTAGCTGAATTTATTTTTATTTTCATCAGATAGTATCTTATTTAAGAACATAAATACATCTTCAATAATATGATTTGACTTTTAAGCCAGTCCACACAGAAAAACATGGATACTGTACAATATAGCAATACATACATAGCACACATTGAACAATATAGATCCTTGGCAAGGATCCCAAATGCTCTTAAACCAGCCCGGGATTATGAGCTTATGATACACTAGGTTAGCCGGTGCACCAAACCCTAATTTCAGTTTACTTTTTACAAACACACAACAACAGGCTATGGGAGAAAACTTAAACACATAAAAAGCTCTCAATCTTTCGGACTAGAAGGTCCTCTCAGTGATGGAGACTGAAAGGGACCGCATCAATAACGATGCCTGTAAATCTAAATTTAATACCATCTTAAAATAGACATGCTTACTGATTTATCCTTTTAACTTTCACAGAAATGTCTGGTACATTCTTTTGCGGGAATGACCCTCCACCAGTGTGTACATGCGTTAACTGTTACGCTAAGAAATCTCCAGTACATTGTGGGTCTACCCTCCCTCTCCCCATCCCTGGCCACCACCTCTTTACGTTGTAGGATCCATGTGCAAAAGAGCGTACATAGGCAGGAGGTTCAGGATAAAAGACAGTCTGCAGCAGAAAAAAAGATTGTAAATTTGGCTATGCCATTTATAATGGCAGACAGAGTATTAAATAATACTACAAGGTCGCTTTCAGTATGAGACTGACATAATATTTTAATTCTTTTTTAACTAAATTTTTAGTTCCCTTTAACTACTAGTATATAGTATCAAAATTTTAAAAAATGACAGAAAGGCCTATAAAGATCACGACGAATGGTATTCTCTCTCTCTCTCTCTCTCTCTCTCGTTAAATTCTCGGTAAATTAGTGTTTAAAAAGACTTTCAAATAAACACGTGACAACTTACCTGCACTCCTCTCTGCTCGACTGTCCAATTTAAATAGTTAAAATATACAACAGATAATTATGAAACTTCCACACAAAAAGTTTTTCGAGAACAATACCTCGCGACATAAAGTGTCTATCACTGGATCAGTAACCCCAGGAATCTAAAACCTGCCCTATGTTTCTTAACAACAGCAATTGGTATGATAATGGCTAATAACTACCTATCCACTCTTCGGAATAATCAACTGAATACCCCTTAAAGAAGTCACCCATTATTCAATATATCAATTAGTAATGTGTTTAAACGAGCAGTCATTTGTGGAAGAAAGTAATTTCAAACCAAATTGCCCTGTTTAGTGCCTTTTGCTGTTCAGATATATCACGAAGTTTATAAACCGGTTAATACAGCACAAGAAAGAATAAATAAACTGACAACAAGAAGCTATCGATTTCCAAATGACCTTCTATAGTAGATATTATCATGGGGATATAATTGACGTTATGCCATGAGACTCTTCTTCAACATGGATGTATATGGTCTCTTAAATGCGGTGTATTCTTATCTAAAGAACCCGCCGAGAGGAATAATGTGGCATTGTTAAATACTAGCGGCAAACCTAATTTCGTAATCGTCGTAGACTGAACTCTGAAAAATATAGTTTCAAATGTGATTTTAAATACTCCACTACGGAGAGTACAGGTTTAAATACATCTTGGTTGCTTTTTTACAAAATTTATTGAATTCTTTACCTATTAAATCAATAAAATTGTGTTTTTTTAATAAAATGTTTAATCGTGTACCTGGCATTATTAACCTATATAGAGGTAAATATATTTCTGATTAGCACAACAATTATCTCCCTTTCTCCTATGGCTTTTAATTGGTAATTTTTATGCTGAAATTAACGTCCCACGCTTCCCAAACCTAATATGGAATATATTATACAAACAAGCTCTCTTGAATCAGAGTCATAAAAATTGAGAGAACATAATTCTCCCTCATAACCTAACTCAACTTACTAATAAACCCAAAAGGGTAATTTAGTGCATATCTCCTTTCATTGGTCACATATACACTATTCATCCATAAGACATGTCCAAAAATATTATCGCCCACCTTAAGTCTAAGTGACCTCTAACTGGTCTGTAAGTAGCGAAATAAAATCATCAACCATAGACAATTCCTCATAAGAAACGTTCAGTCATTCTGATAACGATTTATTTATATAAGAGCTGTCCTTCGCGTTCGAGAACACATCATTTGTATCATTCGATCCAAACAATGTGTCAAAAGTTTGGTCTCGGGATTTGTTTATCCATCCTTAATAAACATGATCCAAAAAGATTTGAAAGATTCAAACGATAGTAAACGAATGATGCAAAACTAACTAATAAATGAGGTGACTTCTTTCACCTAATCAACGATTGGCAAAATTATAGGACTGGGCTCAAGCAAACAAACTGTCTTATCAAGGAATGAAAGAGAACATATTACGTTTGTTTTCTCTTAGAACGGATAATTCATCTGAAGACCAATGTTCAGTCTGTTTAAAAGCAGTGTACACAAATTAAAATGCACATAAAACTATAACAACAACTAGAATGATAATTGATCCACTGTGATCAATTCGAACACGGGATTTATCTAGAGTGACATTGAAGTTGTTTCTGTATACTCTAAATAGCAGTCTTAATTGGGACATCCATATTTAATTACATTTTGTTCTAAGTCAGTGGACTGCAGGTATTAAAATTCGTCCAATATGCTTCTGAAAATATTACTAAACTATATTACAATATTCTACAAATCTTAGATTATGAGTGTACCCTTTGGGCACTTCAGTAAATCTCAAACCGACAAACATTACTAGCTGCAGAATGAGTTGCCCAGTAATTATCCGTGTTATCTGCCCGAATAGTTCTTTGTGTTATCTATCATTTCTGGAGCGGCTTGTACAGACACATTATGCTAATGTTACGTTTTATAGATACCACTCCACTTCTCTCTTATTAAATAATTTACGTGAAAGACATTCGTAAAAAAATTCCTTAACGATAAAGGTAATATAGAAACAAAATTTATATATATATATATATATATATATATATATATATATATATATATATATATATATATATATATACAACTCAGAGAACCTCATTTATTTGTTAGTAATATGATTTAATAATCAACAAAGAGTCGACTACCATTCTGCATAAATGCAGTTTTACGAATATCGAGTTTTCGAGTTTGGACCAATTTACATACATACATACATACATACATACGTCGACAATATTGAGTATAGCTAATATTTCTTGAACCCTAGAAAGCAATGAAAGGGGTTGTGGATGGTCTTCAACAATTCATCGCTGTCAAACAACATCCATCGGTGGTGAGGTAAATCATGGAATTGTTCTCTGAAACAAGAGCTTTGGGATCAATAAAAAATCTGAATTCTCTTTGTTCGCTAAAATATCGAATATGCTGTTCCCTTTAGCTGCTATTATCAAAGTTTTCGTAACTGAAGGGATTAGATAGGCCACCACAAATCATATCTGCTTCTCTTTATAGTCGATATCTTGGTTAATAGGTGTATCATTAAAACTAAACACGTGACTTACCTGAACTCAAACTTTACACAAAGGCAATGTTAAATTAAACATAGAGATAATTGAAAACTGAAACTCGTGATACAAAATGTCTAGAATAGGACCAAGGGGTAAACGACAAGGAATCTTAGGAAGAACGAACGATCATCTAATGTAATCACTCAGTATTCAGTAAATCAAGCAACGTGTTATGTGTTAAATTGTCCATGGAATGGAAGGACTATTTTTGCAGAACGCATGTTAGAAACCTATATATTATATCATATATTCCGTAACAGTAAAAGAGCGTGTCTGGCGAGATTATTTATTCAAAACGAGATAATAGGTTATCCTCATGCATGCAGTTTTGTCGTACCTATGCTGAAACGCTAACAGTCTTACAAAATGTATGTTTTCGTGCTATATCTTCTCGAATTGTTGAAGCTGATGAAATAGAACGCAAACAGGATATACCTGATAAACAATGCGGGTCGTGTAATCTTTATCGTTCTATGTTTTGTTGAAAAAGGATCCTTTTTACAGTGATGAATTAATAATAAAAAAAAACTAAAGTACCAAAAATTAAATAAATTATACAAGAAATCCAGTTCATTTAAGTCTTAGGTTTGAAAAAGAGAGCGACGATAACTGTAGGAATGAGGGATCTAATGTTTAAAACAATGGCACGATAGTTTGAATAAATATCTGATGTTGCTTTAACATCAAAGTATAAACATACCGTGCAAGAATATAAATGCATAATAATAATAATGAATTTCCTTTACACGTTGGGATATAACGTGTATCTTTTAATCCTTTTTAAGCGTTCTAGTTTCCAGTTTGATTTACTCGTTGTTTATCACAAAGACATGGATCTTACAAAACCATAATCGAATGGCGGTGTCCTAACATACTGAAGATGTCAAGACCATTATGTTACAACTGATAGCTTTGTGGTAGTCTAAACTACAGTAATACGTCCGTAAAAAGGTCACTTCTATTTAAAATCACCTTTACAATTCATTTACATTTTCGAGGTCACTACAAACTTACTGTAGATGAAAGTCTGTATTAAGCAGCTAGTTAACTTCCAGGTGGGGATTTATTTATAATTATTAGACTGTATTTGTCTTTTTTAAGCAGAACGATTATCCTGACTTGGCCCTTTCTTTAAATGTGATTGTTATATTGATTTGGCCCTTTCTTCAAGTGTCATGGTTATCTTGACTTAGCCCTTTCTTTAAGTGGGATGGTTATATTGACTTAGCCCTTTCTTCAAGTGCGATGGTTATCTTGACTTAGCCCTTTCTTTAAGTGTGATGGTTATATTGACTTAGCCCTTTCTTTAAGTGGGATGGTTGTTTTGTTTTAGCCCTTTCTTCAAGTGTGATGGTTATCTTGACTTAGCCCTTTATTTAAGTGGGATGGTTATCTTGACTTAGCCCTTTCTTTCAGTGTGATGGTTATATTGACTTAGCCCTTTCTTCAAGTGCGATGGCTATCTTGACTTAGCCCTTTCTTTAAGTGGGATGGTTATATTGACTTAGCCCTTTCTTCAAGTGTGATGGTTATATTGACTTAGCCCTTTCTTTAAGTGTGATGGTTATCTTGACTTAGCCCTTTCTTCAAGTGCGATGGTTATCTTGACTTAGCCCTTTCTTTCAGTGTGATGGTTATATTGACTTAGCCCTTTCTTTAAGTGTGATGGTTATCTTGACTTAGCCCTTTCTTTCAGTGTGATGGTTATCTTGACTTAGCCCTTTCTTCAAGTGTGATGGTTATATTGACTTAGCCCTTTCTTCAAGTGTGATGGTTATCTTGACTTAGCCCTTTCTTTAAGTGGGATGGTTATAATGACTTAGCCCTTTCTTCAAGTGCGATGGTTATCTTGACTTAGCCCTTTCTTTAAGTGTGATGGTTATATTGACTTAGCCCTTTCTTTAAGTGGGATGGTTGTTTTGATTTAGCCCTTTCTTCAAGTGTGATGGTTATCTTGACTTAGCCCTTTCTTTAAGTGGGATGGTTATCTTGACTTAGCCCTTTCTTTCAGTGTGATGGTTATATTGACTTAGCCCTTTCTTCAAGTGTGATGGTTATATTGACTTAGCCCTTTCTTCAAGTGTGATGGTTATCTTGACTTAGCCCTTTCTTTCAGTGTGATGGTTATCTTGACTTAGCCCTTTCTTTAAGTGGGATGGTTATCTTGACTTAGCCCTTTCTTTCAGTGTGATGGTTATCTTGACTTAGCCCTTTCTTCCAGTGCGATGGTTATCTTGACTTAGCCCTTTCTTTAAGTGGGATGGTTATATTGACTTAGCCCTTTCTTCAAGTGTGATGGTTATATTGACTTAGCCCTTTCTTCAAGTGCGATGGTTATCTTGACTTAGCCCTTTCTTCAAGTGTGATGGTTATATTGACTTAGCCCTTTTTTCAAGTGCAAAGTTTATATTGACTTAGCACTTTCTTTACGTGTGATGATTATTTTGACTTAGCCCTTTTTTAAGTGCAATGGTTATCTTGACTAAGCCCTTTCTTTAGGTGTGATGGTCATATTGACTTATCCCTTTCTTTAAATGCTATGGTTATCTTGGATTTATATTTTATTCTCTGCATAATCTACATGCAAAGTGTTAAATATATGGAACATACTTCTTTAAACGAATTAAATAGTTCCAACAGGTTATGAACATATGGGATGGTTGATTAGCAAATAGTTTGGAAATTACAGCAAAATAAATTGTCCATAAAGAATGTAAATAATCACAGGTAAGGTTTTTTCGTAGCAGATAGTGCTTACCAAATCGATTTGTAATGGAATACAAGTTTGCTAAACCAACTGACTTCGATTCATTAATGCTAAACCGATTTTTAAATAATCTTATCTGTATCCTAACCAACAACATTGAGTTTCTTAATAATGATATCTATGTGTCGAAAGCCAAATGTCCGGCAGTAAAATCCGCTATATTGTGAACTGATTGCAACTCAGCGTTGCAAAGTATGTACTAAAACGAGAGTGGGGTGGGGATACAATTTACTGTTCTTGTTTAGGATTCGATGACGTTAATCCTGGTTTCCTGTCATAGCTATCCGCTTTACCAAGCTTTGTCTCAAGCGTTGCCAAAAAGACTGAATTTGCGACAGTGAACTCATATTACTATTGCTGTTCTTAAATCTTCAAACACAAAAGTTGTAACCCTATATTTTTTCTCAATAATGAATTACCGGCGAAGTATTAAACCTGACTTTCGATTAATCTTTCGATCTCTCAACTTGTACAGACCCTGGGCATAGCAGGGTATGGTGTACACTAGCAATTAATTTAACTCAAACTTCAGAAAATGTGTACAACTTCTCGTAGCTATTACCTTGTACAATCTCTTGACAATGAAGGATATGGTACATTCTAATGCTTGTTTTTACCTAAAATATATACTACAAAGAATGTATGCAAGTGCTCGTTGCTTTCATGTAATGTACCAGGATCAAGACAGGATATACTGTGCTTGTGAATATTTCAGTCTAAACTATATATAAAAAATGACGTTTCAAATCAAAATAGATTTCACGCGTCTCTAAACACAAATTTCCAATCACAGTGTCCAAGTGGGTAGATTTCCGTTCTTGAAACCAGAAGGGTGCATGTTTGAATCCTGTACGGACCAATCAGCATGTATTATAACCTTCGAGTCTTTATGAGCAAAGCACGTTACTGTAATTACCTTGTCAGGGCATATTTTTTCATGCATTGATTTGCCGCTCAACCTCTAATAAAATATAATAGGCCGTAACTTTTGATTTGTGTTTTATCTCTGCTAACGTCAGACTGTAAAATCCACGGCCGAATTCCTAATAAATATGTATATATAAAGGTTTGTTATATCTTTCTTTTGTTACAATGTTTAATTGATTATAGCGGTAGATATATTTGGTACACATGTGAATATTTGCTAAATAATGATGTTCTAATTACCCGAGACTCCGAAGCCAGATAAACAATGCTGGCCAGTGAGAACAAAATGCCCGATAATCCGCCGCTTGATTCCTCTCTAATTTCAGAATTGTCCTTCGGGACATGTCGAGACAAATTTTAATTTGCCGGAGCAAACTTCCATCCTGTTGGTGAAACGCGGCAATTTACTTTCGAGTTTTTGAAAGACTAGTAAATTACTAATAGATATCCCTAGGTATACCCCCTAACATTAGGAATGTCGTCCACTTACCACACTTCTATCGAAAACAATAAACATTGTGAAGAAAGTGAAGCACGTGATCTACCAGGAAAAGATTGTCTTGGCTACCTTTAATTAGTGCTCACTTAGCTTTATTGTGATTCTACTGGCAGAAGGATAAAATACTATTTGTAAGACCGTCTTCCAAACATACAGCTTTATACTCGAAATCCACCTCTTTATACAATTAACAGTTTTTGCATTGAAAGTATTAAAAAACACAACAGTATTTTCAGGCGTTCTATCCATGCATTAGAGAAACAAGCGAAACCAGCTTACTGCACAATGGGTAGGTTCCAGTAGAAGCAGCAACCGGTGCATGATGCGTGACTGAGTAATGGTATTAAGGCTAACATATATATATACAAGAAGCTGAAAATGTATTACCTTATAGTTTGAATAGAGGAATGTTTATCTATTTGTTACAAGTATTAAGGGAGTCGAATGTGGTTCGTTATCGCTTTAAAGTCTTTGTTTAAAAATGAACTGTCGTTTGGCGGAGGTGAGATAAAAGGGAAATTCCCATCAAAATATGGATTCGACAGAAATATTTGAGTAAGTATTTTCAGATTTATAGTACCCAGATGATTATTTTCCATATCGTTCAATCCCAACAATTTAAAAAAAACTATAATTAGTTATTCATTAAGTTATGAACAAAGACATTTTCATATAAAATTGATTTTTATGATTCAACTACTGAAACATGGTCATATATGTTGATACTTACTGGTTTATCCCTTTTTCTTCAGTATATCACGTATTTCTACAAATCAGTGTTGTTTCTTGAAAGATCTATTATCATTACATCTGAATTCTGACAGTATATATACCAGTATAAACTCTTTTCTACACATATTTACATACGGACAACGAAAAATAAAGCAATTGGTTATACCATTTCTCAGTCACGAAACAAACGTTATATGCAATCTTTACTATTTACTACCGTCTTAAATATTTCCACAGAAGTAGCTATTATTCAGTTATAGCTTGGTAACAGCCAAGTTGGCATCACACTGTCAGGACCAATATTACCAAAAGAAACAAAATAGTGACGAAAGGTTATACCATATATGGTTCGTCTTTTCTAGTCACGTATAGATCGAACAAAAATGTTTCATATATTTATGTGTATGAATGTTTGAGTATTTTGACCTTTCAACTGATTTAAATACTATATGTGCAATGTATTATATTTGTTGTTCCCTCCTTGTCAGTGGTCATTAGCCTCAAAGTGGCTTATAAATGGCACTCTGGCGTCAGTGAAAAAGATCCAGTCAATGTGTATTCAGAGATATAACATCATGCCTAGTAAAGATATCCCATCACTGTAGCGCACATGTGCACTTAAAAGTTTAAAACCTGCGCATATAATGCACTGACAATTATGTTTAAACGTTTGCACATTCACATTTAAAATTTACCTTCCCAAAATGGAAAAAAAAAAACGAATTCTAAAAGATAATTGCACACAAAGACAAAAGTAAATAAAAAAGGAATTATAAAGATTAAAATTATTAATATAAAGAAACAAATATAGATTAAAACATTAAAAAAGTAACAAAAGTTTAAAATTTACAAAAGATTTTACATACATACATACATACATACATACATACATACATACATATTGACGATTGGTGATGAAAGAATCGCTGACACCGTATCTGACATTCATACATGATATAACATTACCCTGTGTCTAATTTACAAACATTTTCGTTTCTGAATGTATAAAAATACTTTTATTTCAATTCATATTTTATGTATAGCAACTATATGGGCATAGAGTTTAAAAACTCTGAAAGTTTTACCTATTTCCTTTTCTACTTCCTAACATCTTCGAGTCACCCTTGAAAAATCGTGAATTGCAGCCGTTATGTTCATGATTCAAGTATAATCCTGGGAGGATGAAAGAGAAGCTCATTGTTTTGAATATTTTCTTCATCACCATATACCAGACATCTCTAGATTTCAGTGCTAATCAAATTTGTAGTTTCTATTGATTTTAAAGTGGAAAACGTTTTGTATACTATTTAAAACTACAAACATAACAATGTGTTCTCCAGTAAATGTAGGCAAATGAAACATCGATACCAATTTATTTGTTTTTGCGTTATTCATTGAAGAAAAACGTAGTAACTTCTGTAACATATTGTCTTTCTTGAAAACGCCTAGAAAAAGCATGTTTTGCAGTCGTTGTATAGTCATTGCTTATTTCCATAAGTTTTAAACGTGTCATTATTACTTTCCTGCACTGTGCTAACATAATCAAACGATCCTTAAAATGCGTTGTCGACGAAATTAGTGTGAGTTTAGTAAAAATTGTATTGGCTATATCGACGATTCTCTTCGACGAAATTAGTGTGAGTTTAGTTAAAGATGTATTGGCTATATCGACGATTCTCTTAATATTGGTAAAGTCTTGCATGAACGCAACTCCATAGCTTTTCATTAACCTCTTGCGCTACTGATTTGGTGGTTGTCGTATTTAATTCAAGTCTAACTAGGCATCACTTTGATGTCTTTTAGTGAAAGCACCATTTTGATATGAGCATTCATTCAGGGAAGAGTAGATAACAAGATTTTCAAGTTGGCTGCTCTGAAAGCCACACTGGATGTCAGAGTGGCACAATTTTATTTGGAATATTAGAATGAAGTAATTTAGGAGGAGTAAGGATAATGGTTAGTCAGCTGATAGACAATCAACCATCTAATAAATAAACATGGTAAGCATGAAATGATATGCCTAAGCAAATGCTAGGATAATGTCATAAAAAACAATATAGAGCAAATAATTAATGATATACAAAGAGCTAATAAAATAATTATCAACAAGCATTCTGCTAAATTATATTAGTAGTTTTTATGCAAAGAAACTTATTATTGAATAGCTTTCATTTCTACATTAATGACAAAGCCTGTATTACATTCAGGTTGCAACATGTAACACAAGGTAGAATAGTAGTTACTCACTTTGCAGGCATGTATATAATGTTGCCACACCTTCCTCTTATTTTTGCCACCACTGATGTTCAACAAAAATAACTCTAATACAAAAGCATTGTTAAAAATACTGCGCATCAGCTTCTTTCCTGTCATTTTCTTCAGTCTCAATTTTCTTTAATATCATTATTATTATTATTATTATTATTGTGTTGATTATTATTATTGTTGTTATTATTATTATTATTATTATTATTATTATTATTCACCCTGTAATGAGTGTGTGTGCTAGTGTGTATCTTTCTATCTGTTCCTTCTTGTCCCTCTAGGAAGACCCTGCTTTAGGTGTACGCTCAGGTAAACTTTGTTATTCTGATCCAAAACTTATTAATGAAATTCACATAGTGGAAAATCTTATTTGTTGACCTTAGCAAAACAATATTGATACTCAAAAAAACTTTCTGCATTTAACAATAGAATCTTGGCATCAGAAAGTTTGTCAAATTGTTCACTATACAAATCTGCATTTATGTCAAAACATAAAATTAAAATTCATTGAGCAAATATAACAAACTTGTCCATTATTTAACATGACCCATAATTGTCAAGTACATTATAAAGACACTCCATGGTAGACCATGATCCAATTTTGTGTGAAACTTCAATTAACTGACTATTTATCATTGTTTGCATTTAATTTATCCACACTGATAATGATATTCCACACTTTATAAAATCAAGACAATATAGCAGCATAGGATTGATTTTTGCTCAAAACTAAAATTAACCAGTTGTTTATCATTTTCGCATAAAATATTATCTATATGGTTAATGATATTTCACAGTCTCTGAATTAGACCATCTTCAAAAAGACTTAAATAGTCTTACAATTTGAAAGTAAAAAAGGTAATTGTGTAATGTTTGTTTTATGGTTTGCTTGAAAGCATATTTTTATGTTGCTCCTGTGTAAAACAAATAATGATTGTTAGTTTATTAGTAATTTTTTAAATAATTGTTAATAAAAACTCATTACTCTTTGCCTTGATTGAATAGGCAGTTGATGAATAGCTTGAAATTAAAAAACTAGTTACAAATTGTACAGTATTATATTTTATGATATTAAAAATATTATATTTAAAATTAGAATAAAAATATAAATGAACAAATTGAAATATTTTATTATGAAAACTGATTTGATGATTTCATCTTTAAAAAAATATATTTTATATAAAATGTCATTTCACAATTTAAAACAATGATCAAACTAATGGCAAAATGGCTCCCTGTACAAATTCAAGCCTGAGAAATGGACACACAAAGAAACAATTACACTATTTCCATCAATTACTATACCTTACATCGTAACCAGAAATACACATGTAAAACTAGACAGTTCTGGCTTAGATTAGTTTTGATGTTTCCTATTGCAGCAACAGATAAAGGCTAATTAGCGTCAATACATTTTTTGAGTAAAGTGTTTTGCGCATAGGTACATCAAGGTAGTCGAATCAGACTGATTTAATAGCAAGATTCAAACCAGCCTCCTTTCAGACATGTGTCTAGCACTCTAACCTTGCAGCCACTGTAGCTTCTCTCTAAGACAAGAATACCAAACAATATACGCTTGTCATTCTTTTAATATTATTATGTGCTCATTTTATTTCTCCGTTAACTTTATATTGTCAGAATCGTGCCATATTGTACGATATTGCACACCTTCATATTGAACTCATATGTAGGACACGTGTGCCCAATAGTGTATTAGGAACTACTTTGCAAACAAATCATGTACACTCATGTAGCAGATGCTTTACGTTTTGGTTGATTAAATTTGTTTCTGAATGAACTAAAGCAGATGTTTCGTGGACTGCCACATACCAGCTACATTGCTACATTCCACGCTAACTTTTTATACAATGTTTCGGATTTTGGCGAAAGACACCAGATTTCATAAAATTCATAAAATAACATGCAAGTTACAATTCATAAATAGTCTCCTTTAGCTGGCAATAAATATGACAAAAATATACTTAATTTTACATCCTGAATTTCCTCAAAATGTACATTCTTAGTTCTGCAAATGCGAATTAGATGAGCCATGTCATGGGTTCTCAATCTTGATTACGCATTTCGAAATTGTACTGTAATTTTGATTATATTCCAAGTGCAATTACGTTCTCCTTACTGCACTCAAAATGAAATAAATATTATATTCCATAGCATCTTTTTGACAATTGAAATTGAAGGACTCCATATTTTTCCCACATCATGATTACAAACATTCAATGGCAGAACAGTAGCACACTTGTAGATGTCAACACGCTGATATGTCGCCGCTGAAATCCATTGTACTTCATGTAGAATTTGCACATACATCCAGTCCATAAACGCGAAATGTTGTAGAAACGACCAAAATACCAAAATCTATTTATTCCAGATCAAATGGAACAGTTGTTGCAATGCACATTCATTCACAATATGACTCCAAATTTAAATTTTAAGTAGACCAAAATGCTATTTTCCTTCGAAAATTATGTCTAGCACGTGACTAAGTTCAAATTTATCTGGGCGGAATTAAGTGCGCATTAATAATAGTGTTGTTGTGTAATGATGAATATGCACTTGTGTATTTAGTTTGGAATACGGCATACATTCAGTTAGTTTGTTTCGTTTAGTGTATTTTTTTATATATAATTAAGCCTTAGGTAGAATAAGAAAATGAGCATATAATGAAAAGGTTACTGCATTTGTATGGGGAAATATGAACTCGTTTTGTCAGATGGATAAACTTCACTCCCAAAGTCGTGCAGTATTTTTATCCGAAAAACTCGTTCATATTTTCCCATACAAATGCAGCAACCTATACGTCTTCCATGCTGATAAAGACACAGTTTATACAGAAACCATATTTCTTGTTTATGTCACAGTAATCTTGTTCACTGAAATTGTGACAAATTGATCACCTTCTTTTTCCCAAGTGCAAGTCATCCACAACATTTGTTATAAATCTGTGAAATAGAAATGATGACTATGTTGTTAAAACCGTTTTTATTCTCTCCGTCTCAGTGACAATGACCTTTGATATTTTCATTCAAATATTTTTAAGATTTTTTCTTACCCAAGTGCACGCAATCCATACGGTTTGGTAACTGTAAATAGTGTAGATTTGGAGATATTGTACAGTCATCTTTAAAATACGTTGACCTTGACCTTGAAGCCTAAAATCAAAATGTATTTTCCTTAATCCAAATGTAAGATAGCTAGGTAAATGTAGAGCTTGAGTTATTGTTTGGAAACTATTTCTCTTTTTTTAGTCACAGTGACCCTGACCTTAGCTTTTGACCCTAAAACTGATAGGGTTTCATCTTGACCCAAAGTGTCAGCCATCAAAGTTTGATAACTGGATGGTGGACAATTTCAGCGGTAGTTATTGAAATGAAATTGTTAACTGACAGATGGAATAATGGATGGACAGAAACACAATATAATAATTTCCTTAAACACAACCTTATGTTTGGTGGCAGAAAGTGGTGAAACATTTATACGATTTTGAAATAAAATGGCAATAATGTTTCACATATATTCATTGCATTTCATCGTATAAGTAATATTAAAACCGATAAGCAATAAATAATGCTCATAAAAAACAGAAATACCTTAAAAATTAATAAACTGACAAAATTTAATAAACTGATTAAACATTCTCAATATTGGTATCAATCTGATGCAAGGTAAAATGACTACATGTGTTATACACACATTTGGGTTGATTTTGTTTCATTTCTTGTATAAACCTCATAATATTGAAAAAATTCGTTTAAGCAAATAAAAACTGATAGTATGATGGTTATGCTTTCCGTTTCTTTATCATTTTATTACTAAGCATTTCCATTGAAAATCATCATCATTATTATTTCCTTCAGTTATTATAAATCAAAGGTATGTTCCCTAGGCTTACAACTAATCAAAGCAGCCTAAACCTTCATCCTGAAGAATAAAAGTGTGAAACACACTCTTTTGGCTGGTAAATTTATAGACTTTTTACCAAACCAAAATAAATCAGATAGTACAAACTGAATGTCAATTTTAACAAATACATATATAAATTGAAATATAGGTAAATTTGAAGTACAAACTGAAGATTTGTGTTTTACTTGCTTCAACAAATAGTTCACACCCTCGAAAAATAATTGTGTGCAGTTGAAAGGCACTGATAACCAGTCTGTCTCTCATAACTGTCATTGCAAAATTAATGCAGGTAAAATTATATGTCAATTATAATGCAAATGATGCAGGTAAAAGTCTAGGGTCATTTTTTATGCAAATGATGCAGGTAAAAGTCTAGGGTCTTTTCTTATGGAAATGATGCAGGTAAAAGTATAGAGTCTTTTTTTATGCAAATGATGCAGGTAAAATTACAGGGTAATTTTTTATGCAGATGAGAACAAAATAAGTTTAGGAAGAAGCCAGCTAATCCAAGCTTATACAACCAAACTAATGTTCCTACTACATATTGGTCTACTTACATGGAATAGAAGTCACAGTGGACTTGTGACAGTACTACCACAGGATCAACCTGTGGCATTTTATATACATGTAAATATATAATCCTATTGAAATTGTGCTGCTTGCAATGAGCTATGTAGCAAGCAAATCATATCTAATTTGCCTGCTTTACTAAATTTATGAGATTACAAAGGATACAAAAAAAACCCCATCGTAAACATCAAGTTTCATGAATTTGTAAGCACATGACAAAGACCATGGTAATCTATGTATATAACGTTTATAATACTTCATTATTTACACATGTATATAGCAGTTTACATGTATTTACATGGTAAGTGAATGACAAATAGGTCTACAAAGTTTATAATGTTTCACTATTTATATTTACACGCAAATAAAAATTCTATTTTGCAATTGTAAATATGGATATTCATAAACTCTAATAATATAAAGAATCTATCAGAGTGCATATTAATTCATAATTATGCCCAAATTTCACTTGTCATGAAACATGTCTGATGATTTTTGTGATACAAAATGACAACGCAGATTTCATAAACATTTATTGATATATAAAATTAAAAGAGACTATAGGTCACTCAAATACAGTAGGTTAACTCAATATTGTGTAAAGAATGTTTCAGCTGACTCAAACACTTGTTAATGTTGTCGGTCCCTCCAATATTGTTTATCTAAATAAACTAATAATAATAATTTGGCTTTTGTCACTGCATTGGCTTTGCAAATCCACATAACACTTTCCTTTCTAAAGAAAATTTTTAAGGAAAGCTATCCAAGTTATATACATATAATATCAGACAGCCCACCAACAAGCAAGTATTCACATAATGCTAACAAGGGTTAGACCTATATATGTGACTCAGACAAAAATCTGTCATTGAAAAGACCACCACATAACTGCAATCTTCTACATGAACATAAACAACGTTTAAGGACAGTCTATAAAACATGCAAGGATACACTATATGAACCTAGGATCATTTTACTTACTGATACATAAAACTGGTTGGAATTTACTTATCAATGAGACCAAAATACCATTAAATAAACAAAAATTATGTGATAAAACAACAGACCAGAGTGAAATTAATGTTTTTCACCTGCTTCAGAACGCAACATGTTTTTTATTTACATACAATCAGAGAAAATATTTTTATAACCTAGTATAATGTCTGATTGTACAAATAAAAGAGTCTGATTGTACAAATATCTGATTGTACAAATAAGAGTCTGATTGTACAAATGTCTGATTGTACAAATTAAAGAGTCTGATTGTACAAATAAGTCTGATTGTACAAATGTCTGATTGTACAAATAAAAGAGCGAATTCCAAGATTTGATGTCCTCCCTTTTTTATTGGAAATTGAGAAGAACAGCATTCTGGCATAAAGAAATATAAATGAGTTAAGGTACACACTATTGTAGACTCTGGACATTGACAATGGAACCCAAGGACGTATCAGTGCAAAACTGCATCCAATTATATGGGAAGCTAATACTGAATCCTACATAATGTTTTTATAAATATAGAAATGCAAATAAAATGTTAATGCAGTTCAATAAAGAAGTAAGCAATGAGTTATAAATGAGTTAAAGTACACCTGCAAGAGAATGTGCTACTTATGAGACACAATACTGCCAATGGTGATATATTAAATGAGTTAAGGTACATGTAAATGTACACACTACTGATGACACGGGACACTGACTATAGAGATGTAGTAAATGAGTTAAGGTAAATTGGTAAAGGAAGACATTACAGATGACAGTGGACACTGACAATGATGACAGTGAGTTAAGGTAAATCTGCAAAGGAAGACACTACTGATGACAACGGAACCCAAGAACTTATCAGTACAAAACTTTATTTAGAATGCATATCCAACATTGAGCAGCAAGAAACATATTGAACAATGATATATGAAGTTTATATCAAATCCTACTTAATCATTTTTTTAAAAATAAATATAGAGCTGAAAATAAAATGTTATTTAAATCCAATAATAATTATAATAAGCAGATTATTATGTGGACACAAATGTGGGTACATTGAACAATTAGGGGCCATAACACTGCAAAGTGATTTAGCAGAACAAACAGTGGAAAATAAAACTAAGCCAATGAGTATCAACATAAGTTTACATACTTGAACAGCTGAAGTGGGGGGGGGGGGCAAAAAGAACAATAATGAGACGTGTGATGTGATGTAATTTTGATTGTTAACGTAGCTTTAACAATTTTTCAGTCATATCGCTACGATGTCTGCAATGTGCCAGTTTATTGTGATGTCTAGCACTGGGTCATGTTGCCGCAGACATGTAGCATGATGTCCCACCCAGTCACATTATCCTCACACCAGGCCGACCAGTACTAACACTAAACCTCTTAATGCTGAACGCCAAGCGAGGCAGCTGTTAGTACCATTTTTGTAAGTCTCTGGTATGACTCGGCCTGGGATCGAACGAACGACCTGCAATAATGAGACCAATGACTGTATATCCAAACAACCTAGTGTTGTTTGGCAAAATGGTGTTGTACATAACAAGAAACATCCACATTCCAAGCAAAATGACTGTGATGAACTGGGCTTCAAACACTGGTAATATTAAATACCTTTAGACACTGGGGTAGTCTAGGGTATGGATGAATTTATGGATATGCAGATGTACAGAAGGATACACACATGGCCACCCAAAGTAATCACTATGTTGAGTTTTGTCAAGGGAGGATTGACAAAAATCAGACAGTATGTAAGTGATATATAAAATGCATCACTACTTCACAGTTCACGGCTGTTTAAACAAATATAAGTAGGTTATTATTATAAATAAATCTACTAAACATAATTAGATCAAACATAACATTCTTAAAAATAAAAATGTGGAAAAATATGTACAAGTCAATGAAGGGTATTAAACTAAAACAGCAGAATTATAAGCCATATGCATATTACAAAAATATACCGGTATATGGTGCTATATACAAGTCCCTTATGAGCGATGACATTGACAAAGTATAGCCAAATAACAGAAAAAGTTCAATTGCATATAATAAATTATGAAAATATATTAACATATATATATATATATATATATATATATATATATATATATATATATATATATATATATATATACTTTGTACAAGTCAGTGAAGGGCAGTACTACTGACATAAGGCAAAACAGCAGGAAAGAACCAATGATGCAAATGCAGTCTGTTGGATCTGGTCTATATCACTATACTTACTACGTCACAAAGAGACATGATTGTTTTGTGCATCATTTAGCACGTAATATAAAGGGTAGAAATGGTCAACTGTTCGTATTTATCATTCCATACTGTATAATGAAAGAAAACTTTAAATTGCCTATAACCTCTAATAGGAAGAATATACTTAGGTTTGTAAGAAAGTGAGAATTCTAAAAAATGATGCAGACAATAATTAGAGAAATACCAATGAAATGCTGGACGCTGAAAACTGGCTATATTAATTGTGCTGTAAATGACCGATGAAAAATGAAAAATAACATCTAATATAAAAAAAAAAAGAAAAACTAGACCAATACTAGGAAAAGAAAGATGAAACCATTAACCTTTTTAACAAATATGCCTTAAGTCCAGAAATACATCATACTAATGTTAATGGTATATTTAGTTTAAAAACATGAAAATTTCTGCAAATTGAGCAATGCCATGTTTCCTTGTAAGTCTATGTTGGACTGTTATAAACTTGTACTTTTTCAAGTCAATATTGTTTTCAGCAGATGAAATAATAGTCATACTCAGCATCACAGTACAAATAATGAATGTTAGCGATTTAAAAATGCCTATGTACGATGACATGAACAGTCATAACTGATTGGTGACATGTAAATTGACAGATGATGCAACATTAGTCAACTCATCTAATACCTATCCTTATTCGCACATAAAATAGTCTCTAGAGAATAGCCAATCCAAATACGCAATTAATTGTCATGAAACTTATCATGAATAATCATATTTAATTCTACATTCCAAATACCCAATAATTTAACTAACTAAATGCAAAACGTTCACTAAAATATATGACAAATGTACATGTGCAAAGTTAGCTCCATTGGCCTCCCAAGGTGTATGTACTATCAAACCAACTAGATCTTCAAAGCTGCCTATGTTCTAGGAAGGAAGAATGGCTGAGATACAGTGAGGCTATACATACGTACATGCTTTTGTCTGCGTGCATGCTGACACTGGTGGGTGTACACTTTCTCTCTGTCATGTATGAATTTTTCTTTTATATAACTGCACACTTTCAATTCATATTAGTTCTTTGAATGGATAAATGATAATATGTGACATGGTGGTGGCAGTCATCTCTTTTTGTCATGGGCAATACTCAAAATTGTCGTGATATGATGTTCAATAATGTAATTGCTGCGTTTCAAGACATGACCAAGAGAATCTCAGTATTATTTAGTTTTATAGTTTCCTGCCATTGAGACTTGTGAGGTAGATTTTTCTCATCACCTTCATTTTGTGTTTGTTATGTGGATGACTATCTATATTTTACAATGTATCATCTGGATTTTGGAAGAAGCCATTTTTTCCTTCCACCGTCAATGTCATTTCGTTCAGTGGATAGGATATCCATATGCTATAACCAAAACCAAAAGCTTTATCACATGAACACCTTGCATGAACATGTGTAGAATTAAAGAACCTGAGATAGCACCTTTTATGCTGAATTTGGCTCTCTGGACAACTCCAGTGTTTAAAACCTGGATCTGGAAAAACCTGCACAAGCCAATATCCAGATATAAATGCAACACTCATATTTTCATATGTTGTGCTATCGTAACTTACATAAATAATTTAAGAATCGTTATCGTAATCCTTACTGTAAAATCATAATGGTTAGAAGTCTGCTCTGCATGGGTAGATCCCAGATCACCTCATTTGTAAGTTTGGATGTTCCTGGTTCCACACCCTGTCTGTGATCTTAAGGAAGATAATGACTGAATGGATATCCAGCAGAAGGAGTGCTCCTGAAAGACAAGTTCTTCAATATATTGCAAGCTTAATCAAAATCGGTTTATAACCAGAATTTTAAGTGTGTTCACAGTATGACTCAATCAGACACATGTTCACCCCTGCAATTTGCATAGATTTAAAAAATATCAATGTGGATTTGGCCAATCAAAATCTTAATTGTTCTTGTCAATATATGGCATGAGTCATCAAAATCTGTTTATGAATAAAACCTCAAGTGTCAATACCACACCATTTATTTGCAAAATTTTACTCATCAAATTTGTCCAATAGCTTGTTCATATAAAACAACACCATGTCAGATCTGAACAAAGACTTGATAAATAAAGCCAAACGTGAATTCCTTTATTCAGCCAATAGAAAATGAGCTCATCTAATTAATAAGTACATATTGTACTGGAGATTGAACTGATCTGAAGTCTTGTAGATATAAAGCCACAAGTCACATTTTTGTCATTATCTGTTCACAAATGAAGCCATGCATCATTACTATTTCATAAGTGAAGTCTTTACTGTATTCACAATGTCTGCCAATCAAACACTGATCACCTTATCGAAAGTTTCATCATTATACATATTCATAAGTAAGGTTTCTAGTGTATTCATAATGTCAGTCCATCAAACCTAGATCACTATCCAAAGTTTAATCATTACATCTTTATAAGTAAAGTTACTAAAGTATTTGCAATATCAGCTGATAAAACCTTGATTACCTCATTCAAAGTTCAATTATTACCTGTACAAAAGTAAAGACTCATTGTATTTACAATATCAGTCAATCAGGCCATGATCACCTGAGTCATATTTGTAGATTTTTCTGGTTATTAAACTTGTCTGAGGTCTTGTGATATAAAGATGTAAATCAAAGTTTCATTATTTGTTCTGATTATTTAACTTTGATCGTATCTAATTCCTTGAAGATCTTATTGATACAGAGTTACTTTTCAAATTTAATAAAAAATTTGTTCACAAGTGAAATCTAGG
This sequence comes from Sinohyriopsis cumingii, assembly GCA_028554795.2. Taxonomy (NCBI): domain Eukaryota; kingdom Metazoa; phylum Mollusca; class Bivalvia; order Unionida; family Unionidae; genus Sinohyriopsis; species Sinohyriopsis cumingii. Next base: position 42,999,801 of record CM068837.1, read on the forward strand.
GGTATATAAGGAATTGTTGCAGGCCATATTACATAAGACAGATGCCATAATAATGCTTGGTCAATGGCCTTGTGAACTAAAATGTAGGCAATACAAACAAAATTTCTGGCATGAATATCATATAACTGGCATTTTTACATGTGAGCAGTGCATAATTAGCATACAGAATAAAATGATGTTGAGTGCAACAGCAAAATCTGAAGTAAACATGTAACATAAGCTGGCAGTAATTCAAATTAGTACAAGTGATAAACAATAAGTAAACAAACACTTTAAACATGTCACTGGCACGATATCAACCTTAAGCCTAATTCCAAATCTATGTACATTGTAAAATCACCCAGTTTGATGATTGCATTCACAGCTATTAACATGACACCCTTACAATAAAAGGTTACATGACCCAAATTTCACATTCACTAGCTTAGTTTACATGTTGTATATAACTCAAATTAACATAATGTCAGCACCATAGATAATACTAATTAGCATACAAAGTACAATGATGCGGAGTTCACACCCAAAATCTACAGTGAACACGGAACATTTGCTGAAGATAATAATTTGTACAAGTGACAAACCATAAGCAAATAATCACTCTAAATATCTAAAGATTTTCCACAACATTCAATGGTTGTATTCAATTGTTGTATCACTTAAATTTTGGATGCATTGACTTTCACAACTTTAAACAAAAAATACAATATTTATTTATTTATCATTTCATTCATTCATTCTAACATACCAGGATTATTCACATTGTCATATTACAATATATATCTATTCATCATCTCACTCCTTCTATACGTATATTTATTTATTTATTATGGATGGTTGACATACTCGTACATATTACGATGCTCTCAAAAGTCTAATTTCATCATAATTATTATCATACTCATCATCATCATCATCATCATCCATCAAAACACTGTGGCATTAACAGTCCACAACATATTTGTCGTAACTATCAGCAGTCTTTTCTAGGAATTTAGTTCTTTGGGGATGGTTTAAAAAATGTAGAGATGTCAGTTTATGCACTGAAGACTTGATGTAGTATTAATGTAAATGGGAGATTCGGCTCCATCCCCTCGGCCCAGTCTAAATATTTACTAATTTTTCGTCTTTTTGTACTCATTTTAGATTTTGTACCAGTCCACTCTCAAAACACGTACAAAATCATTTTTATATTGCTGTATTAATTTTAAAGAACTACAAATTAATTATTTTTTATAATATCATCAACTAAACCAAACTAAAAATGTAATCACTATTCTAAATATATCTATGAAAATTGACTTGATTATAAACTAGGCCAAGGAGATGAAGTGGAATCTCCCTTTTATATTACTACTGGTGATTTCTTGTTGACTGAAGTTTTTTAGGCAGAGTCGAATCCCCCTATCTTTTTAAGAAGATTTTGATTAGTAAGCAACAAACAATACATTTTAGACCTCAAACCAATATAATTCTCAACTGCTGCTAGATCTGTCTCATCATTAAGCTTGCCAGTAACTTTCTTATTCGCATCATCATGAAAGGAGGGAACACAGGAAACATGACAATAGAGCTAGATCTGTTTTAGCATGGCAAATGAGCAAATCAACTTTAAGTCAATGACAGCAGCATGCAGATACGTTGGTATCTTCGCAAATTAATTTGGTTGTGTTGTTAATTCATTTTTTATAAACGCTTTTCCTTCTACCACAATCTTCACAGATGCTCTTCATCATTTTAGATTGTTTTTGTTGTTATTTCCTTAGGAATAGCATTTTCAGTAAACTTCTTACACTTCAAACAATATGTTAGCAGTGTTATGTTAATGTTTTAGATAAAATTGTAATGCGATTATTGCTGATTGACGGTAAAGGATCTGTATGTGTTGTGGAATCAATATTTGTTTGGTTTTCCTCATGTATTTGATAAAGCTAACACAGTAATAACCAAAAGCTGCTGTTTCAAGTGGTTGTAGTTGATTTGGTGAGTAGTTTGTTGTGTCGCGAAAATAAACTTTTATTTTATCACATGGCGGTAACCCGAAATAATATATGTAGTTGTTTTTATATAGTGCAACTCAGTGTGTTCCAGATCCATTATTATAATCTTGTGTGTTAATGACACAACTTGAACCATGTTGTCTTCGTTTTGCTAATTGGTATTTACTAAACACACCGATGAAACCTTACTCAGCTTTTTCTCAATATCAAAATCTGTCAGTGATGGAGCATCTTTTACATTCGTAGTACTGTTCCAGGTAGTGTCAGACCTCGTCCTATTCCCAGTAGATTTAGAAGTAGCCTTCCCGCTATTCCCGCCAACAGTAGTCCAATGAAGTCTCCACTGATGTTGTTACTTGTTTTCCTCTTAGATCTCTTCGCTTTCTTTTGATTTGTTGTCTTCGCCTTCTTTGTCATTTTATTTAACTGGTTTATACAAACTGTTCTTTATTTCAATACCACCAAGAGATTTTCGTGCCTTGGCTCTAGTGTATGTACGTATCACTGACCCAAGTGTCCCTGTGAGAGACCCACCGTCTGACACCGCTTTTTGTGTTGCTTCTGATGCAGCTGCTATAACTAATGTACCAAATACTGGTAATAATTTTGATACGACACTGCTCAGAAAAGTTGATATTGCTGGTCCAAAGAATCCTCCTGTTTTGTTCATTTCAATCATCTGAGATGCAGATATATTTAAAATAAATGACGATCCTTTTGCTAATTTACCTCGCTGACTCTTTGTTAACATTAAAGTAGCAGCTTTTCCTTTTGTTCATTTAGGGTTAATCCTCAATGAGATTCCTTTTCTATTTGATATTGCATTAGCTAACTTTCTTATCTGACGATCACTTAAATTTACACCGCCACAAAAATAGACAATTTTATTATTAAGCTACTCAAAATTTAATCTTACCAAACTAAGTTAGTTTTATACTGTCATCTTTTCTTTTACTGCGTCTAGTGTTATGCATCTATCTGACGTAATAAGTTTATAAGCATGAAAAGCAACAGCTGGATTAGTACCAGGAACAAAATTTATTTCTATCTCAGCGGGTATATTTGATGTTCTCTAGCTATATTTACTAACATCAAAATGACAAATCAGATAATTTGTTGCAAACTCATTAAGTGATATTTACGCTCCATCACCAATATCTTGGTACTTTGTATTGACGTAAGTAACATTGTGTAAGCTCTAAAAACATTCAACGTTGCTGGTCTAAAATCACATTCGAGTTCTCTATCTGGGTATCTTCGTGAATTAATCGTTGCTTAAATCCTCCTAAGATCAAGATTTTGAAATATCGTTTTGTTTTCTTCTTGTGTATTTACTCCTGTCTTAAACACTATAAAAATATGTCGTGGTAATTGTTCATTTGGTGCACTTGTTATTCTCCACCTATGTGTTGTGGCAATTGGCATTTGCTTGTAGCAAACTTTGTTCTGAGAAAAGCAGATTTTTTTGCTGAATGTCTCGACCGTTGATATTAACTCAAGTTCTTTTGTGATTGATGGAACTACTTTAGGCATCCAGAGTGATATGTGAGTTGTTATAAATTCTCCATTATCAATAGCAGCTGCTCTGTGCATGTAATCTGCTGGTTCAGCTCGATTTAGAATCCCTGTGTGTTTCACACCTCTGAACACTGTGCTAACATCACGACAAAACCCAAATACGGAAGACAGCGGCAAGAACATTGCAATGTTTGTACACCATCAGTAAATGCTCTCCTTTTCACAAATCCTGAGTTGTGTAAGTTTGTTCTGACTCTCCAGATCGGTATTTTTTTATTTCCTTTATCAAGCAGTGCCAATCCATCATCTCCTGTCCCAGGTGGTGTGATACTGAAAGCATTACAAACTGTTGTTAGTGATGCTCTAACCGTATTAGCATCTGCAGCAGCTCCAGGTGCTGCTATACCCAACTGAGGGTTGATGCCACTAAGATACTTTCTTACTAGTACTAGGTCAGTTTCAACATCAGCTCCGTGAGCAATTGGGTTTCTGAGAGGAAAAAACTCATTCACACACCATCCACCATCACCAAGAACATGTTATTTGCTGCACTTCTTGAGTAATCATCACTGAACGAAATCAAATTTAATATCGTACTTGCTGTTGATAAACACTCATAAATATCCTATATTGTCTGATTGGCAATCTGATAACGAGCGCTTTTGAAAATACACCATCCATTATTTTGTAGTATTACAACAGATCCAGCTGGATATAGAGCAGCTGCTAATGGTGGTGCAGGTATTTATCTAATATATCCTCTTACCTTGAGAAATGACTTGTGAGGCAGCAGATGAATTTTTTCGTCTCTCGTATTGATTGTTCTTTGTCCGAGTTGATTAGGATCGTTTGTGTTATCATTAAGGTAATCGATATACTCAAATGATGTTGTTAAATCGTCAAAGTCATCGATTTTGCTGAGATCTAAGTAATAATTTGTTGACATTAATTTTGTTGTTTACATGAAATTTAAACTTTGGAGCTGGTCTCTCAGCTGATGTTGTTGTTTGCTTGAGTTTTCGCAGAATTTCTTCGCCTTGAGAAGACAATAATTGTTTGTTGTTTTTATCATTGCAGCTGCTGTTTCTTTTGTTGGGGCAACTTCATTCACAACTTCCCTAATCTCAGCAACTGTTGGTGCTTTTTGTACAACTACGGGAGCTGGTTGACCTTTGATCTTATCAGCAATCTTCTGACCAACAGCTGTTCTTGCTGCTGATGCTGAACCAGTGGCAAACGCTTCTGTGGCATCGACTGCAGTTGGCGAAACTTTACAAGCTATTCCTGGTATTGCCGCAATACAGCATGTGAACATGCTACCTCCAAATCCACCAATTATCTTTTTTCTATAGATTCTAAGAATTCTCATTATTTTTTGTCAGTCACAAAGTGAACTTACTTTCCTTAGGTGTAGATAATATGTTACTTGTTTGTTGTTAAGATTAGTTATTCTACCAGATTGATCAGTTAGTATCATTTTGATGACTTTTCAAAGTTAATTGAGTAATATAGCATTTGTCTTGGTTGAATCTGTAGAAGTGATCCAGGTTTAATATTTGATGAAAATGAGTAGATTGGTTGACCTCGATTACCTACTGATGTTAAAGAGCCCTCAGTTGTCGAGCAGTTTATCAAGATAGCACTAATCTTAGTGATATCAACAGCCTTTTCGCCCTCGTATGAGTGACTTTTGTGATTGTAGTCGAACCATATTGTGCTCGATTAAAATCTAGCAGTGTACCTATTCTGTTAATACTAGAAAAATCAATGTTTTCCAATGTTATTTTAGCTCGAAATGTGGAATAGCTTGGCTCAGGCAGAAAATGTTTGCCATCACAACCAGTTATTGATATCAACTGTTTTATTGTTGTATTAAGATCAGTAACGTTGTAAGCTCCTTGCCTTGTGGTATTAAAAATGATGTGCATTCATCAGCTGAATAACGAAAGTTGTCGTTGACTCCTGTTTTAACAATGAATATAGAGGACCACATTGTAGTTGTAATTAATCCAATTTCATATCTCTCTGATGGTTCAAGTTGTAACGGTGGTGTGGACGTAACAGAATATTTTTAACTGTTCTAGTGTGTTTTGAACCAAAGAGTAATGTTGTTCAATTCATTATAATTACAGCTTGACAAAATCAAGCTAAATCTTTGTGTAGTATCTTATATTCACTTGTTGTTATGATACCGTTCTTTCTTGAATGATCTGGTATCTCAAATATCTCATTGGTATCACCACAGGATGATATCAACGAAGTTAATCTACTGACTAGCTCATCAAGTGACTGTTAAATGTTTATACCACGACCTTATGTTGCATACTTACTAGTAAATCGCCTAAACGTATCTTGCTAAAGTTTGTCTAAGTTATTTTGGTAATACTGTTACATTTGAATACCATCATACTCAAAGACAATTACATCTTATCTGATTAGGTCATCGAGTTCACTTGTGTACTTCATAAATACGCTTTAAATAGTGTCAGACAAAAGTTATCTTTTTATTGAGTCGTCGTCTCCTTTTTGAACGGTGTCAAAAAAGATTGTTCTATTTGATTGACTAGTTTGGCCAATAGTTGTTCTAATTCCTCCAAGTCCTCTTTATGAAAATGTTCGATTCCTATGATCTTTAATTCATCAGCACTGAAATCTATGACGTCGACTATCTTAATAGGACTGAGATTTTTGATAGCGATTTTAGTGATAGTCCTTTGTCCAGGTTCTTCAGCATACATTTCACGTTGTGAATCTGATGTTAGTAACCTATTGATGAAATTGTTGATATCACTAACATCGGCCTTGAGTTTGTCAACTTCAGTTTTAATCTGATTTGTTCCATCACCAGGAAGTCCATCTACTCCTTTTTGTCTGATTGCTATTTGTTGTGCTGGTTCTAACGTTGACTCAGATGATTTTTATCCGAGAAGATCTGATGTGGCTGGTTTTAACAGCTTTTCAAGATCCTGTTCTATTTCACTCTGACCCAATTTCGCTGATGACAAAGCTTTTTCCAGCAGTTTCTGTTGTTCACTAAGTTTACACAAGATTTCTGGGATTATTCATTATAATTGATCGTTGTATAAAATGTTGTATTCAGCTTGTGTCAGGTTATCATTTGATTTTAGATAATTAAGCGTATCTGATATCTCACTATAAATTTCAGATGCTGTGTTCCAGGCTTTCTTAGCAAATCAATAACTTCAAACGATCAACGACATCACCTACTGATTGATAAAGAATATCATAACAGTATTTCTCACCACTATTTTATTTAGATCATTCTTAACTCTTTTCATGAGATAATCAAAGTTTGTTGTGATAACATCAACTACATTTCTAGTGTATCTTGTTTTTTCTGATAATTCTTTTTTCCGAGCTCACTTTTGTAGCCTCTGATCCCATAATAGACATTGTATAAACTGTGTAATCAACCATTTTACTAGGAGATAATTTAATATCATCGACAAAGCTGTCAAATATTAAACTCAAATAAAAATTGGCTAATTTGTCATTTTCTTTAACAAATCCATTAATATTCGTCTCCTTAATTTCATTCCCAGATGATTCGAGGATTTAGTGTTTGTGTTTAGTAAGTTGATCACTCAACAAATTTAAGGACTCTTTCCTCTGTAATGATATTATCAAAACCTAAATTGTTCAGTTCATAAATCGTTGATATATCTTTATATTCAAATTCTATTTCATATGGTTCAGCTGGTTTCAGATGCTCTTGTATTTGTGCTAATTCAGCTGATGTAACAGCAGCTTTCTTTTCAAGTTTAGCGATTCACTGCGCCTTGTTTTTCTTTTATTTTTTGTACTGTTTCACGATCAGCTGCTGCATCAAATGATGCATTATGGTAATTGTTACTAGTGGCAAGGTAACTAATTTATAAGTCATTTTCCTCCAAGTGATACTGATGCAGTTAACTATGTTCACGTAAAATCAGAATTAGTAAAGTACGCTCCACTGGGTGGATTCAGAATGGCAGGATCAATAAACATGTACAGTAAAGTGAAAATAGGTTTATCACAATCACTATCTGGTGATAATACTTATGCAGCAAGTGTTGGTTATGTGACAATATAAGCACTAGGTAAAACAGGTGGTACTATGACCGGTGATCTTGTTATGTGAGCAAAAAAAAAAAAAAATAAAAAAAAAAAATAAAATCTAATGCTGTATCAACAGTTTCTGAAGACCTGACGAACGCTTATGTGGATTTAGCATATGCTGGTCTTGTGAAGAGAACAACGAATAGTGTTGGTCATAGTCCATCGTTAATGAGCGACTCAACAAATAGAACTGAGTTTATTACCAGCACTTTATCATTTTATAACGGCTATAACCCATACTTTGCTTGTGCGTGGTACTCACCAGTAACAATAGTAAATGAAACTAATACACAAGCCTATAATTTTTGGTTCTAGGTAGAGTGTCCAGTAGCTGTTGCAATCTACAAATTTACATTGCGGGGTAGAGTCAGCGGCAGACTTGAGGGATAAAATGATAAGATATAGTTCCCAATGATTTATCAACAAACTAATCCAACTTATCTTGGAATTCCATAACAAGGGTTTGCTGTGCTAGATGAATATCTTCCAAACTCTACAAATTTCCATCATGATTTATAGTGTGAAGATTTAACTGAAGAAGACAAAAACGTTGTTGATGGAATCGAACCAAATGATTTGTTGTTTTTGGATGAAAAAAGAAAGGTTTTAGGATTTCATCGATTCAGTTAGCACATAATTTACTGTTAATTACAGAGTTAAAATTGATAAACACATTGACAAACCTGGTATAGCTAATGTCAGAAACGTTGAGCAGACAAGTATTTTTGATATTCATGGAGATGTTTCTGAAGAAGAAAAGGAAAAATAAATGATGAAAATTCATTGTATTTTAATATATTCAAGTTCTTTCTGAGTGAAAATCCAGGCTTCAATGAGCAATAAAACATCGAGGAACAAATATAGTTTATGAACAGTACGTACCTGAATTACATAACTCAATAGTTGTTAATCGAGTTTATTACAACACATTTTTACGCATATAACTGTTGTACAACTATTTGTTTAACAATAACAGTATTTACTCACCAATTCAAGTCAAATTAGTGTCAAGAACTCCCACTATAAAGGGGCTCTCGTTGAATACCTTAGGTTGGGGTTGGGTACTCCCAGTATTATCTTTAATTATTACAGAAGACCCACCCTGGCTCGTTTTTGTTAGAAGTTGAAGTAGTGATAGAGATGCAAAGCTCCGAGCCCCCCCCCCCCCCCCCAGTCAGCGATGCCGACAGTTAAATTACTGAATACACAAAAGGTGAAATTAAAATAAACAACAATTTAATGCCATTCAATTACAGATAATCCTTCTTCAAATGAAATTCAATATTCAAAACCCTATCACTCGTCTTTCACTCGACCAAGTGACGGCCTATTTCATCATCTGACTTAGTGTGACAGATTTTCCTTCTGTCCTGTGTTTCTACTCATCTCTTAATCTGTAGTATTTCTTGACCGGTATCCAGTACACCTTCAGTCCAACAACCACGTCCTTCACCCTTCACTTCCTCCACTTCCGTTCTCTCCTTTTCTTGTCTCCCAGAGGCTCGAGACCAACTGTACCAGGGTATTTCCCTTCTCTGTCTCCTCAGTTCCTCCGGTCCCTAAAAGCTTCCTGTCCGAACACACACAAAGACATTAGTATTTACCTCTAGCTATCTAGCCTCACACTAAGCAACATTCTATCATTAGATAAGCCATCACCTTCTTTGGTCACGCATTCGTGCACATCGAAATACCCATACTTTCTGGTATGGTATACACGTTATCAACTGCTTATCATGCATATATCAATATATTTCATCACATCGGTATATATAGATTATCAATCTTATTATACAGAACAATATCACATAATCAGACGCATTTCTGAACATTACACTTCTACAAAGTGCACACAGATATCCACATATTCATGCGCTGATATATCCTTACACATTATACTCCTACAAAGTATACACAAATAGTCAAATACTCATAGTAACTAATGTTGCACACTGCAACCATTATACAAAGTTATAATTCAACTCAACATTTGCAAATCTAGAATATCACATGAATAAATGCACGAGGTTACCAGGAATTAACCAAATAGCGAATAACAATATTAATTCTTTACATAAATATTGCTCATATCTCAAAATATGTGTGTAGATCAAACACTACAAATGAATCAAACCCTACAAATGGTAATTCTACGTACTAACGATTCTAGTAATGAAGTATACATACTGCACATAATTAAAGTACAACTACCTTGCCGTAATAGATTGAGACAATCGAGCAAATAAGTCACTGACCTTTCCGAAGCTCCTTTGTAATTCCCAGAATAACAATGTTTCCCGCCAATTTCGAATGACTTCGGAGTAGCTTAGAACTTCCTTATGTAATTCCCGCAAGATGGTTTAGCGACTACTGACGTTTTGTTTCAAAATACTAGATTAAAACTTGCGATTCCAATGGTGGCCACGCCTTGCTCAATTCCGAGTGGATGTCGAATCACCCGTGGTCTACATAATTAGCAGACATTGCCTCCTCCTCGGCAGTCTGTCAAGGGTGGATTTACGACCCTCACTTGATGCTCTTTTGAGCCCAAACCGGCAATTTATGCCACTTACATGTGACTCACCTTCAGCAGAATAGGGCGCCAGTAACAAGTTCCTATGGCCATGCTATACACAACTGGCTTCCTCCCGACCTTTTGATGTCGGCGCACACTCGAAACATTTATGAAGCGAATAATTAACCTCAGGGTCTAGCATATACATGTTGCAATCTGGCTATTGTTCCGTACTTATAACGTGACAATTAGTAATCAATTATGTAGATCTTTATGAAGATTATCATAAAATCACAAATGCGAGAAATTCAGATAATTTTGTTGATTTGTGGACCACTATTCAAATACCAACACTAACTAGACAAGATCATGTAAAACTAGTTAATACAGATGATCCATCATTTAACAAATATAACAAATATAAAAGTTTTCTCAATGATTAAGCAAACGCTGATTTTGTTAACGCAATAAAGAAAGAAGTTGAAGCAATCGCTAATGATCTGAATGATACACACTTTACTAGTAAATACGCAACAGCTTATGTTATTCAAGAGAAATACTTCACAGTAGGAGTAGCAGTGTATTATGTAAAAGAGTCCATCAGTTTCATAGACAGTGTAGAAGCATCAGAATTAATCAACATCGTAAAGGAATTGATAGAGCCCATTTTGGATAAAATTACCTGCCGAGTTCTGACAGCTGATGAAAAAGAGAGGATTAAAGATAAACCTCAGCATTTTTCAACAAGTACAACTGATTTCTCAACCAACCTGAAAATGTTGATTTAAATGTGAGAGAAACTGCCCAAGGATTTGTTCTTTGGCCTAGAGAACAATAATGTTATCCAGGACAGATAAATACTGAAAAAAGTTTTGGATTTCAATTATATATCCGAAAATATACCAATCAAAGATAAAAATCTTAATAGCGTATTGCACTCACAATGATAAAAAAGTATATTGTGCAAAGAAATCTTATGCTTCTTATGGCAGAATACTGCATGTAACAGATTATCTACCAGCAATCATCAGAACAACTGCCCTAGAAACGACTGCAGCGTTGATCAATCCATTTTTACGGATTTTGTCTGGAGTTTGGAGTTTCATTTGAGAGAGAGAGAGAGAGAGAGAGAGAGAGAGAGAGAGAGAGAGTAATTTGCTGCTGAAATATTTTATTTAACTTTTACAGATGAGAGAGAGAGAGAGAGAGAGAGAGAGAGAGAGAGAGAGAGTGAGAGAGAGTAATTTGCTGCTGAAATATTTTATTTAACTTTTACAGATTCAGAGAAAGAAAGTCTCAGGGGTGATATCAAGATTCAGGGCATGGTTAAAAATGCCCACGTTTGAAGAAATCTTAACCCCATGTTTCTTTCCTGATGATCTCGACGTTCTGACGCTTGATTCAGCTCGTTCTTTCCGCTGTTTACAACGTGAATTATTCAAAAATAGTCCACCTATACACCATCGGGACTAATTTATTCATATGCATATCAACCTGTTAAAAAATGTCAACGCACGTTTGTAATTTTAATGTTGGGTGAAAATGGCGATATTGCTGGAGGGTAAAATGAGGAGCACCATTTGTAGCGACAGAGTTTTTGAGTATGCCACGGTATCTACCGCAAATTAATTGGAGTTAGCTGAGATTGACATGAATATTTTGGACAATTTGTTTGACAGTGAGTTCTCATATGAAGCTCGTATTTACAGTTAACACCACACATGACAGAGAATGAGAGAAAAATACTTGTAAATATTGAGTTTGAAGGTACTGTAAAATGGTGAACTTTACATATAAAATTGAATGTATTTAAGTAGTTCTTCTGTGAAAATTGCCCTGAAATTTGCTTGGAAGTAGAGTTTGCGTATTCAGTAAGTATGGTGTATGAAGAAATGGTCACTTACTGGTCCAAAGCTATGTTCCATTATACCAGTAAAGAAAAATCAACTTTCCTTTGACTGCAATTTAAATCAATTTATATGATCCCATGATACAACATCTTTGAAACATTCAAAGATAAAAAGTAACTCATCTTTACCAAAAACGGTTCCTTCATCAAACATTATCTTTACGGAATTTGTCTTGTTCAATATTTATTTATGTATTAAATAGCTCTTGAAATCTTTTTCTATGGAGTATTGTATTTTAATGTTGGAATATCAACAATGTCTGCCTGCCATTGGTCATTCACATACCAATTTTGACCCCTCAGGACGAAATGCGTCTTGCATGTTTATATAATTGGTAGGGAGATATGTTGTTATTGAAAAATGTATAAGAAACATTACACACATAATGTTGAACTCAAAGTGGCGATGACCATTGGACAAGCTAAGATATGGTTATATATAATAGCGCAGTATAAAGAGGCTAATAATTAAATGCTCTGTTGATGAAAAATGCTCTTTTGAAATGGAGGAAAATTGAAATTGGAATTACAAGTTTGAAATGATCATGGTTGGGTATTTGTCAAAATATAAATGGTTACCTAATTACTCACACAGTTAACATAAATTATATATATATATATATATATATATATATATATATATATATATATATATATATATATATATATATCAAACAGAAAGGAAAGGCCCATCCCTGGGTCCTACAGGAGAATGCTTGATAATATTTGCATAATTTGAAATATGAATAAAAAACATTATCATAAAGGTTAGAGAATTTTAATTTATACTCTATAGAGGTTCAAACCTGGGTCTTTGGTTTATTGCACCCATCTCCTCGCCTGCATATACCAATCTCTATATCATCCTGACCATGCACTCATCACCCAAAAATGATGCTACAAACTTCCTGGTATATACATTCATCCGTAACAGATACACCTGGTAGAGTACGAATAAAAATTCTCTATCCTGTAATGATATTATATATAAATAGTGAGACAGAGACAGAGAGAGAGAGAGAGAGAGAGAGAAGAGAGAAAGATGATCCAATAATAGCATTTCGTTTTAAAAACAATGTCTTGGGGGTGAATATAATGCAAAATGCACACATAAAGAACACATCAGCATTGAGTGCATGATTATTTATTTGATGCAGCAAATAGAAAAAACTATGCCAAAGATATTCCAATATGGTTAAAAAATCATTCAATCAGAAACTCTTCATATCCTGAGTAAGAACGTGTGTCATATATAATCATATTATATAATCATATTAAAATTCTATGAACAGTCTCCATCATAGCTAAAGGGTCTATCAACCATACTGTGACACTATATTCTGTATCATCCATACTGTTATACTGCATTCTGTATCAACCTAATTTCTTATACTTCTCAGTTATCTTGAAAATAAGCTGATTTAAAATAAGAGTGACGCGTATACAGTTGGTATACTGTGACACTGCATTTTGTATCAAAATTACTGTGACACTGTATTTAGTATCAACCATACTGTGACACTGTATTCGTATCAACCATACTGAGACACAGCATTCTGTATCAACAATATTGTGACAGTGTATTCTGTATCAATTATACTGAGCCAATATTTTTTATCAACCATATGGTGCATCTTTATTCTGTATTAACCATGCTGTTACACTTTATTCTGTATCAACAATAATGTTACACATTATTCTGTATCAACCTTACTGTGACACTATTCTGTATCAGAAATATTATGAATGTATTTGGTATCAACCATTCTGTAATATAATGTATTCTGTATCAACCATGATGTTACACTGTATTCTGTATCAACCATGATGTTACACTGTATTCTGTAACAACCATGATGTGACCTTCATGTTGTATCAACATGCTATTACACTGTATACTGTATCAAAAATACTGGGACACTGCATTATGTTATGAACCATAATGTGACAATGTATTCTGTAACAAACATACTGACACAGTTTTCTTGCAATATCTGTACCATGAAATTCAAGATCAAGCTCAAATCATACCAGAACAGATCTGCTAGTTGTAGTACCTCCACAGCGTCAAAAAGTTCAGCATGTTTGTACAGAAAGTTTTAAGATTTGAAATTTTTTTCTCAGATATATGGACTTTGTGAATGAGCTCTATTATTATATCAAAAATAGTTGAAGAATACAGGGTCTGGTCATGCATAGTCAGAGTTATGCAGATGATGATACAGATGACAAAGTAAAATAAAAACATATTTAAGCATACACCAAATATTAAAAGGAAAAAATGAAACATTTAAAGTGGGAAAAGGTTAATTAGTGAGACGAATACCACATTATTATGTAATGAATCATCTTTAAAGAATAATCTCAACAAACTTTTCATCAAACTCTTAGTGGCAATAATCTTGATTAATCAGGTGCTAGAAGGCTTCATTAATATACACTGATGTCACTCAAATACAAGCTTATTCAAGATCTAGATATCTTAAGTGTATATAACATGTCTGAAGACATGATAAAAATACTGCATGTAGTTTATAAAATGCTAAAAGATGTCAGAATGGTTCATTAACATGTGCATACATCACACATTAAAGGGCTAAATAAATGCCAGATGGCTCAATAACATGTTCGTTTTTGCATCTGGGATTTTGTTAACATCAAATTGACATTAAATTTTGAAAATGATTTCTGAAATAAAGCCTTTATAAAGTTAACAAGCAACTATTGAAGGATGATATTTGACAGACAACATGGATGCAACATAACTTCACAAATTATCAGATGAGCTAACATTATGTTTAAATATTCAGGAAAGAGAGAGCTGTAGCTGTTTTCTGTATATGACTGCAATTTTGAAGTGAACATAGGAGCTTTTGGCTTTGTAAAATATAAAATTAATAATTCCAAGCAACCCTTGCCATTTACATGTTAAATACCATGCATGCATTTTAAGTTTAATTCTCATAACTAATGTAAGCAAGTGATCCATGCCAATGCAGAAACAACTGAAGAGTCTGAATGTATGCATACTTAAACCACTAAATGGAAAACACACCATCAGTTTAATATAGCAATCTAACCAAACAACAAGAGTCTCTCAAAAGGAACTGACACTCTGTCTGATAAGAATTTCCAGAAATGCAAGACCATTTCTTCTTTTGGAAATGGTGAACATTAAAACCATCTCTGATCTTCCTGAGCCAAGATTTTCATATGAACTGCTGTGGTGGCCATGTCAGTACAGTTTTTATTTAGGACAAACTAGAAGAAGCATTTTAGTTTAAACCCCATGCCTGTATGACCATGCATTCGGAAGCTGAAATAAAACAATTTGCAGGATGGCCATCATCACAGATATTTGATAAAGGACTGGCACCATTTTGTACTTAGGTTCAGTAAAAACATTCATTTAAGGAGGAGCAGTGATAACAAGATTTCCAAGCCATACTGGATGTCCAATTAGCACCATCTTCACTTGGGACCAAAGATGACATCATTAAAAAATTCTGCTTAAAACACAATATTGATGACATTCATTCTGGGAGTAGTGATACAATTTTCAAGATGGCTGCTCTGGTGGATATACTAGGTGTGTGATGTGAACAATTTTCAACTAATATCAACTAGACACAATAAGAATTCTTGCAGTTAAAACCTGACCCTCCATTCAAGAAAATCAGTGATATCAGGATTGTCAAAATAGGTGCCATATTGGATGCCCAATATCATCATGGTCATACAAGGACCAATGAGGCATCATCAGAAGTCTCCTAGTGAACACCCTATGCTGACATATCTTAGGAGTCTATTCAGGATGAGTAGCAATAACAAGATTTCAAGATGGCTGCTGCTGTTTTCGTGTTAGCTTTTGCATCAACACCATTTTTATTAGGACCAACTAGACATCTCAATAAGATTTATGGTAAAAATCATTTTGATATGACCACCCACTGATGTGGAGCAGGGATAACAATATTTTCAAGATGGCTGTTTGTGTGTGTGTGATTTGGATTTTTAACATAGCTTTAACATTTTTTCAGTCATATCGCTTCAATATCTGCAGTGTGAAAGTTTATAGTGATGTCTAGCACTGGGGCATCATGCCGCAGACATGTAGCATGATGTACCACCCAGTCACATTATCCTGACACCAGGCCGACCAGTCCTAACACTAACCTCTTAATGCTGAGCACCATGCGAGGCAGCTGTTAGTACCATTTTTAAGTCTTTGGTATGACTCGACCGGGCATCGAACCCACGACCTCCCGCATCCGAGGTGGATGCTCTAACCACTAGGCCACCGGAGCGGTATCGAGATGGCTGTTATACTGGACATCATATTGATCAGCATAAGTTTCAGTTAGGACCAACTAGGCATCATAGGAAGTCTTTCAATGACAACCCCTTGCTGTCTGGCTAAAACACTTTGCATGGTCTATTGGGACAATGGAAATGACAAAATCTTTATTATACTCAGGCTGCAGTACACAACATTAAGTAATGCCTCAAAACTTTGTTGATTTTAAATCACATTAAGATGGAATTTACTGGCTGTCTCAAAACCATCTTGATGTTAACTAACAGTAAGATAGAACTGATTGGTTGCCTCATACTCTTGTTAATGTCAACTCACATTAAGACAGAATTCATAGATTTTCTCAAAACCATGTTAACTAACATTAAGAATTTGACCAGAATTTATTTACTGGTAGTACCTCTAGAGAATCCACAGACAAAAGCAACAAAAAAAACTGACAGAAATAAATATGAAAAATTTAAAATTTCAGTGGCAATCTTGCTTTTCCAAATTCAACAATAGTTTTCTCACAATCTAAAATATACAGATATTGATATTTTATTTACAATGACCATTCATATAGCAATATTCAAAGCATGTGAAATCAAATCAAATCATACGATGTACAAAAATTGTTATAAAACTTTTAACATACCAATAATCATTTCAAATCAGTCTATAAAACATGACTTACATATGCATGTAGATGCTGAAAACATAACCAGGTCACATGTTACTTAATGAATGGACATGTAACATATAACCTGGTAGCATGTTTTTTACTGTGTGGCCATGTAACATGTAACCTAGTAACAGGTTACTTACTGAGTGGCAATGTAACATATAACCTAGCAATATGTTACTTACTGCACAGCCATGTAACATATGACCTTTGTTGTTGTTGTTGTTGTGGGGTTTAACGCCATTTTTCAGCACGATAGGCTATACATGGCGGCCAGTATTAATGGTGGAGGAAGAACCAGGAAAACCCCGGAAAGAACCACCGACCCACGAGAAGCTACTGGCAAGCTTTCTCACATGCCCACATTGGCTGAATCTTAGACTCGAACCGCCGCAGACAGAGGTGAGATGGCAGTGATCCGTAACGAAGAGCGCTTTAGACCACTCGGCCACTCGGGGCCCCAACATATGACCTAATAAAATTACTGAGTGGCCAATATGTAAAGAACGGCACTACATATGACATAAATGAATCCAGGTGAAGATTTATCAATATAAGCTGCATGAAAAATGTAGGCATAGCATTCAGTGGCCAAAATAAAAATTAAATGTAGGCCCAGCCTTCTGTAGCCAAATACAAAATGAAATGTAGGCCTAACATTCTGTAGCCAAATACAAAATTAAATGTACGCCCAGCCTTCTGTAACCAAATACAAAATGAAATGTAGGCCTAACATTCTGTGGCCAAATACAAAAAATAAATGTAGGCCTAACCTTCTGTTGCTAAATACAAAATTAAATGTAGGCCTAATATTCTGTAGCCAAATACAAAATTAAATGTAGGCCCAGCCTTCTGTAGCCAAATACAAAATTAAATGTAGGTCCAGCTTTCTGTGGCAAAATATAAAATTAAATGTAGGCCTAACCTTCTGTAGCCAAATACAAAATTAAATGTAGGCCTAACCTTCTGTAGCCAAATACAAAATTTAATGTACGCCCAGCCTTCTGTAGCCAAATACAAAATTAAATGTAGGCCTAACATTCTGTGATCAAATACTAAAATTAAATGTAGGCCTAACATTCTGTGATCAAATACTAAAATTAAATGTAGGCCTAACATTCTGTGATCAAATACTAAAATTAAATGTAGGCCTAACATTCTGTGATCAAATACTAAAATTAAATGTAGGCCTAACATTCTGTGATCAAATACTAAAATTAAATGTAGGCCTAACATTCTGTGATCAAATACTAAAATTAAATGTAGGCCTAACATTCTGTGATCAAATACTAAAATTAAATGTAGGCCTTATATTATGTAGCCAAATACAAAATTAAATGTAGGCCTAACCTTCTGTAGCCAAATACAAAATTAAATGTAGGTCCAGCTTTCTGTGGCCAAATACAAAATTAAATGTAGGTCCAGCTTTCTGTAGCCAAATACAAAATTAAATGTAGGCCTAACCTTCTGTAGCCAAATACTAAAATTAAATGTAGGCCTAACATTCTGTGATCAAATACTAAAATTAAATGTAGGCCTTATATTATGTAGCCAAATACAAAATTAAATGTAGGCCTAACCTTCTGTAGCCAAATACAAAATTAAATGTAGGTCCAGCTTTCTGTGGCCAAATACAAAATTAAATGGAGCTATAACATTCAGAGGTTAAAAATCTACATTTAATGTAACTGATTATATGGGAAGATAATAGTTAAATTTCACTGTCTTAAAACAATATAAGACTGAATATAAAATTCATGAAATTAAATAATAACAAACATGCTTTATGCAGAAACAAAGGTGGGTGAATCCTATAGTCAGTGACCAAAATTCTGCCAATTTATAAAGCAGACTGACTGATCAAAGTAAAACTAAGAAAATGTAAATTTGTTTACCAAGGTTGTTAGTGTCAGACAGTAAAGTTAATGATACAACAATCAGTGGCTATAACTCCATTTAATATAATAACATAATATTGTGTGCTGAGCATGTACCTAACCAACACTGACAAACGCTCCCAAGGTGACAATTACTATGATGCTATCAACTAAATTATGCAGACATATGTAATTTGGTTGAAATTCAAACAGAGTTGTAAATTAAATTTAAACTGAGTTGTCAAAATATAGACTGCTATGGAGGACAATACAATTTAACGCCTGACAAAGCCATATTCCATGACAGCTGATTCAGGCTGTCCTGGACAAGATTTGAACATGCTACCCGTTGGTTGTGAGCATAAGTTTAGTTATTGTGTAGAAAAAAATGTGGAATGGATGGAAAGATGGGCCGAATTCAATAACCCCCACTTTCCATGAAAAGCTGAAACAAGGGGGGGGGGTGGGGTGTACAGCTGGGGTGGTGGTGACAAAACAAATCCCAATAAGTTGGCTATAGACCATATATACAGACTGCCCCTGTGCTTTTGGCAAAATGATGTTGTATACATCAATGATATGTCCACTTTCCAAGTTATTTAACTCTGCAGCAAACTATTTAGAAAAACAGACAATATAAAAAAAAGAATAATAATAATAATAATAATAATGACTTTATTTAAAGAGGGTAATACAATTAGCTAAGAACTAATCTACATTGAGGCCCTCATACAAAGGAATTTATTTATTTTAGCTGCATCTCTGATAATTATTCACATACAAATGGGCTTATGGACTTGTACATTCATAGGACATAATAACACATGGATCTGAAAGTAGAGGCACTATATAGAGATTTTATAATTAAATCATTTAAGTCACATTTAATTTGACATTCCAACTACACTAGTCATAAACACAAGTATATATCTTGGAAACATATATCTGGTCATAATCTAAACACAGATATGTTACCTATGTTAGCTAAGCATTGTTCATTTAAATGACTTTCTTTCATTGAAAGGGTGTCCTGCTAGTAGAGATGAATCAAATTATAGTGTTTCATGATTTCAGCATACCTATAAACAGCACCAAATAATCAAATAAGTCGCCTTTAAACACAAAATATCAATGAAGTGGATGTTACATGAAATAAGGTCAAAGAAACCCATTCTTTCAATAAGGTGTATTGCCAAGTTTCATGACCTAAGGTATGACAGGAGATAAAAACCTCTGGTGACATGAGCTAAATACAAAGATTTACTATAATCCAATAACACATGAAATATTGGTCTTATGACCTTTTATTATAAGGATGTGGTACTAAATGAGATGCATAGAATCATCTAGTTTGTGATAATAGCATAAACAATGCTTGAGACTGAACTAAAGACAGTGAAACACAAAACAAAGGTCACAGTGATATGCTTTTGTAATGAATGTGTAGCACTCATCACTATACATCCCTTCTTCAAGATTAATGATTCTAGGTATAACAGAATGTATATGTACAGGGTTCATAAAACCTATTTGGGGATGAGCTAAAGACAAAAATGGAACCTAAGCCAGATAAAGTGAAATATAGGTCATAATGTCTGTCTTCAGTGTAGTATTAATATACCTACACATACAGATCTAGTTTGATGATTCTTGCACAAAAAGTCATTGAGAAATGAATTTAACTGAGTATGAAATCTGGATCAAAATGACCTATTTTTTATGAGAGTACAAGACTTAATAAAAATGCATGCCACATCCTGGCACTAAGCGCAATGAATCTATAACCGACATATATTCAGGGTGTGAAAAAAAAAACTATTTCGATATATGCTAATTGCAAAACCTAAAACTAAGGCTGTTTCTTGCAAGGGAGTATTAGTAATAGAGATAGAAAATTGATGATGTTAGCATGAATAGACACAGGGAACTTAAACCCAAAATTTAACTAATGTTAGTTAAGTTTAAAATATAGGTTGGAGAGATAATCTTTTGTAAAGAGAGGTAAGCGCTTATCAAGATACATACTCTCACCAAGTTCCATGTTTTCAGTATAAAAGTATGCATACATTGTACAAAAACTGAGAAAAAATATTTTTTTTAATACTAAAAGTGTACAACAAATGTACATGTACATACATAGATAGCTTTCTTGACACCCTCCCAAAGTATAGGTGCAATGAAACCAACTCTAAACTGTTGCATAAGATTTATGAAGAAAAAATGGCTGCTATACAATGTGGCTGTACATATATGCATACTTTTGTCTGAGGGCATGCTGATGCTGGGGGTGGTATAATAGATCTCTTCTACTGTATCGAAGTGGTATGTATGTATGTATATATGTATGCACCAAAGACTTATAAAAATGGTACTAACAGTAGCCTCGCTAGGTGCTCAGCATTAAGAGGTTAGTGTTAGGACTGGTAGGCCTGGTGTCAGGATAATGTGACTGGGTGGGACACCATCCTACATGTCTCTGGCATGATGTCTAATCACTATAAACTGCCAACATCAGACACCATAGCGATATGAATGAAAAATTGTCAAAGCTACGTTAAAAATCCAAACATGCACACAATCACACACACTCACTCTAAATCTCGCAATGACAACATATTAACCATAAGTCTATTTCCAAATCTATGTTCATGGTAGAATCACCAAGCTGGATAATTACATGTACATCTATTACCATACAACAAAATGTCACCATATTATAGTAGTTTTTATACTATATATATATATATATATATATATATATATATATATATATACACACACACACACGCACAAAATCGAATGATGATGAGTTTGACACCAAAATCTAAAGGGAACATGAAATATTTGCTGAACATAATAATAAATATGTACAAGTAAAACCCAGTTTTGTCACATAAATGTTGGATAAATTGCCAATTAAAAATTTTAAAACACAAAAGATTTGTTTTTCAACCATGCCCTGACCATACACTGTTACATTACAGTGTGTATTCATCTTATTTACTCAATCTAAAATGGTGGGTCTATTTATACTGTTACATTACAGTGTGTATTCATCTTATTTACTCAATCTAAAATGGTATGACTATTTACACTGTTACATTACAACATTTATTTACCTATCATATCATTCAATCATTCTAAAATGGTGGGGCTATTTACACTGTTACATTACAGTGTGTATTCGTCTTATTTACTCAATCTAAAATGGTGTGACTAATTACACTGTTACATTACAGTGTGTATTCATCTTATTTACTCAACCTAAAATGGCATGACTATTTACACTGTTACATTACAACATTTATTTATCTATCATATCATTCAATCATTCTAAAATGGCTGGACTATTCACACTGTTACACCACAATGTCTATTTATCCATCATCTCTGACTCACTCCTTCTATGCATCTGCAAGTTTATTTATTTATATCATATTCTGGACAGTTGAAATACATATACATATTAGACTGTTCCTTTAAAGTATACTTTTTATAATAATCATAATCATCAGAAGAGTCTGTGTCATCATCATAATCATCATATAAGAATTCATTATCAATGAAATGTTTTTGACTTGCATAGTTCACAACACATTTTTCACAACTATCAACTGCCTTCTTTATGGTCAAATTTTCTCTGTGTGATTTAAAGAAACAGAGTGATGAAAGATGCTGCACTGATGACTTGATGCAATCTACATACTGTGAGGAGATGATTATATTAACCAGTTCAAGTTCCTTCAGGTTTTCCATGTGGGGTATTGTATCACCAAGATCCAGATTAGTCAGTGACAAGTGTGTAAGTTTTGTACACTTGGACATGCTATTACACAGTGTCACATATCTATCTCTACACATGGTCACATTATTAATAGTGAGATGATCCAGTTCCTGTATGCAGTTCAAGCTGAGTAGTACATCACCCAGATCCAGATTAGTCAGTGACAAGTGTGTAAGTTCTGTACACTTGGATATGCTATTACACAGCATCACATATCCATCTTTACACATGGTCACCTTATTAATAGTGAGATCATACAATTTCTCCAGGTTGTCCAAGCTGAGTTGTGCATCTCCCAGATCAAGATTCTTCAGTGATAAGCATGCAAGTATTGTTAACTTGGACATATTGTCACACAGCATCACATATCCATCTTTACGCATGGTCACATTGTCAATGGTGAGATATTCCAGTTCCTGCGGAAAGTCAAACCTGGGTGTTACTGCATCACCCAGATCCAGATTATACAGTGATATGTTTGAAAGTTCTCTACACATGGACATGCTGTTAAGCAGCATCATATATCCATCTTTACACATGGTCACATTATTAATATAGAGATCACACAGTTCCTTTATGTTGTTCAAGCCAAGTTGTACATCACCTAGATCAAGATCCATCAGTGATAAGTCTGTGAGATTTGCACACCTGGATATGCTCATGTATCCATCTTTACACATGGTCACATTGTGAATGGTGAGCTTTCTCAGTCTCTGGATCCTGTCCAAGGGCAGTTGTACATTACTGAGATTGAGAGTTATCAGTGACAAGTCTACCAGATTTGTACACATGGAAATGCTGTTACAAAGCATCATATATCGATCTGTAGACATGGTCACATTGTCAATGGTGAGATTATACAGTCTCTGCAGGTTGTCCAAGCTGAGTTGGGAATCACCCAGATCAAGATTAATTAGTGATAATTTCGTTAGTTGTTCATTTTGGGATAGGATCTTGTACAACATCTGACTGTCATCAAACATTTTCATATTCAGTCTCGAAAATTTTGAATGAGCAGAATCTGACAAGTCAAGTGTACCATCCAGTATCTTAATATCGATACATAATTCTTCTCGGATGATAGGCTTGACTAGGTTCTGTGTAGAATCAGCCAGTTGGTTTGCAGTTTCCACTTGTGGATGTTCTATCTTGGTGCAATGTGAATACTTCAACTGACTCATACTGGTGACAGTGACATCCCTGAGGATAAGTTTGTTCAGACAAGCTGACCATGACAAGTCCAGTACAAATTCACCAAGGTGACATTTATTCACTTTCAGATCTTCCAGCTGAGTACACCTTGATAGCAATACTCTACTCCTACCTGTCATGGTCACTTTGCAACACAAAAACCTTTTCAGACAGGTTGACTCTGACAAATCCAATGTAGCATCTTCAAAGTTACACCTAGCCAGTTCCAGATTCTTGAGCTGTGTCAGCTTTGTTGGCAATAGCATGCTCTTCATTTTCACACCTCCAAGATAGAGACTGGTCAGACAATTAAACTGTGACAAATCCATTGTAGCATCATCTAAGCTACAATGAACTAGTTTCAGACAGTTTACCTGAGTACACTTTGATAGCAACACTTTTCCCTTTAAGGTGACATCTATAAGACTTAGAAATTTCAGACTGTTAGCCTTGGGCAAATCAAATGTAATATGTAAGCTACAATGAACCAGTTTCAGACATTTCAGCTGAGTACACTTTGGTAGCAATAGTTCATCCTTCATGGTGACATTTATAAGTCTTAGATATTCCAGACTGTTAGACTCTGACAAATCCATTTTAATATCATCTAAGCTACAATCAACAAGTTTCAGACACTTGAGCTGAGTACACTTAAAGAGGTACAGTTTAACGTTCATGGTGACAGCTACAACAATGAGATATTCCAGACTGTTAGCCTCGGACAAATCCAATGTAACATCATTTGTGTCAGACCATGAGAGGTTCAGATACTTAAAATGAGTATTCTTTGATAGCAATAGTTTACCCCTCATGGTCACCCAATGAAGATGCAACTCAGTCAAACCAGAATACTCTGACAAATCCAATAAAACATCATTTAAGTTACATTGAGAAAGATACAGGCACTTGAGATGAGTCCTGATATCGGATGGGTTCTTCAGAGCAGACTGTAATACAATCCAACTGTCTTTAAAGATTGCATACAGAGTGTGCAATTTCAGACGAATGGGCTCTCTGTTAGCTTCCCTAATACAGTCCCTATGAAGTCTACATAGATTAAGCATATGATTGTATCTTCTGTCTACTCCAACTTGATCTACACCTTTATCACATGCTTGATTCATACCTATATCACATATTTCATATATTTTCACAAATATGTCTTGACAATGAGTTGTGGAAATGCCTGCCACAAACATTATGATATTCTCATTTCGAAATACATCATCAAGTGCTTTCAATGAATTTAGAAAATTGTTGTATCTGTCCTCTCTACAACATATATTTATGGCCGTAAGAAATTCTTGTACTGTTTTGTGAAGAAAAGTCAGACATTTTTTCTTCCTAAATATGCCAGGGGAGTCTGAAGTTGACAGTAGACCCACTTTTTGGGCTATATCCAGCTTTCCATCATTTCCTAGTATATTCATGAGAGTTTTTTCTTCAAAAACCAGGGAAGGTCCTTTTGCATCTGTGATAAGAAAATGATACGCTACTTCACACAGAGCAGCCAGAAGACCCTCACCAAAGTAACGAACAAGTGATAGATTACTCAGCTTCGGAGTTACAATAAAAGTTGTGCTTTCTAATGGCCATGTTTTCAGTACAATATTCTTCTTTTCATCTTGCTCTCCATTACTTTTCTGTTCTGTGTTTTTACCCTCTGTGTACCTTTCAACCATTACATTTAACATTTTTAAGTATAGTTCATTCATTGTTTCGGGGAAGGATTCATTATTCTCATACCAAACATGAATGATCAACAGCAGAAGAAGTGGTACATTGATGAGACCTGCAATCATAGAATTTTTCTCCACATCCTTTACAAAGCGTTCTATGGCAGACTCATCCTTGTAGTAGTTATCAAAGATCCTCTTGGCATACAACATACTGTTTTCATAGCTGAATCCCTGGAGATCCAGCAACAAGTCAATATGAGCAGATTTGATTAGACTTAACTGATCAATCTTCCAAGGTCGAGTTGTGGCAAGAACTGTAAGGTGTGGATATAGACGTTTTTTCAATAGTTTTTCAATGAAAGGTGGTGAATTGTCCATTTCATCTAGGCCATCCATAATAAGCAAAACATTGTTCTCTGCTTGCCCAATCAATTCTTCAATATGAGATCTGTGAGACAGACCCTGTGATTCATGAAGTGGGAACTGTGTGCATATCACATTCATTAATGTTTTCTCATCAGTAATGTCTCTAAGACTGATATACAATAAAACATCATACCTGAGCATCTCATCTTCATCTTTAAGACCACTTGTTTCAGACTTGTCAGAAATTATATCATCCTTCTGAGGCTTTAGTTTTTTATTTTGAACAGAACACCAAGTATGCACAAGTTTAAGACAAAAAGTAGATTTGCCTTGACCTGCAGGAGCTTTAAGAATAATACGTTTTACTTTCTTTTCACCTTTTTTAAAAATCTGTCTAAAACTAGTGACCTTTTCCCTATCAACTTGTCGTTTGCCTTTCCTCTGTTCAGCAGACTCTTCTATTTCTTTTTCTATAGCTATGTCTGTGTAGAAGTCTTCAAAGTTTTTCATGTTGACAAGGGTGTTAAATATCGGGTTCACTGAAATTATCTGGATACTTTCATAGGCTTTGATCAACGAAAGTTGTATATCTTGAACACCTAAAAAAAATGAAAAAATTTGTGGTCACTAGGTTTAACTACACAAGTAACAGCAGCATAAAGTGCCATTAACGTCGCCAAGACAAACAACAAAAACGATAATAATAGTAATAATAATCAGCATCAGCATCAAATGAGTTAAGTGCTGCTGATATAATAACACAGGGTGCCTGCCTTGGAAATGTGATGAAATTAGAAGTACAGTCTTCAGAGCATGGTTCTCTCATTCAAGGAATAATAATAATAATAATAATAATAATAATAAAAATTATAACAATAATAACTGCACTATATTTGGAGCAGCAAATTATACTAATGGTTCTGAATGAGTTAATCATCATCATCAAATGAGTTATCATATGATAACAAAGTGAGCCTGTCTTGTAAGTGCGATGAAAGAAGGAGGGGGTCTTATTACAGAGTATGATTTTCTCCTTAAGTAATAATAATTAAAATAAAAAGACGAACTGTAACAAATGCACCTAGGATTGTTAAATCAATGAGAATTTTCAATACAATTTCTTTCTCACAAAATTCTAAATAATGAATATTTAATGCTCACTTTACTCTGTCAGGTAGAAAAATTATGTTAAATACTGAATTAATGGAGTAAAGACAATACGTATGTTATGTGCTGAACTCACTGAGTACATTGAAAAAGCATGTTATCTACTGAATTAATGGAGTGCTGGGGACACAGTATGCTATCTACTGATGAATTATCTGTGAACTTTCCAAGAGCCATGCAGGGAGATTGAATAAAAACAATAGGGAGATTGGGACCAAAACAGGGAGTTGTTTGTGGCATTTGTTAGGAATTATTTTCACTAAATATTGCCCATTTTTGACACAATACAACAAAACACATTTACTTTTCTTTTAGGATAATTATCATGATGGTAAAAAAACATATGACAGAGAGTCAGTATTAATAATCAAATATCATGAATAAATATTTTTAAAGCACAGACAAATTAAAATACAAATATAACACATACCAAAATTGAATAACACAAAACTGAGAGCACATGATCCTAACTTATAACCCTCTGTCTTTATATTGGTCAGTCATCCTCTGCATCAGAGTGGTCATGCTCTTCTTTCAAAATCTTCTGAGAGGCAGGGTTTAATTTAGTATTGGAAACACATGCCTTTTTGCAGTTGCCTTGATCTCTGCACTTGGATCAAAATTTGTGTGATGTGTCAGTGTTACCATAACAGACCAACAGTAGTCACAAAAATATGTCCCCTAACTGTGCCTCTGATGAGAACATTAACACTGTTTGAATTAAAAAATATTTCAATTCGACTAAGAATAAATGAAGAAAAAATATGTTTCATCAACAGTTATGGAACACTCAGAGTTCATGGTAATCATCACGTGTTCCTCTGCAACATGGTACTTTGCTCAGCTTTAGAACAACAAGTTACCAGACATTATGAATATACATGTATTTCTGATAATGGCACAGAACTTCACAATAATATACAGTAGCTTATTACGGTAATGTGGGTTCTACAGTGTCCTGATGTATTCAAAGTTTTTGGTATTTTTTCTGCATAGTGCCGCCTAACATGTACTTACTTATGTTATACATGTACACACTACATGGCCGCACGTTACTAGTTCTGCATGTGACTATGCATGATTTAGGTTTTTAATGTAGCTTTAACAATTTTTCTGTCAAATCACTATGATGTCTGCAGTGTGGCAGTTTTTAGTGATGTCTAGCACTGGGGCATCATGCTTCAGACATGTGGCATCACGTCCCACCCAGTCACATTATCCAACACCAAGCATACTAGTTCTAACATTAACTGCTGAGCACCAAGTGAGGCAGCTGTTAGTAACATTTTTATAAGTCTTTGGTATGATTCAGCTGGCGATCGAATCCGTAACCTCCCAAATCTGAGGATGATGCTCTAACCACTTAGGCCACCGCAGTGGTCACAGAAAAATATGCTGTCTGCTGAATTAAGGGAGTGATGGGGAAACAATATACTATTTACTGAATTAAGGGAATGTCGTGGAAAAAGTATAGTATATACTGAATTAAAGGAGTGCTGTGAAAAAAGAATACTCTCTAATGAATCACAATAGTGCTAGGGAAAATGTATACTTTCTACCGAATTAAGGAAATATGCTGTGGAAAAAGAGAAGATACTAACAATGTTTTTGTTGAGTACTGACCACACATTGAAAAGATTGTTCAACAACTATAGCTTTTATCTTATGGCAAGTTTTAGATTAGGCCTTGACATATCTAAATTATCAAACACAGCTTTTCATTTCTATTAGTACCCCCATTTCCTCCATTAGAGAGATCCCTGACATGTCCTCGATGTCACCACACATTTGTGATACAGAATATACATGGCAACCTTTAACAGGATTTGAACTTGTTTCTATGAATATGGTTCATACAATTGTGAGGAAGAGCTCCCCAAAGTCATATGATCTGGATCTGACTCTGACCTGACAGCTGCTTGAATGCTTAGATTCAAGATTGCCTTCACTAACCTATGCTATCAATATTCTCTTTCAATATTCTCTCATATCTTCAAAATTCCCACCACTTTCCCAAACTACCATATGTAAAGTCTCAGCCGAGGAAACCAACAATTGACCCCAATGATTTAAAGAAATAATGTCCTGTTTCTAACCTCTCATTCATTAAAAAAATCTCAGAAAAAGACTTTCTATCCCAACTAGTATCTCATCTGAATTCAAACAGTCTTTTTAGCAATGTACGGTATGTATATCACCCTTGCCATAGTACTAAAACAACCATTCTGAGAGTAGTTAATGACCTTCTCTCTGGATAGTGACGATAATACAGTCCTCAACCTCCTTCACTTGTTTGTGGCATCTGACAAAATAAACCATGATATATTACTTCACTGTTTTAGATATTCATAATAGAGCCTTGTTATGGTTCAAGTCCTACATAGTCAAACAGGACACAAATCTATACACTCAGCTACTCTCGAATGTCATAGATTGACATCAGTGAATTACACTGATGACACTCAAATATACAAATCTAGCTGCCCAAATGAAGATCAGGCTACATCCAAGGTGCATAGAGGTGCGCTTCTGATGTGAAGTCATGGATGACTTGCAACAAGCTGCAGATGAATGATGAGAGAACTGAAGCCATCCTCATAACCATCCAAAGATTTTATCATTCTCATCCTTCACCTCAAACAACAAGTGTCAGCAATGCCAACATTAAATTTACAATCAGTATAAAACCTAGTTATCATTCTTGACAGTATACTCTCATTACAACAACAATCAATCAATATATATCTGGAGCTATGATGCATCAGTTCCATTTTCAATTTTCTATTGGTTGATGACACAAAAACACTTGTGTGTTCCTTAGTACATTCAAGACTGGACTAGTGTATTTCACTCCTATCTGGTTCATCTCAGTATCTACTACAGAGACATCACAATGTTCCAATGTTTGAACCATCCTTAGAGTATGATGAGCTGAGTACATCTTCGCCCTGTTTAGGTGGCACCCTACAGTTTTGTATTTTGCATAAGGGTTAGGATTTTAAAGAAAAAGAATTTCCCCGGCTTTCCTCACTGGTTTTACTGGCTATTTAAAAAAGACCTTGTATATCTTAGGTTTAATTCAAAGAACCTTTAATTCCCTTTATTTTGTGTATGATTGATGGGTGTGCTATGGGTTATAGAGTATACAGCTTGGCCTTACTTTAGATGTGCACCTTAAAAAAAGTGCTAGCTCTACTTGGTCATTTTCACTTCCTGAACTTCTGAGGTAAATTGTATAAAAAAGAGCCCATAACTTATTTTACATTTTATATATTTGGTAATTCATTCATTGCATTTTCAGAAGGTGGTATTGTCTTGTCTGGCAAATTTCATTTTTCCTATTTTAACAGCTGCTATGTACAGTGTACTTTAGACTAATTCAGGCTGATTTTTTAACACAAGGGAGCAGTCATTTTAGTTAGCAGTGTGCTTAAATCATGTAAAATTTCCAAAAGTACAATATCCAAGGAAATATCATCCACATTACATTAATGTAGCATAGAGGTATGCCAAGATTCTCTCCATTCTGCATGTTTTAAATGCGAACTACTTCACCTTACATAGTCACTCTCTCAAAAGTATATATTAACTGGTGAGCGCCCCCTTAGTAACCTTCACTGGCTACCTGTTAGATCCAGAAACAAACGTAAACCTGTTCACTATGCTACATTTCCTTGACTGGCTCCTATCAATTATGCCTATCTGACCCTATGCTCCTCAGCCAACACTCATATTCCTACTGTTCCCACTGTTAAAACCATGTCATACGTACATTCTTTTGCATACCATGGCCCAGCTATATGGAATGAATTGCCCATTGACTATTTAGGCACAGAGACACTGTCATCTCATTCAAGAGTGCTCATAAAACTAACTTATTTCAACTACATGAAGACTTAATAATGTTTACTTCCTTAATTATTGTCAGCAAGTTTTTGTTTGGAATTTCAGGCTGCTTGATTTGTAGTCTTGTCGTTGTGTATATTTTTGTGTTATCTAATATTGTAAAGTGCTTAGAGCTTCTAAAGATTAGGCGCTGTACTATGCCTACATTATTTTTTATTATTATTACTATTAAATATCTTACAACCCCTGTGGGAATCCACCTGCTGAGTATATTCAAATAATAAACAAAGATAATGAACCTTTGGTGCCAAATGAACAATCAGTTCTCATGTTACACAAGTAGAAGTACGCTTTCAAAGGTACATATAACAATTCATTTTGTGGTTACAGATGAAAATGCATTCTAACTTGTGTCACAGTGTACTGGATCTAAAACTGTAATATGCAGAAACAAACACAAAAACCCATAATGTATAAAAATGTCAAAAGGCAGAACAATGCCTCGTCCATATCTAAAGTTTAGTTTAGTATTCCATTCATATATCCATTTTATATTAGAAACAGTTACAGAGCTAGCAAAGCAAAATGTCTTCCACTAGCATTTATAGATTTTTTAATGAGAGAATCTGAGTAACATAGCTAGTGCCTATATCACTTCTTTTAAACCATGAAAAACTGCTGCCCTTAACTGCATTGTCATTAGGTAAAAAAAGATACACAGAATCTTCCATATTGTAGCATGAAGAGGGAAACAGTTTTCCTAAGTAAGATTTAAATAGTAGTCAAGTATCCAACTGACTAAACAGATTTAGTTAAGTTCCAGATTAACATGGTTTGAATTAATAATCTGGCCTGATTTGTATCTCAATGGTGGGAAGACTGATTATTAGATTCCACTGTAACTACAATCCACAATAGATTATGTGTGTGTGTGTGATTTGGATTTTTAACATAGCTTTAACAATGTTTCAGTCATATCAACACAATGTCTGCAGTGTGACAGTTTTTTTAGTGATTTCTAGCACTGGGGCATCATGCCGCAGACTTGTAGCATGATGTCCCACCCAGTCACATTATCCTGACACCAGGCCGGCCAGTCCTAACCCTAACCTCTTAATGCTGAGCGCCAAGCAAGGTAGCTCTTAGTACCATTTTCGTAAGTCATTGGTATGACTCGGCCAGGGATCCAACCCACGACCTCCCACATCCGAGGTGGACACTCGAACCACTAGGCCACTGGAGCAGTCACAATAGATTATGAGTGTTGGCACTGTTATTATGTTGTTATTATGTCGAGGGAGGACTGATGCAAATGCAATGTTAAAAGTGTCGAAAAGAAACATAAGCTTGAGTGTTGGCACTGTTATTACATCCTGGGAACACTGATGCAAAATAGTGTTAAAACTGGAGAGGAAAGAAAAGCTTGAGTGTTGGCACTGTAATTAAATTAAGGGATCACTGAATGCAAAGTCATGTTCAAAGTGTGGAGAGGTAAGAAAAGCTTGAGTCTTGGCACTGTCATTACGTCCTGGGAGCATTGATGCACAGCAGTGCTAAAAGTGTGGAAAGGAAAGAAAAGCTTGAGTGTTGGCACTGTTATTACATCCAGTGAGGATTGATATAGTGATAAAACTGCAGACAGGAAAGAAAAGCTAGAATCACAAGCAGTCAGCATGGATTCCTATGTCTACCTCTACTCCCTGAAGAAATAAATTGAAAGCCAATGTGATTGCTACACAAAGGAATTTAGGTGGCTCAGTGGTTGAGACATGGCATTTCTGACCAGAATTTTGTTTAATAATGTAATGTTAGCAACTGTCAGGTCCTAGTTATACAGTGCTACACTAACAACTCTAGCTATACAGTGCTACACTAACACAACCCTAGCTATAAAGTGCCACAATTTAACACAACCCTAGCTATACAGTGCTACACTAACACAACCTTAGCTATACAGTGCTACACTAACACAACCCTAGCTATACAGTGCTACACTAACACAACCCTAGCTATACAGTGCCACAATTTAACACAACCCTAGCTATACAGTACCACATAACACAATTCTAGCTATCAGTACCACATTAGCATAATCCTAGCCATACAGTGCCACATTAACACAATTCTATCTATAAAATGCCACATTAGCACAATCCAACTAAACAGTGCCACATTAAGATAGTCCTAGCCATGTGGAACCACACTGGCTCAATCCTAGCTATACAGTGCTTCATTAACACAATGTAACTGTACAGTGCCACATTAGCACAACCCTAGCTATACAGTGCCACATCTGCATAATCCTAGTTATAAATTGCCACATTAACACAATCCAGGATACGGTATACAGTGCCACAGTTGTAACTGTTGTTGTTTTGGGGTTTAATGGCATTTCTCAGTGCAAGATAGGCTATATATGGTGGCCAGTATAAATGGTGGAGGAAGAATCCAGAAAAACCCCAGTAAGCACCACCAACCCTGGGAAGTTACTTGCAGCTTTCTCACATAAACACACTGGCTAAGCCTGAGACTTGAACCCATGTAGACTGAAGTTGAAATGGCAGTGGTCACTTAAAATGGCAAGTGCTTTTGACCACTTGGCCACCCAGAGCCCCTCAATGCCACAGTAACACAATCATAGCTATGCAGTGCCATGTAAATTTAGGTATTTCCCAAAATGAAACATAAAGCAAATTAAAAATGCCAAATTAATAATATAGAATGTCAAATTTTTATACAAACTGCTCAATAATAACTCCAAAGCCTTCCTAGCGGAACGATCCCACATGTCCAAGGCAGTCTGTGGATCAGCATCATTTTGAAAAAATTTGAAGGTGCTTTTGACCAGGATGTTCTCTGTCAAATTTGGTCAAATTGTTTATAATTGGGATTTTGAGAAATCATTTCAAGGTCCCTCCTAGTTTTAGTAATGATGGTCAAATTTTAGGGCAAATTAGCATCATGTGAACAAATTTACAGGTAATTCATTCAAGGATGTAGTCTGTCAAATTTGACCAAATGTCATGAAATTTTTTTAGAGAAGTCTTTCAAAGACTTTTCTATTGTTAGTAATGGTGGCTATACTTAATAGCAGACTGACATCATTTTAATGACTGTTGGAGCGAATGACAGATTGGCATCATTTTAATGAATGTTGGAGCAAATGACATATTGGCATCAATTTAATGAATGTTGAAGGGAATGTCAGATTAACATCATTTTAATGAATGTTGCAGGGAATGGCAGATTGACATCATTTTAATGAATGTTGGAGGGAAGGACAGGTTGACATCATTTTAATGAATGTTGGAGGGAAGGACAGATTGGCATCATTTTAATGAATGTTGGAGGGAATGTCATAATGACATCATTTCAATGAATGTTGGAGGGAAGGACAGGTTGACATCATTTTAATAAATGTTGGAGGGAAGGACAGATTGGCATCATTTTAATGAATGTTGGAGGGAAGGACAGATTGACATCATTTTAATGAATGTTGGAGGGAAGGACAGATTGACATTTTAATGAATGCTGGAGGGAATGGCAGATTGACATCATTTTAATGAATGTTGGAGGGAAGGACAGATTGACATCATTTTAATGAATGTTGGAGGGAAGGACATATTGGCATCATTTTAATGAAATGTTGGAGGGAATGGCAGATTGACATCATTTTAATGAATGTTGGAGGTTATTGTGCTCTCTGCCAAATCTTACTATTCATTAATCATAAAGGATGAAATTATAATGAAAAGAAAAACTGGCTAATCAAAGGTGTCAATAGAAAGAAGTGAGTATGGTTCATTAATAAAAACATTTCCTAAGCCATCAGAAACTCAGTAATATACACAAACTTTATTCCTTCAAGCACTTTTTGTATCATGATTATAGATGCTCTTCAGGTAGGTACACTTTACATTTAAAAGTATTTTTGTAAATAAATAATTAGATATCATAAGTATTGATACAACACAGGTAGGTACACTGTACATTCAAAGTATTTTTGTAAATAATCAGACATCATCTGTATTGATACCCCAAAGGTAGGTACATTGTACTTGCAAAGTATTTTTGTAAATAAATAATCAGACATCATTGCTATGGATATCCCACAGGTAGGTACAATGTACTTTCCAAGTATTTTTATAAATAAATGATCAGACATCTGTTAGGGATACTCTTCAGGTAAGTACACTGCACTTGCAAAGTATTTTTGTAAATAAATAATCAAACATGATCGTTATGGATTCTTTCAAGTAGGTATACTATACTTGCAAACTATTTTTAAAAAATAATCAGACATCACTGTTATGTTATTATGTCACTGCATACAGTACAAGTTAAAACCAATTCCTTATCATTGTTATAGATATTCTTTAGGTAGGTATACTGTACTTCCTAGCAGTTTTGTAAATAAATAATCAGACATCATTGTTACATCTATTATGTCATTGCGTATAAGGATGAGATAAAAACAAATTTCATTATATCTATATACAACAAACAATACTTGCATATACAAAATGACATTGCAAGACTGATGAAACCATTATATCCTTCAGTCCTGGGGATAAAACAAAATAAAATCAACTGAATGCAATCAATACAGGCCCTGTACAGTATCTTGTGCCACACCAAACTCATTCGTTCTTTCCTTTGACTCAGACCTAAATTCTTCCGTAAATTTTGTCTATGTATCAAGTGTATCAACGTCCACCAAGTAAAGCACAAGTTCTGTGATATGAGATCATTTAAGTGGCTTAATGATAATGTACCACCTCCCCAAAAGTCTTTAACATTATCAGAGAATCCATCTTATACAACAAAATTTAACAAGATATTTTAAGGTCTTCAACCGTTTTACAACTATCTTTTACTTTAATATTGTGTACAGCATTTTAGAATCTGTACCTTTGGCATTGTATTAATTCATATTTCCAAAGGATTTATCTTCCTTAAGTACTTTTGAAATGTTTTATATTTATATGTTTAGATTTATACTTTTAATTGGCACCAACTATCCAGGAGTGTGCTGACATGCCATGAAACCTCAGCTGCTGGAGCCCCAGACTCGTAATACATGGGTTGTGGTTTCAGTGGGTCCTTGGGAAAAGCACTGAGTTAACATTTTCTTGTAACTCCCCACTGTCCAAAAATGGATAATTACTGTAGTGGCATGCATGTCTAAGCAGGTCATCTACAAATGCATAAAAGCATTTGTCTGTGTCATGTATTTTTTTAACAATCATGGTTACAAGTTCTTATAAAAGGTGAGTCAAAAGAAGTTCCAATTTCTCCAAAGAAATGAAAAAACTGACTTTATTGGCATGAAAATGTAACTAGTCATCTCTGAATACACAGAAATATAATTTTTTTAATCGTGTAGTTTTGTTCATCTGTGCTAAGGGCTGTTCCATTTAAACATACATGGTATCAAGGGAGGGCACTTTTTTAAAAATATATGCCAGGATACTCTGATTTTCAGGGCTCATATTAAAATGATAAATAATTTCTAAATTGCATCTATGGGTGAGTACCCCACTTTAAAAGTACCTTCCCTGGATCTCATGTATGTTTTAATAGAACAGCCCTAACAAGGTCTTCATGGAACAAGTCTAACTACAAAAGATTTAAAAATGCTTAATAATGGAAAAATCAAGATAACGTAAAGAAAATCTAATTAGGGTTAAATAAAAACAAGGATGAATTTGTGCAATCCATCTAACATGCTTCTCTGGGTGGAAAGATGAATGTACACATGTGTAGACATTTGAAGGAACTTAAAGATGGACAGGACCAAATTAAGAGGCCACTGCTGCAGGGAATTATTAATGAAGCTTTAAGGTTATGGAGGAAAGTGGTAATGATGTAATAGAATGAGATGGATAATGCAATAGAATAATGATGAAGAGCAAAGGAATGTTGGTGATGCTGTGACGGAGGAATAATAAATACACTGCTTTGCATGTGATTGCACAATCACTTAATGATGCATGGACACTTCCAAGTTACATGGAAGAGGCAATTTGGTAACTACTGTTTCTGTGAGGGATAAATGATTACAGCATTACTTTCATCGCAAAAAAGCATGCCACGAATAGCAGTGCTTGGGTTTATGTAATTAGGTGAAGTGATCATCTTGATTGTGACTTTTATAAATAGATTTACATATATCTTTCTTACCCTGAGAGCCACTGAATTTACTACTTTCCACCACTTGCTCACGAAGATGTAGAACTTCTCCACCTAATGACTGCACATTTTCCTCTATCCTCTGACATCTGGTATCCTGACACGAAACTCTACTGTCCACAGACTGTAAATTTTCTTCTATCCTCTGACACCTGGTATCCTGACACGAAACTCTACTATCCACAGACTGTAAATTTTCTTCTATCCTCTGACACCTGGTATCCTGAAAAGAAACTTGGTGCTGGGTTGTGTTCAATTTACTCTCCACAGACTGTACATTTTCTTCTATCCTCTGACACCTGGTATCCTGACACGAAACTCTACTGTCCACAGACTGTAAATTTTCTACTATCCTCTGATACATGGCATCCTGAGAAGAAACTTGGTGCTGGGTTGTGTTCAATTTACTCTCCATAGACTGTACATTTTCTTCTATCCTTTGACTCCTGGTATCCTGACACGAAACTTTACTGTCCACAGACTGTAAATTTTTTTGTATAGTGCTAAACCTGGTATCAACATTTTCCTCCAGATCTGTCAGACATGCACGCATGTCTAACTTATGTTGTAGAAGCTCCTGATGGATGCTTTCCAAGTCATGTTTCTGTAAGCCAAACTGATTCTGTAGCTTCCCTATGGCATCTCCATGAATTTCCCTCAGAGCTTTTATATCCTGTTCAAGGTCAAGAAATACATCTACTGAGGAATCACGTATCTATAATATATTAAGAAAAAAAATTATATTCAGTGAGAAACTTTTATAGATGACAAGAAAGTTTCCCTGTTTGAAAGGGTTAAATAGCAATTTACTGAAAAATAAGAAGTTCCTGTCACAGAATTAGGCAAAAAAATAACTTGGTTTTGCCTTAGAACTATTTGACTATTTTTCGTTATACATGCGTACAACGTTATCTAGGGTGAATAAATGTTTTTCCAGGTAAGCGACTGTACTAACATGTACCTCGCCGGAAATTACTTGCGACGAGGGACATTAAAAACATGATATGCATGGGTATTTTACCCTATTACTCACTCTCCAATGGATTTAAAGAAGATCAATTTCTAACCGACACACTGGTCGTTTTGGATCTCATCAAGGAGTGTATGCTCTCCATTGTGTTCTCCAGCTATAGGGGTAAGTGTTAAATTTATATTTCATTTGATATGCGGAGCTTATTCAGTTTGTAATGTCATATCGTGTAATGATGCATTTAATACAGCGCAGATAACTGTGTAATTGTGAACTTTGAATTACAACTTGCTATTAGAGTTTAATGTATTAGCATATATCTAGAGATTTTTCAGAACCCATTTTTATGACCAGTTTGATTTTATTATAGCTGTCTAGAGCTGTCTGAAGCTGTTTAGAGCTGTCTGGAGTATTTAGGGCTGCATGCTGTCGATATGTATGTACGTATGTCTGTACATGTGGTAGTGCCACAGAAGTAGACGTAGCTAATTCAAGGGTGCTGTATGCTGTCTGTACATGTGTATACGTATGACTGTACACGTGGTGGATCCGTGAAGGGTGCGAGTGGCCGATAAAAATGTGGGCCAACCCAAGGACTCGGTGAAACTGTGCGGTTCATCAGTTCAAGAATCGTACGATTGTAGAAGGGTCAAGAAGCATATGTGTGTACCAATTGTTGTTTCAATTGGGTACATTTTTATTTACATAAGATTATTTTGAATCTTAGTTATATTCCAGGAGATTATGTGAATCTCACTTACTGTGCATAACATTATTTGAAACACATTTGAATACCTTGAGATTATCTGAATCCTATCAGTAGTACCATACGTGAGATTATGTGAATCTCTCTTATAGTGCATATTATTATTTAAAACGTATCTGCAGTACATGAGGTTTCTTGAATCTGTATTTCATATTGAATTCATATTTTTGGTTTATTTTCAATGTGTGAATGTTTGTGTAGAGTGACTGGATCAAATGTATGAGAGAATCATTGTACTTATACACCATATATTTTTCTTTACTAATTCATTTCATAAATTTCTATCTTTCACAAATTGTATTTGTATTATTCATTTAGTCCAAAATCCACTGTTTCTATTCTGCAACAGTTCCAACTAATCATTTCTTTTCAGATCTAAATTAAAACATTTACTTGCCCTTTAAAGGTCAACCCAACCAAAACCAATGACCAAACAACATGTGTACTGTGATCTGGCATAAGAATTTGTCAAGAGTGAGTCTTTCAAATACTGAAACAAGTATACAGACTGATGTACACAATGTGCACAAGCCTTGCAGACATTAGAATGGAAAGTGGATTTTTTTGCTAGGTGATTTTATTGTGAGAAGTGACGTGGTAACGATTAAAAGGTCTAGTTTCAATCAATTACTAAATAAACATGTTAATGTTTCAAGGACCAATATGAATTATGTTTTGACTGTGCCCTTGACAAAAGGTCCCAATTTTGTAATCCAAAGGAACAGAAAAGGCACACTTATATAAACTAATCAACTTAATCATGACGACACTATATGCACAATACATGAAATAAAAACAGTCATGAAGTTAAATTCATATTAAATGTTCCCAGAAGGTAAAATTGTAGCTACAAATATTAACAATCAAGACTAATTACTCTGCTGATATTAGACCAGGAAACCAACCCAGTTAAAACATGAGGCAGTGCCCAGGCTCCAGTATCAACTAGTCTGAATTCTCAAATTGTTCGGAAAGTGAGAGTTTACTTAATCTTGCTTACAATACATCAAATAATATTGTAAATTTCAGTGGGAGAGACAGGTATTGGGAAGCATTAAGTAACTCAACATAAATATAGAAATAGCTTAATCTAACATTTATGAGGAATTAAGAATTACTAACATTTTTCTCAAACTTAAAATTATATGAATACATGATATTATTACTGAAATGTACATACTCGTATGTTGTATTTAGAATGCACATTTAATTGCTGTATGCTAAGTAATAAGAGAAGAATTATTGCCGTAGAAAATCTGTTTTATGAATACAATATGAAATGTATTGTAGATGTTTAGTTTTACTGGATCACATTCAATTACCAGTATATACATGGACCTAATCTGTGGTATTTCAGAAAAAAATCATTTTTATTTCTTTCCAGATAAAACAACAATTAAAAGCTGGGCATTTTCTGCCAAATTTGGTCAAATTATGATCATAGCTATAGAGAGTCAGTGTAACAAATTTAAAAGCATTCCAAGCCAGGAAGCTTTCTGCTAAATTTGAAAAAATTATTTTGAGCAGTTTCTGACAAACATTTCAGGAGGCTTAAACTATTTTTGATAACGTTGGTCGTATCTGATGACAGATTAGAATCATCTTTACAAAAATGATAGTCCTCCATGTCAGGATACTAATAGAAATAATTTAAACATTTATCAATTTTAGCAACAGTAGCCACTTTTGACAGTGTGTCAGCATGCAACTGAATTACCTTCATGTCTAGATGCTTCTATAAAATTTCCTATAATTCTGTTCAGCAGTTTTTCCCAAAACCTTATTTAAATATTTATTTTCTCTGTAGCAACACTGAAAGCCATCCATTTGAAAATGCTTTAAAATTTGATAGAACTGTGTTCAACAGTTTTCAAAAGGTTGCTCAGAGGATTTTTTATATTTATAATGAATGTCACATGTGATGCATCTGTTGTAAGGAATCTAAGCACTTAATGTCAGAATAATTTCTGTCCAGTTTGGTCAAATTCTTTAATGCAAATATTTTAAG
The DNA here is from genome assembly GCA_028554795.2 of Sinohyriopsis cumingii. Lineage (NCBI taxonomy): Eukaryota > Metazoa > Mollusca > Bivalvia > Unionida > Unionidae > Sinohyriopsis > Sinohyriopsis cumingii. Next base: position 43,040,684 of record CM068837.1, read on the forward strand.
AAGCAGTCTTTAAATGGTTTTCTAATTTCTGTGATATCCATATTTGATAGAGGATATTATGCATTATAAAAACAAAACTGAAAGACCCCTATGTATATATGCTTGATTTCCAATCTGCACTGTTTCAAGAAAGAAATAAAGTAAAAAAGATTCCAGTTCTATTAAACACTGGTAAAACTGGCCAAATATGACAGCAGATCAGCATTATTTGACTAAATCTAAACCCATACCTACCAGTATGCTTTTTGTGAAATGTGATAAAATTTCAGTGGGACAGCTTTGAAAAGTAATTTTTGACAGATTTGACATGTCTATTAATGGCAGTCATATTTGATAGTGAATTTAGATCATTGGTAATAATTGTCATATGATGTTAGCTAGGGCATCTGCTGAATAAACATTTAATGCCAGGATGCCTTCTGTAATATTTGGTCAAATTCTATTAAATAATTTTTAAAAAGTCATTTAAAACTTTCCTAAATTTTGCAATGTCTACATCTAAAAGCAGATAGGTATGATCAGTACAAAATTAGAGACCTCATGGCCTGGATGATTTCTAATTTTGTCAGTTTTGGGAAGAAATGAAATCAGTATTTTTTCCATCTTTCTTAAAGACATCAATAAACTACAGCAGATTTGCATCATTTGTATTAAATTAAAAACCATACCTGACAGCATCCTTTCTATTACAATAAGGTAAAACTATATGGGTCACAGTTTGAAAAGCCGTTGCTGAATGATTAAATATGTTTACAAAAGACAGCCATATCTGATGGTAGATATTTGGAATACATTGCTACCTAGATGCTTTCTGTCCATTTCGGTCAAATTCTGTTGAGTGATTTTGAGAAAAATAAATTTAAATGTCTTTCTATTGCCTTATCTGATGCTGGACTGGCATATTTTCTATGAATTTTAATCCTGTACTGCTCATCAAATTGGAGGTTATCTAATCTACATTAATTAGTCATTTGGCTTCCATTTTGAATTTACTTATTGCACAGTAATAATTGTCTCATTACTATTAAGTTTGCTGTGGACAAATGAATGGCTATTCTGGATGTGTCATTTCAAAATTCATGGGATCAGTAATGTTAGTAAGCCAAACCAGCCAGGCAGGCCAAACCATTAGCAACAAAAGGAGGGGGGGAGGCGTGAACCAACCATTTTGGGGCATTTTTAAGGATCCATTTTTAAAATTGAGGCCTTAAAAAATGTTGAGATTTTGAATGAAAAACGCCAATCTGAGCCTTGTGTCCACCACAGGCACATCGTCGGTGATGTCCACGAGTGTAAGGGTGGTGGGGGTCAAGCCCCCCCCCCCCCCATGTGTGTTATGAAATCATTGAGCCACTGTTGCTTTGCACAAAGTCATGAGTATCCCTAGAAAAAAATAATACAGTTGTTAAGGCACGTCGCTAAGTTGATGGTTTGATGTAGTACATTTTAGTATATAATCTATGTGCTAAATGGTTGCTCAACAAAAGATTTTATCAAGACCAATGTGATATTGTGTTCTAGGATTGTGTGATTTAATTGCAATGAATCCATGAGGGGTTTTCTGAGCATTTGCAAAAAAGTTTTTAAACTTATTTATGTCTATGTCACTGGGGCACCAAGTCTAATGTATATTTTGCATGATATGTATATCAACGCTGTTAAAGATAACCCAAAAATTACAGTTATATCTGATCACTTTGGGGTTCTGAGGGTATCGCTGCGTAACATAAATGATATCCATGTTTTTATTCCTGCTTTGGGAAAATATTCTGGCTGGATCTGTTTGTCAAGCATGAAATCATCACAAAGCACAAGATTACTGATGCTGCCATCAAGATCTGTGACCAACAATGCAGGATTGATGCCAGTGATAAATTCAACAACATCTTGAAAGTGGAATGAACTGCTCCAGTGGCCTAGTGGTTAGAGCATCTGCATCGGAAGCGGGAGGTTGTGGGTTCCATCCCTGGCCAAGTCATACCAAAGACTTAAAAAAATGGTACTAACAGCCTCCTCGCTTGGCGCTCAGCATTAAGAGGTTAGTGTTAGGACTGGTCGACCTGGTGTCAGGATAATGTGACTGGGTGGGACATCATACTACATGTCTGTGGCATGATGCCCTAGTGCTAGACATCACTATAAACTGTCACACTGCAGACATCGTAGCTATATGACTGAAAAATTGTTAAAGCTATGTTAAAAATCCAAATCACACACACACACAAGGTGTAATGCTTGTGTTTCAAGGAATCCTTTGCAGCTTCATTGAATTCTTTGAGGACATCATAACATTGATGGTTGTCTCTGGATGGCGCTACTAAATAAAGTATGTTTCATTTGAGTCACCTCATTATCAGGTTGAGTAGCAAATGAGATTTAGCAGATGCAGACGAACCGATGATTATTGCACAGTAATGATGGATGATGCTTGATTGGTCCTTGCTCTTGTGTCACAGAAAAGTCAATCACTTTCGTGTTGTAGGAATATATTATTATCACATATAATCATGAGTCTATATCGTGTTTGATGCGAGATGATCACTGATATCATTGGATCAAGAGCGGCAACAACAAGGAATCATCAACAGCCACTTACAGGTACATGCTTAAAATGTGGCCCAAAATATATGCGTTTGTGAGCATTCCTAGTGGGCAAAGTTGTGGTGGTGACATCACCCTGACAGTCGGAAAATTACTCCATGGGCTAAGTATCCTGGTGAAAAACATCTTCCAGGATATAATTAATGTGGTACTGTAACCCGACTTGATATCAGACTTGACAAGGAAAATTGACCAGGAGCTGATGAATTTCCAGTGAATGCGATTGATCAAGCATGCCATGCTCATGATATTGCTTTTAAAAATAAAGATCGGTGACAATGACGTATCACTGACGTCAAGCTGATTTGCATGCTTATAAAACATAAAAACATGCTAGAATCGCTTGCCAACTTGTTGGTAAGATCTGCGATGATCGACAAACTAGCAGTTGGGGTAAAATCCCCCAGGATGGGCAATTGATTGTCTGATAATAATGGAATAAATTTATTATAGTCCAAGAGGATACTGGAAAGGCAATTAGCAAACTCGCTGATGCAGCAGGTGTCACACATGGTGTTGCCGCAGACTGGTTGTCCTAACAGGCAATATGGCAAATTAACTGCCACCATCTAAAATGATTCAATGTGCATGGCTTGATGTTAGCACCCCCAACGAAGTTCATCAGGCAGATATGTTGTTTTTGCCCCATGACAAGGTACTCAAACCCACATATAAATAAGTACTGACGTTGAAGTAGATACACAGAAGCAGAACCATTGCCAAATAAAACAGCAACTTAAGTCACAGCCGTGTTTGAACAAATTTATCAATGTGGACCTTTACAATGGTCACAACTGCTGGTAAAGAATTTATTTGTGCAGTAACATCGCTAATGCAACAACATAATGTTGAAATCAAACATGGACATGCCGCCATACATCGTGATCTGGTAATCGTTGAGCGATTTTATCAAACACTTGCTAAGCGATTGTCTGGGCATCAGTAACCCAGGAATTAATGATGGAGGACACTTGATATCATGAATTAGTTATAAGACTACAGCGCCTGACAGCTGTGCTAAATGAAGTCATGCATGGATTTGCTATAAAACCCACTGATGCTATCTCGAAGAAACACAATACCGGCTAAGAGACCAGTGAGACTGTTGCTGGGTAGCAATGTGACAATCAGTTGTTTATATAAGCCTGGCAAACTTGAAGGTGGTAAAAAAAAAGAGCAACTGTTCCTATCTGGAGTGTAACCCCCACATAAAGTTTCCAGTGTGGTAAGATCTACAGGTAGGCCTGCAATTTACAGACAAGAGTTGACGGTTGATCATCAATAAGACGTTTAATGATGCATATGCATGCAAGCATTGAGGATCTCATGGTGACAAAAACATTAGGTGCACAGAAATGCCAGAGAGCATTATATATATATATATATATATATATATATATATATATATATATATATATATATATATATATATATATGACAATACCAACATGGACATGTTGATCACCACCTTCAATACAGCAACGACCGAAACAGCCAGCAATATCCTTGGTAGACATCGCCCAGTCAAGAAACCCTGGGTCACAGCTGAGGTTCTGAACCTGTGTGACAAGGGGAGGGAACTGAAGAAGAAAAAGAATGATATGAAAGGGGCAGAGCAGTACAAGGCAGTCAACCGGGAAGTCAAGAATAGCTTGAAAAATGCAAAAGAAAACTGGACAGAAGAAATGTCCGAAGACACTGAGAGAAACTTGAAAAGGAACAACAGCAGGAAAGCATACCAACTGGTCCATGTTCTAACAAGCACAAAACAATGGCGGGTTACCTTCTTACAGGACAAAGCCAGAAACTGCCTCACAGAAGAAAAAATATTCTGAAAAGATGGACAGAGTACTGTACAACATCAATGCCAACCTCATCACAGTAATAGAGCACCTCTATGACAAGGCCACCAGTGCAGTGATTTGAAAGTCATACATTTATTTTACATTTAATTTACCTGTGGGGATTAATATAAAGTTCTCTGTACTAATAGTGTAATCAACTTGTAACTCACCTTACTCACTTGACTGATATAGTATTCCTTATAAAATCTTATAGGCATTATGATCCAGCTTTCCTAGTAAGTTTTTAATGAAATACTGGTGACAATAAGGAAACCTTCAACAATATGTCAAATAGTTCATCAGATGAATTGCCTACAACTTTTCAAGCATTCTTGATATGACTGATTTTTATTGAAACTCTGAAAAGCATAAAAATCTTTAGTCTTTTTAAGTCATCAAGTAAATCGATCATTTTTATTGCATAGTTGTGAGTGAAAATATTTCTCTTCAACTGCTAGCACCAGTGTACTTGTCTCTGTTTGCAAGTTCATTTACTTTTCTAAGTATAATTAGTTCACATGAAACAGTTATTCTGTCAGTTCACTCACTTGCTCAGTAGGATTTCCTGGAATAGTTCCCCCTCAAATGCAGTATCTCACATTGCCATAAAATAATCCCATGAATAAGTAAAGCACTATACCTGCTTGATGTATGACACAGCAGAGATACAGTCTGGCAGACGATAAAGATGTTTCGGATCTTCAAGCAAATCTATGATTTCTTTTATGAACCCCATCGTTTCTCCATCAGTCAGCTCCATCTGGGGTGCATGCATAGTGGTGTTCCTCACATTCAACACCTATTGTAAGAGTACTTGTCTTTCAATTATAAACATCATAAGTGATATTAACTAATGAATTAAAACAAGACTACCATTAAACCCACATTATATACCCATCATATATTTCATAATCCTCTGTATAGGTACTAGCAGAGTATGGTTATGTTGGAGGTTACTGTCTGATGTGTCTCAAAGACTTTGACCTTTAAACCCCAGAATATATAGGTTTCTATATTACCTGAATTGCAACTCTACCAAAATGTTTTAACAAGAAACCTATTCTTAGAATAAAAGTGTTTACTGCAAAACCCAGTTTGATTGTAACTGACACTGACTAATGAATTTTCAAATAAAAAATTTATAAGCCTGTCCTACACTTTAAGTACAAGCCATTCCATAAATTTTAGTCAAGGTGCATGATCAAGACTTCAGTTTATTATGCGCTATTTTTTTCCACTTACAGTGCTATTGAGTTTGGACCCAAAATCAATCTTCCTTCTCTCAGTCTCAGTGACCGTGTTCTTTGATTCCAAACTGATAAGCATTTTCCTTCCAAGTACTAGCCATTCACAAAGAATGGTAACTGTAAATGGTCGAGAACTCAAGTTATGGTACTAAAACTACTTTTTCTTTCACACAGCAACTTTGGCCTTTGACCTTTTGATCACCAAATCAATAGGTTTCTTCATTATCCTTAATATAAGCCATCCACAACATTTGATTAATGAAGCTAGTGAAGAATTGGAGTCATCTTGTCTAAACCATTTTTCTTCTTCAGTCATGTTCACCTCAACCATAGACCTTTAACCTTTGTAATTAATACATATAAGTTTCATTATTTTTACATGACTTTGTGCAAGTTATCCACAAAGTCTAGTAGCTGTGAATGGTGGACAATTCAGAATTATGACAGATGGATGAAAGGTTATATGAACATCATAACATTAAACATTCCACCAATCAGTTTTATTAGCAACATCATTTTCATACAAGATTAACTAGAGCAAAGGATGAACAAGTCTTTAAAGTATCATGGCAATCCTCCAAGTAGGAAAAGTAGCAACAACAAACTTAATGATGGATGAAAATCATGCCATAAGCTCCTCTGGTCTAGAGTTTTAAAAAAAACAAGAAGACAGGGAAAGTAACTTTAAACTTGAAAATGTATTTTAGCTGCTAAATTCCTGACAAACACTTGGCCAGATTATTTATTGTGGGCAAGTACTGTTGAAGACTTATCATTGAGAAAATGTCCAAGGGGCTCCCAAAGTTAAAACAATGCTTGATATAAATATAAGCACAGATTCAGCCAGACAATTGGCCAAACTGAAGTCTCTGAATCACAAAATGAGCCAGTTTTTATGGTACCAGTAAATTATTAATAAATAAGTGCTTGTAGATAAACCATTTAATAAAGTTATATTTATATTGTTATTATGGAACTGTGATTGATGCTATTTTATTTTAATGCATAAATAATTAATAGAATTTTTTTGCTATTTCAATAAAACAACAAGCCTGGAATTTAAAAAAAATGTCCTTGTATTCAGAAGGACTAGTAGATTTTTGAAATTTTCTAGTGCTGCAGAATCTTTACGAGTCCTTCCCACAAACATAGGCACATATCTAGATTATCACATCCATTCATTAAGAACACTTTTTCTTTTTTAAATATCACATCAATTCATTAAGAACACTTTTCTTTCTTAAATATCGTACCCACTCATAATTCAGATGTATAAATCTTGCTTTAGAAATCAATGTTACTTGAAAATATCCTCTATAAGTTCACAAGAAAAACAATGATTAATTCTCCACAATGTAACCATAAAAAGGAAATGAAAAAGTAAATACTTTGTACAGGCTCATCCGCCAGAAAATAGAAATAATAACAGAAAAACAAAGACCTCACTCACGCTGATCACTATGTATTTTTGCTCCACAGACAACTAAATTACAGAGAAAGCTGGGAAAGAAGATCTCTTGTTATATTATATATTTACTATGTAAAAAATTGACTTAATTCTGATTTTAATTGCTATTTGAAGAATAATTTTCGGGTACATTTATTTATCTAATCTTCATGTAACCACTGGCAGAATCCAGAAGAAAAATGAGTGACCGATATTTGATTCTTTATGGCCCCATTTGATAATCTTCATGCACTGGTGGTCCATCAGATTGAATCCCAGATTAATTCTTGGTCAGTACAGAGAGTGTCAGTTCAACTGACCAAGTGTGAACTCACTGCATAAGAAAACGTAATAATGGAACTCCTAATGATCCAGAATAAAATGACTGGCTTCAATATGATGGAAATAAAATGTACAATTTATTTGACAGGTGTGCAGAAATTTTTAGAGAAAACACAGTTATAATGGATATGATACATAGTTTGTTATGCATTGCTCTACTTCTTAAACTAATAAAAGAATGCATCTCTCATTAACAGTATGAAATTAAAACAGTTATTTTAAAGATTTTAATACTTAAAATGTTTGATGTTATAATGATGCAATAAGCATGAAATATGTTGTAATAAATAATGAAATAATTGGCTGGTCAGAGCCTGAAAGAGAGAATATACCCTACAAATGAAACCCAAGAGACTCTAAAGTATCCCTTTTATAGGGAATGTGGAGCAAACATTATGGGCTGTTAAAATTATTTGTCCAGAATATCAGTGTCAAATAAGAATGTATTATTAAGCTAGTATGACAGAAACAGCATGTTTTAACCAAATTTAAAAACTTACTTTGTGTGTCTGTTTAAGTCCAATAGGGGAAAGCAACCCATGAAAGTGTCTACAATTTGCCATTAATGTTAACAGCGCCTGGTGATCACTCTCTTTGGGATCTGTGTTGGTTGGTTTCTGGCCCCTGGGCATAAAAGCCTTAGCACACTCCCAAGCATTGTAGGCCCATGAAGTCACATCACAGTTGTTCCAGTAGATTCTATCCGAACTAGGATTATCAAAAAGATTAAGCAACTTATCCAACCAAACATGACACCCTGCTTGGCAATGCCTTGTCTTCCAAAATCCCCACACCTTGTGCTCATTTTGTGTAATATCCCTAGCACTACAACTTCTGCATTTTGGATGTGGAACACGAGTACCATGATATATTTTTTTCTTCAGTTCCTCATGTATCAGGTTGACTTCCGTTCTGACAAATGAGTCAAGAGCTCTCTTCATGTACCAGAGGGCCAGTCCCACTTTCAGCCAATTTCTGTATCCAGGATCTTTAATATCCTGACCCGGAGAACTTGCTGCCATTTTCTCTAACACCAGCTACTTAAATGGTTCAAGTTTGTCCATTACCTACTGAGGAAGAGACATTAAAAATTAGAAATTGTTCCTCATTTCATTCAATGGTGCATATCTGTTGTTTTAATACACTGCAAATGTCATACTATAGTGGTACCTGAAGGAAATGTCTGGGACAACATCATAGCTGCAAACCTCTGGGTATATGAATGCTGACTGCTCATGACAAAAATACTGATTTTCATGAACAAATACTGATTTTTAACATCAAAGATGCATGTGATACACTCTTGCACCTTCTGAACAGGCACCTTGTTCCATTTGGGTGTCCATTCAGAAGGTGCAAAAGTGCAACATACTCACACTCAGACACAGGCTTTTCCAAGCTTTGTTTTTATCAATCATCATGAATTCCTATATACCTCCTTTCACTGATGATCTGAATTCTGTGATTTTTTTTACTGAACAGTTTTCATTCTAGCATGCAACTAATCCTTTGCAATTTTACTGTCTGGAAAAAGTGTGCAAAATAAATCTCCAGCAACACTAGCAACTGAAAAAGGAAGGTTCATTTCAATGAATTACATCAAGGTTTTCTCTGGTATTTATGAAAGTCATACGTTTAGGCTGTGTTGTTGATGATGAAGCAGCAAGTTGATGTTTATTAGCTTTTTCATGCTGTTTTATGTCAATGCTCAATAGTGCAATTACAATTATACAATTTGCAAAACGCAAAGTTTTCTCCTTTACTATTGTACAACTCATGTAGTTCATGTACGTGCTCAAAGTCACTTTTTAAAGCTATAGGTTATCATTTTAGAAAATTTTATTACACATACATTTAAATGGCATTGATTCACTTTATTTCACAACTTGTCCATCAAAATTCTATTGAAGATTATTGTATAAATTCCTCGAAAAATGCTTACTGGCAAATTCAATGATAACGCCCTTCGACATTTTTAGGCACAGTCAAGCAAGCGGGGTGATCCTATTTAAACTGGTTTGGTTGGGCGCTATGATGTAAGAGAGAATGCACCTGTGGTTGGGAAGTTGTACTACAAACATAACCTGAGATGTGACAATGACGTTATTTATAAACAAAGCCTGGTAAAACACTGGCAGGAGAAAAAACCGTGACACAAGTCCAATAAATTGGAGGCAGCTATGTAACTTCATATGTATCTTCTATTTGGTATGTCATATCTTTTATCTGATTCCCATACAAATATGTGCTTTCATACATGTAAAAGACAGTAGAAAAAAGGGTGTCAATTCAGGTTTTAGTTAAATTTTATATCATGCTAAATTATCATTGTGAAGAAATGTCATATGTACAACCTATGAATAAAATTTATTTAATGTTACTTCTTTATCCCATTCAAAGTTGAACATCCACATAGGAGATTAATGCAAATGAGCATGACTTCTTGTTCATGCAATCATACCTTGATTCCCCCTGCATTAGTAATAGTTCAATCCCACAGGCAAGTTGATTTGGAAGACAACGAATGTGTACACTCACCAATTAATACAAGGCAACTAACTCTTGCAGGTCACAATCTGACCCCTCCATGACTCCAATCAAATTTTTGATACTATCTACTTATTCAGTCACTCATAACTTACACCACTGTAAAAGAAGACATTCATCCATGTACAATTTAAGTAACAATACTGATTTAGAAGATCCTTTTTTATGCGAAGTATATATGTTGCTTCACACAGGCACACAGAACATAACCCAACTTCTGGTGTAAATGCGACTACTGGGCATTATGTATATAAACAATGAATACTGGTGAATAACAACAATTCAAATTTATTTTCTTTCATGCTCATTCGGAAAATAAACCTTTGTACATTTTCTCAAGTAATCTACTTATTTACTATACATGTATCATAGCGGTCATGACCCTTAGATATTTTCATAAAATAAGTGACTTTCCAAAGACCATATTTCATGAGGGAAATTCGAAATATTTTTTCTTGAAACAGATATTGTAAAAAAAATCTTTAGCACCGATAAAGCATAAGAAACGCAGTTTAATACTGTAGAAAATGGCAGAAATTTCAATCACAACATCGTATGTGACGGCTAGACATTTATGTTTAAGTTCAAATATCTCCATCCCTGTGAATGCACATGTACTTGATTCCAGGGGAAACTAATGATAACACACATTCCAATTAACTGGGCTATTATTTTCCCCCTGAATCAAATGTCATTGTGTGAATGGTATTTGTTGTATTTAAACAAAAAAGGGGGTGGGGTGGGGATAATATCCTAGTCATTTTTTGGAACCAAATTTCAAGTTGTCAAATAGATTCCAAAAATATTTCTTGCCCTGAAATGTGGATCATTTAAAAAAAGATTAGACTACAATGTATTATTATGAAGAAAAAATTATTGAGAGAAATTAGATTTAAAAAAGGACCTTGTTAAAAAAAACCTCCCCACACACCAATTCAGAGTGAAGTGGTTGTTTAACCTTCCATTCATCTGCATGCTCATATGGACAATTCCAAGTCTGTTAAGTGCACCCACTCCCCAACAATATTAAATTTACAGCAATCAAATCTTACGCTTTTTCACTGTAAAAAGTAGATGATCAAAATACAAGTTATTACTGCAATTTTAAAAATACTATTTCTTTAATTTTGGTTACTTTTGGACTGTGACTTTTACCCACGAAAGTATCGTTATCATGATTGACATAAGAGCACATATTTGGTATAGCTATCTCTATGCATGTGTAGATGACTTAAATATATTTTCAAGGCAAAGCACCTATTTTTCAATGTTGTACATATGGATATGTTTGCATTTGTATTTTTCTTAGATAAATGCATTGTTTCCTTATCTTGGCCAAAAATACAGGAGGTAGACAAATGGATATTGGTATGCATATGTCTAGGCATTCTGTGTCATTATCTTGTCACTCCATAATAACCATTATAATTTTTCAGTGATTAATTACTTCATCAGATCTAAATGTAGACAATCTACATGACCTTCCAGGTCATGTAAAATTATTGGAAACTTGCATCAACACTCCTCAAAAAAAAAGGAAAACGTAAATTGCTAGTTTTTAGTAAAATATACATTTTTTAAACTGAAAACTGTAACATATTAATATACAATTTCTATGTATATGTTTTATGTGTACTTACATATTCCTTCACTTCTATCAAATGTTATCCCCATAAATATTTGTATCTTACATTTTATGACATTATCTCCACCTTCTCAGTAACAGGCGACAGTTTTTTAAAGGACTTTTTCATTACATTAAATCTAGGTTGCCTGAGAATCTTATGATTGAAGGAAAGAAAAACACAGGCCTTGATAACATTATTTCTAGGCTGAGAGAGGATATTCCAGCTTCTAAGGATGTGTGCTATCCAAAAATGCTGTCTTACATAATCATGAAAATAATTCCAACTGTAAAAAAGTCTTTTGTGAGAGTTAACCTTAAACAGATAAAGAACATACATGGTATAACTGTAGATATATCAAGCAGCAGAAGTCAGCTAATGGGTCATTCCATATCAAGTGGGCCAGATTTTGGAAAGTTGGAAATTTGACTCCCTAAAAAAAATCTGTAAAAAATATATGCTGATGTACGTGTTGAGGGATGATGACTTACAAAATATTAGACTCATAGCTCAAAAACTGACTGAGATACAGTTTTCTAAGAAGTGAGTATCACCAATAACTTGTGAAAGCATGTAGCTGGGGCTGATTTTCAAATAACTTTTTTCCACATTTTTAATTTGGCTAGACAATTTGGAATCACAAGTCCTACATAACTTTTTGTTTAGATCAACTTGAAGTGATGTTTGAAAAGACTCATTAAGGAAAGAACCAATGACTAAAGCAATCCCGCTCTAATGGCATTCACTCTGTGCCTGTGTGTACAAGACACAAAGCAACGGATAAACTTTATGAAAAATTGGCCCTTCTATATCAGTAAGGTTACTTAAATGGTAATGATGAAAGGTGTGGAATGTCCTCTTTACAGTGGTGTAAGTTATGAGTGACTGAATGCTCAGATTGTGATCTGCAAGAGTTAGTTACTTTGTGTTAATTGGTGAGTGTTAACATTAGTTTCCCCCAGAATCAAGTGCCTCTGTTCAATCCAGTAACTTTCTTGAAGCTATGCTCAAGGTATGTTGAAAAAGGCATTTTCAAAGTATAATTAACATCACTAGATTTATCATGGTTTCATTATTACATATTTATATTTTTTCCCCCAAAGCCCCTAAGATATTAAGCCAGGAGTTGTCCAAAAATTTAAATCTAAAAACAACCAGTCAAATTTTCTGACCTTGGAGATCAACAATTTTCTCCTCAGCAAATGGGAATTTGCAAAAATTTAAAACATGGAAACGTTTTTTAATAAAACTTTAAACTAAATAAATGTAAACGTATTAATTTATAAAAGTAAATAAAAAAGACATTTAAACCATGTATCTGAATTTGTTCCTAAGTGTGGTAATTTGGAGTAATATTGTGATATTGTTTAGTATAATGGGATTAGGAATATGTACTGATGTGATGCAATTTATTATAATAATAATAATAATAATAATAAAGACTTTATTTAGAGAAGGTAACTCAATTAGTTACAGAACTAATCTACCTTGAGGCCTTCTTAGTTACAGAACCAATCTACCTTGAGGCCTTCTATCTGTTATGTACAATATATACAGTATATACAACATGATGTGAAGAGTCTGGCTTGACACTAAATAATTAAGTAAATTTAAAATTCAAAGTATCAAGCTTTTTCTAACTCTAGCCCGCAACAATGTTTAGACATTTAACACATGGCCACAGTAATTATACATGTCTTAATACCTGGGCTTAGCAAACATGACACACTATATAATATTGTATAGAATATTTTTTTTAATTCATAAATTGTATATCCTTTATAACAAAATAATTATATGTATGACTGTTTCTGTATTATTTTTATTATTTTACTGATTCAGGTTTCATCAGAGACTCATGTATCTTTTCAATTCCATCACATGGAAACCTTCTAGCACCAAAACCATGAACAGAGCAATTTAAAAAGAGCTTCCAACAGTGTATCCCTCAGGGGTGTAAAACTGAGGGTAAAAAAAAAAACAACCTTGGTGTCAGAACTGGGGGTCAAATAAAAAATGTAGGGTAAAAAATATACTGCCAAATTTGCTGAAAATATTAGAGTATTTATGAAGAGATAACACGAGCATGTATGTGTTTCTAATAGATGATGGAATTTAGTATTTTGATACTAAACATGTTAAAATAAACAGTAATTATTGCTATCTTCATATAATGTGCATTATTAAACTCTCCTTAAGAGGGTCTCAAGGGAGAATAGTCCTTGACTAATGAGTCACCCTCTATAAATAAAGCATTATTATTATTATTATTATTATAATACATAAAATTGTTATGATGATGCATATCATTTTTGACGTTGCATAATGATGTAATTGTTATTTTAAAATATAAAGACGTCATCCGTTTCTTTTAAAACATTTTGTGCCTGAAGAAGCATACATTAAATGCGAAACTAGTTGCACAGAATTATCAGCATTTGTGTTGTTTTTTATCCCAATTCTAAATGTTTCATTGAACTCTTTAACAAATAGATTCACACAGTTATTAATGATGTGACCTCAACATAAATGCAACTACTTACAGAGTATGAAAAAAGACAAATTTAAGCGAATGACACTTGAGGTTAATGCATTAAGATTTTTGTTTATACATGGCTAATATTCCTAATATTGATCCTTGGGCCAAACATTACCAACTAGTACTTAGTCAAATTATATTCATCATGAAATGACAGGAAACCATGATATTCATTCATATGCAGACATTTTAGTCCTGGATAGTATTGTAGTAACATGTAACTTAACAAATTTATACTCCTCTGTTCAATTCCTAGTTTATGATGAGTGATTATTTGGATAGCAGAAAGATTATAATCCTCACCCTCCTTGATTTATCTGCAGCATTTGACACAATAGACCATGATATATTACTTCACCGTCTCCAGCATGTATTTGGCATTCAAATTTCAGCCTTACTGTGGTTCAAGTCCTACTTGGTGAACAGGACACAAATTGTGTCTGTAAATGGAATACACTCCAGCCCAGTTGATCTATGTTGTGGTGTTCCACATGGTTCTGTTCTTGGACCTGTTCTCTTCATTCTATACACTCAGCCGCTCTAGTGTCATAGATCATCATCCAGTGTCTCACCAATTGTACGCTGATGACACCCAAATATACAAATCTAGCCACCCAACTGAGTGTGAAGTTGATGCTACCATCCAAGGTGTAGAGAGGCACATTTCTGATGTGAAATCATGGATGACATGTAACAAGCTATAGATGAATGATGATAAAACTGAGGTCATTTTGATTACAACATAAAGACGTTCTCATTCACATCCTTTACCTCAAACAATAAATATCAGCAACACCAACATTAAATTCACACAATCAGTATGAAACCTAGGTGTTACTCTGGACAGTACTCTCATGTTGCACCAACATGTCATGAACATATGCAAGGCTGCATATCTTGAGCTGAGACGCATCAGCTCCATTCACAAATATCTTTCAGTTGATGCCACTAAAACACTTGTGTGTTCATTAGTATTTTCACGACTGGACTATTGTAACTCATTTCTGTCTGGTTCATCTCAATATCTACTTCAAAAAGTTCAAAACACAGTGCTCGAATCATACTTAGAGTACTACGATCAGAGCACACCTCCCTGCTGCTCTGTACCCTACACTGGCTATCCATTCGATCCAGAATCAAACACAAAATTTGTTCTCTGTGCTATGTTTCACTGACGGACTCTTGTCCAACATACCTATCCAACCTCGCCGATGTGTACACATCAGCAAGATACTTATGATCCTCTTCTGACAATCGCATACTCATTATTCCCACTATGAAAACAAAGTCATATGGACAGTGTTCTTTTGCATAGCAGAGCCCAGCAACGTGGAATGAATTGCCCACTGAACTTAGACACAAAGACACAGTGATCACATTCAAGAGTGCTCTCAAAATTCACTTATTTCGACTGCATGAACAAACTTAAAGACCTAATAATGTTTCCTACCGTAAATATTCTCAGCATGTTTTTTCTGTTTTCTAATTTCATGGTGTTTGTGTTTGTAATCGTATCATTATATGTTTTTTATCTTATAGGTGTTGTCTAATGTTGTAAAGTGCTTAGAGCTTCTAAAGATTAGCCGCATTACAAAGTCCTCATTATTATTATTACCTATCCAAGGTCTGTGGCTTTCCACTGGTTCTCTAGTTTTTTTCCAATGAAATGACCAGTTTAACAACACACATGCTAGTAAAGGTACCTGATATACCCAGGAAATCAAAATTCCCAAGCCCGGCTAGCCCAAACATGTAAAGAGCATTGTTTGGCAGGTGAAATATTATGTAAATAGCCAAACCCTTAATACAGAAAGGAATACAATTTTAATTATAATACGATTTTCCCCATAAACCCCTTGCCAGGTTAGTATATGTAGATCAAGACTGAAGCTCTCATTACTTTTGGTATAGTGGATGTTACATGCATATAGTTTATACTTAACAATAATTAAGTGATCAGACACAACTTTGAAGAGAACCTGATAATTATAGGTCAAAAACAAAAATGTAGTAAATTGATGCTACTCACCCGGTAAAACAGTGTTAGTCCAAGTAGTGTCACTGAAGGAGAAGCCAAGCCTTTCTGGATCTCCTTGTGGAAGTGAAAGAAGTGTGTTACTAAGAAAAAGGATGGCTTTTTCAAGTCTGCTAGCAGAAAGCAAAGAAATATTTCATTCAGGATGAGGGTAAGCTTTTGAGGTTTGCTTTGGAAGTCTCTGTATCACTCACAAGAGGCCAGGTATGTTCTGGGTTTGCTTCTGGAAGTTCAAGAAACGCAATTAACTTTGAATACTAGGTAGAACTGAAAATAATACTGAAAATTAGAATCAACTTTGTCCAAATATTAGAACTGGAAAATTGATACATGTATCTGAAATTTTTTTACAGTTTGGCAGCATTTAATAAACGAAACAAACAATGCAAAATGCAAACTATGCAACCCTGAATTTATTAGTTTCCAAGGAAACAACTTAAAATCTGCTAAATAACATGAAATACAAACTGATCCTTCTGTTGTGATATAAGGACCCAACTTCAGTGAGATACCAAGATTTCGCATTAAAATCCAAAGAGCACTGATCTTCTGTTGTGATATAAGGACCCATCTTCAATGAGATACCCAGATTTTGCATTAAAATCCAAAGAGCACTGATCTTCTGTCATGACAGAAGGACCCACGTTAGGGAAGCAGCCAGATTTTCCTTAGGATCCAATAAGCTCTGATCCTTCCCATAATAGAAGGACTAAAATAGAAGAACCCACCTTTCCCCTTCCAAAAATATAATTAGCTTTCAAAACGTCAAATTGTGTTCCTTGAAAACTAACATGCATGAAAAGAAATGAATCCACTGTATTATTGCAAGACTTCAGCTGCATTTTTATAAAAAGGTCCACAATTATAACATAGTTTGAAAGTGTTTTTCATAACACTTTTGCCATTCAGATTCATCCCAAGTGTCTAGGCTGTTTATATTTTGCAAACATGAAACTCCATATTTTGCTTATTATGATATTTTGAAATAACAATTTACAGATAAGTTCCAAATAATTTTTTTCAAATATGGCACAATGTTCCTAGCATAATATAGTCATGGTTGTTGCTATCTTCATATAATGTGCATTTTTATACTCTCCTTAAGAGGGCCTCAAGGGAGAATAGTCCTTGACTAATGAGTCACCATCTATAAATAAAGCATTATTATTATTATTATTATCATTATTATTATTAAATGAATATACCACATATTGCTAATATCTGTATTACTGTGTCTCTGTGTCAGCAAGTGCAAGATATGACAGCACTAAATGTGTTGTAAAATAAAACCACATGCCACAGGAATGTATAGGACTGTGATGAATAATGTTCTTGAGCTGGAGAAAAATAATAGAGAATGACCAACCACTGGAATTCTACCAAATGCAAGCTGATTATTTACCAATAAACAATGCTGTCCAAGGGGTTATCACTTACAGAGGCAACTTTCAGGATTTTATATATATATATATATATATATATATATATATATATATATATATATATATATATATATATATATATAATTTATGATTAAATAGAGATGAACAGTTTTATTGATATTTTTATTACGTATAATGCACATTTTCAAAAAACTATACTATACCTTTATATATTATTGATGAATGTTCACTATTTCATCAGAACGCAAATTATATAAGGATCACTGCCATCTGACCTCTGTGGGGTTGAGTCTCAGGTTCAGCCAGTGTGGATATGTGAGAAAGCTTGCCAGTAGCTTCTTGTGGATCAGTGGTTCTTTCACGGGTTTGCCGGGTTCTTCCTCCACCTTTGAATTTTTTTATATTTTTTATTGGTTTTTTTTGTTATTTTTTTTTGGGAGGGGATCCCCATCTGATCTATTTAGACCATTCGAGTCGGCCCCCTCTCGTTTGTTATGTTTACCTGAAGGTTTACATGTTTACTGTGCCCGAAGGCTTATTTGTATATTTTAATGTTATTTCCATTTAGTTTCTCTGCTCATATTTGTATGGGGGCCCCAAGTGGCCGAGCGGTCTAAAGTGCTCTCCGTTAAGGATCACTGCCATCTCACCTCTGTCTGCGTAGGTTCGAGTCTTGGATTCAGCCAATGTGGGTATGTGAAAAAGCTTGCCAGTAACTTCTCATGGGTCGGTGGTTCTTTCTGGGTTTTTTCTCGGGTTCTTCCTCCACCATTAATACTGGCCGCCATCTATTGCCTATCGTGTGCTGAAAAATGGTGTTAAACCCTACAACAACAACATATTTGCATGCTATGTTTTTTCAAACACACATGTAAATATATATATATATATATATATTGTTTTCTTTTTTGAATTTTTGTTTTTGTTTCTTTCCAATTCAAATAACATTTTGCAAATTCAATGTCTCTATTGCAAAATCTGTTGTATCCAATACTTTCGAGTCTTGGATTCACCCAATGTGGGTATGTGAAAAAGCTTGCCAGTAATTTCTCATGGGTCGGTGGTTCTTTCTGGGTTTTTTCCCAGGTTCTTCCTCCACCATTAATACTGTTGTATCCAATACTTCATCGAAAGTTAGTTTATACACGTCTCTAATTTTCCTTTTCCTTTCACCATCATCTGATGTTTGTGATTTATCTGATTTATCTGTTTGCTCATCCTGTTGTAGAGATCTCCTTATTTTCTTTTCCTTTGGATTTGGATTTGCTTGTTCCGTCTGTTCCTGTTCTTTTGTCTACATGTGATTTTTTCTCTCTGTCTTTATGTCCCTGTTTATCTTTGGATTTTTTCTCACCGAGTGCCTGGGTTGTTAGTTGCTTATTTGGATTATCTTGTGTCTCTTTTTCTCTTGTATTTGTCTGCTGTATGTGTTTCCTGTTCCTTGGTTTCAGTTTTGGTGCCTGTATGTCTTCTTGTTCCCTCATTTCATTTTGCCTGGAGGTAGTGGGTTCTCTGTTTAGTGTATCATATAGAATTTTTGTAGTTGGGCATTTCCAGGGAGTGTGACCTACTTTCCTGCACTTTTTACATTTTCTATGGAATAAACAGTCCTTGTTCTATGATAGCACAAGGAAACCATGTAGAAAGAAGGCTTTCTTTATTGTCTTTAGTTTGTCTTTCTCTATCTTCAAAATTCTAACTCTGTTCTTGATGGAAAAACCGGGATGTGTATCCATTCTTGCCCCTGTCACTTTTATTTGGAACTTCTTTTAGATTTTCTCTACTGTGGCCTCAAGTGGAATCTCTAATGGAATCTCTGATAAGTGTAGCTCTGCTGTCCTTTTTTTGATCCTCCTTATAAACGGCGGTGGTTCCCTTATGTTTACAGTGAAATTTCCACAGTCTAATTCCCATATGGCAATAGAGGATCGTTTCCTTTAGGTCTTATGATATAGGCATCTTCTTCCCCTTTTCTATTTAGCGAATCCTTGCCACACTTGGTCTTATTTCAGGTTCGACTTCTCTCATATCTATTTCTTGTGCCCCTTGTTTGTATATACATCCTAAAAATTCTCATTCTGTTGTTTCAATTCTCCTGGTGTAAACAAATTTCTTCATTTTTGCTACTTCCCTATCTTTCGACATTTGCGCTTTGCACATGCAACACGAAATTGTTTTTCAGTCAATTGATACTTGAATTTTTTCCAGTTTTGTAACTATTGTACAAGTTGTAAATTTTTATACTTTACGTATAGTGTTTCTTGATCCCTAGTCCATTCCAGAGTAGTATTTTTCCTGGCTATATGTATCCGTAGATGAAAGCACAATTTGGGAGGGGGTTCCAAACTGCTATTCCGTTTGCTTTGTACGTACCATTGCCGATGATAAAACAACAGACTGTACTTCTCAAGGACTATCATTGATACTGGCTGCCATATATAGCCTATCTTGTGCTGAAAATGGCTTTAAACCCTATAACAACAGTAACAACAAATTATATAATAAAAAATTATGGTGTGCATAATACTTATAATCATAAAACAAATAAGTATTTTATAAATAATTAATCATAAGATATTGAGAATCAATTTTAAAGTGCCCTTTCATTATTAAAGAATTAGTAAACTTATTTTTATGATATTAGTTTATACTTTCACTAGTTAAGTTATTCTGTAAATTAGAATAATACAAAAATATTTTAACTAATTGTAAACAGGGGACATAATTCAAAAAAGTTTCATTAATTAATGAATGTCGTATAAAGTTTTGGAATTTAGATCTTTTGGATAAACATTATTAAGAAGTTGAATACAATAGGTTTCCTTTAGCTGACGTTCCATCTCAGAATCAGCTACAAATTAGGTTGAAAGGAGAAATCTTGCAAAGTATGGGAACCCTTGTTAAAATGTGTGGCAACATGAGATTTGATGTTGCACAATTAGTATCACTAATACTATATAATACAAATAATGTGATACTAATTGTGCAACATCAAATGTTATTTATTTGATCACATGCAAAGGATGTGGCATCAAAATATACTGGTTGATTGATTGATTGATTGTTTGTTTTTTAACGGCGCATCAGCACTTTTAGGCTATTTAGCGCCAAACAAAGTGTTACTTGTATAATCTTTTAAAGCTTATAAAAGGTTCTATATCGACCAGCGATATAAAAGAACAAATGGTTGAAATTAAAAACGGTAAGATGGTAACGGTGCAAAATAAAGCTTCCCGATCAACGGGAGATGTAAAAAAGATTAATAGGTATTAAAATGGGACGGTATATGTATATTGCATAAAACTGCACAAGATGATAGCATAAAAGTCAGAGTTTTGAGTAAATATTTATGGCTTTCAAGAACTCGATAATACGAGTGATGTTTATATTATCAAAAAGTTCTTTCATGTCATGCACAACGTAATAACGATCGCGCGTAGGTTGTAGGTCAAAGCACTCTATCATAAAGTGCTTGACAGTGAATGGTTCATTGCAAGAAACGCACTCTGGTGGGTCTTCACCTTTTAGTATGTGGGTGTGGGTGATATAAGTATGACCAATTCGGATTCTTGCAATGACTACCTCCTCCCTACGAATGGTTCTGTAGGAAGGAGTCCATTCTCCTAGAGTTGGCTTGATGGCATGAAGTTTGTTATTTACAGCATCATTCCATGATGCCTGCCACTTCTGACGTAAGAACTTTCTGATACAAGGTTTAAAATCAGTATATGGTATTTTAAAATCAGATGGTTCTTGAGAAAGGGCCATTTTAGCAGCGCGATCTGCTTTTTCGTTACCTTTAATACCAATGTGGCTAGGTAACCAACAGTATATTATATGGTGGGAGACACTCAGCTCGGTATTTTTTACGAGTACGTTTTTCAATAATGGGTTCTCCAGTTTTCTATTGTGTAGTGACTGGAGTACTGATAGCGAGTCGGAGAAGATGATACTGTTTAAAATACGGTTCTTTTCTATATGTTGCAGAGCAAGGTCTATTGCTCTGATTTCGGCCGTAAAAATTGATGCTCCATTTGGTAAGCGAACTTGCGTTGTGTGATTTCCACAAACAAAGGCTGCAGCAGCCTTTTCCTCATCCTTTGATCCATCAGTGTAAATTCTGGTGTAGTTTTTAAATTCGGTGAGGAGTTCATGGTAAGAGTTGTGGAAGATAGAAGGGTTTGTTTCGGATTTTTTTCCATCGTGTAGCGTAAAACGTACTTTTGGTTGTTTAATTAGCCAGGGTGGTGTTTCGGAGATGGATGTTTTCTGAATTTTAGAAAGATCTATATTTGTAGTGTCAAGGCTGGATGATATTCTAATGCCAAAGGAAGGTATGGCGTTTGGTTTATTTTCGTATAAAGTTTTGTATTTGGGTTGAAAAACAGCCGAAAAAGCAGGATTCAGAGGGTTTGATTTTAATTTGAGAGCATACTGTGCTGAAAGCATTTCTCTACGATGCGATAACGGTGGTTCATTCGCCTCAGCTAGAAGGCTTTCACACGGGGATGTTTTAAATGCTCCCAGAGCCAGTCTTATTCCCTGATGATGAATTGGATCAAGCATTTTAAGATACGATTTTCTGGCAGAACCATACACAACGCAACCATAGTCTAGTTTGGAGCGAATAAACGTTCTATATAAATTCAGGATGACTTTTCTATCAGCACCCCAGTCAGTGTGTGCTACTACTTTAAGTAGGTCAAGTGCTTTTAAGCATTTGGCTTTCAAGTTTCTTAGGTGTGGAATAAAGGTCAGTTTTCTGTCAAAGATAATACCCAAAAATTTTGTTTCCTCAACAACTGGAATAGGTGTTCCGTCCAGCGTGAGTTTAGGTTCATCATGGTGTCGTTGTAATTGACAGAAATGCATACATACAGTTTTTGATTTCGAGAATTTGAAACCGTTCGTACTAGCCCAATTTTGAATCTTGTTGATATTTTGCTGTAGTTGTCTTTCAATTGTATGCATGTGCTTTGACCGATAACATATGAGAAAATCATCAACATATAGTGAGCAATCCACACCAGGAGTCAAACACTTGGTGATGTTATTAATTTTGATATTGAAAAGTGTCACAGATAAAATACTGCCCTGGGGCACACCCATCTCTTGCTCGTGCAAATCTGAGAGAGTAGAGCCCACTCGTACCTTGAATTCTCTGTCGGAGAGGAAGTTGGATATGAAAGAGGGCAGACGGCCTTTAAGACCTAGATCGTGCAGGTCTTTTAGTATCCCGTACTTCCATGTTGTATCATAGGCCTTTTCTAAATCAAAGAAAACCGCTACTAAATGTTCTTTCTTGATAAATGCATCGCGAATGAATGTTTCTAGTCTAACCAGATGATCGTTGGTGCTCCGTCCATAACGAAAGCCACTTTGGAAAGGAGATATTAAATTGTTAGTTTCCAGGTACCATACAAGCCGAGAATTGATCATTCGTTCCATTGTTTTGCACATGCAGCTTGTGAGTGCAATAGGTCGATAGTTGGTAGGATCTTCACTATCTTTACCGGGTTTGGGAACTGGTATTACTGTTGCTTCTTTCCATATTTTAGGTAGGTTACCAGTAATCCATAAATCATTGAAGAGTTTTAAAAGAGATGTTAAAGATGATTCTGGAAGATGTTTTAAAAACTGGTAATGTATTTTGTCAGGCCCAGCGGAAGTATCATGGGCCTTGTCTAAAGCCTCCATAAGTTCTGATAGTGAAAACAGCTGGTTGTAGCTTTCCGAGTTGTTGGATGTGAATTTTAAACGTGACTTTTCTTTTTGAGTTTTCAATTTTTGGAAGGCTTCGGAATAATTAGATGATGACGAATTTTTAGAGAATGTATCAGCAAGAACATTTGCTATGTCACGTTTTGAGCTAAGATTGTTATTGTTCACTTTTAGATGTCGGAAAGAATTGTGTTTTCTCTTTCCGTTTATTTTTCGGATCGTGTCCCAAACTTTCTTAATTGAGGAACGAGAGTTTAAAGAGGAAACATATTTCATCCATGATGCTCGTTTACTTTCTTTGATCGTGCGGCGAGCTTTGGCCCGGAGAATACGATATTTACTTAAATTCTCGGGCGTCGGATGATTGTTAAATTTTTTCAAGGCTTCTCGGCGTTGCCGTATGGCTTCCTTACATTCCTTAGTGA
This sequence comes from Sinohyriopsis cumingii, assembly GCA_028554795.2. Lineage (NCBI taxonomy): Eukaryota > Metazoa > Mollusca > Bivalvia > Unionida > Unionidae > Sinohyriopsis > Sinohyriopsis cumingii. The sequence goes on from CM068837.1 coordinate 43,064,460, forward strand.
GCCAAGGTTTTAGGGTTCTTTTACAGTTTGCTGAGGACTTGGGGATAGATTCTTCTGCAATGTCGGTTAAAATAGATGTAAAATGCTGAATGGGGTCGTTAACATTGAAAACTGTATCCTCATTCAGCCTGGTTTTACAGAGTGTTTCGAATTTGGCCCAGTCGGCCTTCTTTAAATTCCATTGTGGAATTACTTCATCAATTGTAGAGTTATGATTTACAAGGGAGATTGGGAAGTGATCGCTGCTGTGAAGGTCATCAGCGACCTTCCATTCATAGTCCAAAAGCAGCGAAGGAGAACAAATTGTCAAATCGATGCATGTGTATGTACCCGTGCCTGGGTGTAAATATGTAGGTGTTTTGGTATTATATAGACACAGATCGTGTCTAGAAATAAAGTCTTCAACTTTGTGACCTCTGTCACTTACATGATTTGATCCCCATAAAATGTTATGGGCATTAAAATCCCCGAGTAAAACAAAGGGTGCGGGAAGCTGTTGAACAAGATTATCGAGTTCGTTTGGTACTAGGTTAGTGTTTGGTGGTAAATAAATAGAGCAAAATGTAATCACTCGATGTAGAGTGACGCTTACAGCAATGGCTTGTAAATTGGTGTTTAAAGTAATGAAACTATGAGGAGCTCTGTTGTTCACAATAACAGAAACTCCTCCCGATGCCCTGTCAACATTTGGAGAGCAGGTGTTAAACAGGGAGTAGTTTTTAAATGTGATATTGTCTGTATCTTTCAAGAAGGTTTCTTGAAGGCATAGTACCGCAGGATCATGTTCGTTTAAAAGCAGGAGAATATCATTGTAATTTGCTTTAAGTCCTCGACAATTCCATTGTATGATAGTGTTTTTCATTATAAATTTAAATTAAAGATTGTGGAGCTAGGTTAGACCTTTCGCAGACGGAATTTGTTTTGTTATTTCTCTGGAGGAAGTACGGGGGTGAATTTTTTGTTTGTAGGTCTGGAGTTCCCTTGGGCGCATGGAGCAGATTCTTCTGCATCCATGCTCTCGATGTCTCCAAACCTGTTATAAAGTTTGATGGGGTCATCTGACCCCTTTTGTTGCCTGTTTCCGTGAGATTTTTTATTCTTTGGTGATTTAGGTTGTTGGGTATTATTAAATGTAGTCTGAGTAGATGCCGTGTTTTTCTGTGCTTGGTAATGGGGGGTGTTTGAATTTGGTGTTGAATCGGGTGCTTCTGTTTGTGTTTGAGCGTCCTTCGTTGTTTTAGGATTGCTCTTCACTACAGTGGAGAAGGATGGGCCAGGATGGGCTGTTTTTGCCTGTACAATTTTTCTGGCTTCTGGATAGGGAATATTATTTGTGTATTTTACCCTCTGAATTTCCTTCTCCTGTTTCCAGGTATCGCAATCCTTGGAATTTGCGTGGTGCTCTTTTCCGCAGTTGACACAATGCGGAGTTGCTCTACAATCAGATTCCTGATGAGCATTGTCTCCGCATCGGCCACATATTTGGCTCTTGGAGCAGCGGTCTTCGTGATGGCCGTATTTTTGACACTTATAACACCGAAGGGGGTTGGGAATGTAAATCTCTACCTTTACTTGCAAAAAGCCAACTTTCACCACTTTGGGTACAGTTGGCCTGTTGAAGGTGAGTACAATGGTGTTGGTGTCCTGCAGATTGTTATTACGTTTAATACGTATTCGTCGGACTGCAGTGACACCTTCATCTTTCATTCCTTCGATGATGTCAGCGTCGGTGACTCCAGCCAAGTCACGGCAGCGAATCACGCCTTTGGACGTATTCAGTGTGGTGTGAGCGAATGAGGTTACTGGGATATCAAAGAACGTTTTCATTTTCCTGATATTGTCTGATTGACCTCGTCGCTCACACTCAATAAGAAGACAACCCGATTTCAACTTTTTAACACTTTTAGGTGTGCCAATCGATCCTGTGATAGTCTTTTCGATGACAAATGGAGATAGTGCGGCAAGCGGTTTCGTGGCATCTTTTGACTGTATGACCATGAAGCGTGGAAATGACTCCACACTACATGGTTCATCGTCAGACTCTGATAAGGGTTTCGATCTTTTATTTTGATTTTTTTTGGAATTATCCATGACGGCTAGATTAAAAATTCAGCACCCGTGCTCCCCACCCACCAAGGAGCCCAACAAGGGGACACTTTTCAAGTGTCAGGGATACACAGATGCCATACTCAGTTGATAAAATTACCTTTGAATGACCCTGAAGTCGCCAATTTCTAAGGTCGGTAAAATTACCCCCCGATTGACCCGTTAAGCCACCGCCTTCTAGGAAGCCTTCTAAGACTTGGAAAAGTGAAATATAAAGGAAAAGAATATAGGGGCAACGGTGGTATCAAGAGAGATACAAGGAGAGAGAGAGAAAGAAGGTGAGAAAGTTAATAAAGACCTCCTAGGGCTCGGCGTGACCAGCCGATTTGTCGGAACCGGGCCCATCCCGACCACCCGTCTAAGAGAAGTAGAGGCCAAAGTAGTGTGTTGCAGGGAACTGCTCAACTACCAGGATCCTTTCCTCCCCCGACACGGGACGCAACCCACGGCAAACAGGTTGCCTCTACTTAGTCGCCTTTTACGACACGTAGCGAGGCACGTCGGGCCAATTCTACAACCCCGGACCCGCAGGGGGAAAAATATACTGGAAAACCAGTCAAGAAATATCTAAACATACAAACCAACATAGATCAGACATAAAAATTATATCGATCAATCATTTTCATCTCATGGTGTTAATGGGAAATTCCAAAACTATACGACATTCATTAATGAAACTTTGTTTTTGATTTATGTCCCCTGTTTACAATTAGTTGGGAATATTTTTTATTATTCTAATTTACAGAATAACTTAAGTGGTAAAATTATAAATTACGATAAAAATAAGTTTACTAATTCTCTAAAAATGAAGGGGTATTTTAAAATTAATTCTCAATATATAATGATTAATTATTTATAAAATACTTATTTATTTTATGATCATCAGTATGATGCAGACCATGTTTTATTATATAATTTGAGTTCTGATGAAATATTGTACATTCGTCAATAAAATATCAAGGTGTAATATATATGTTTTTCAAAATGTGCATTATAAATAATAAAAATAATAATAAAACTGTTTATCTCTATTTATTCATAAATTTTTGATATAGTTATCAATATAGATAAATGTATCTTTCAGATCCACTTTTATGTATTAAATTACAATTTTATGTACTCTGTATGCATATTTTCGTGTCAGTTATTCATTACAAAATGAAATAATTAGGTTAACAATGTAAGCAACAACATCATCTTGTTCATGTCATACTGTTTATTTCATTGATCGCTTAGAAACAGAATATATTTAATGACATAAGCAATGATATTGAATTCAGTCTGATGAAGCAATAAAGCAAAACCAGTCACACATTCTACTGTTGATGTTGTTTATTTTATATAAAATCAATAATTGTTCAAGTAACTGTTCTTCTAAAAATGAAGCCTACTGCAATGGTATGAGAACATGTTATAATGAAGTTTACTTAATGTAATTAATTCATTGTACATAGTAGTTTTGTACCGATTAATGAATATAATCAATCATCAGTTGGTTGAGCGAACCAATAAAATTCTAAGTTGTGAAACTTCATAATCAAATGTGTTAATTAGGGAGACAACTTCTTTTTAGTTGTATGCAAAACACAAAGGTTAGTAAAACTCCTGTGTGACTGGTAAGCTAAGTGAGGCTTCCAATCCACTAAAGTTGATATGAATTATTTATTCCCTTCACAACTTCGAAAAATAAAACCATATACCATATTCCTTAGGTGCAAACTTTCATGTGTGTGTGTGTGTGTGTGTGTGAGAGAGATTTTAGATTTTTAATGTAACTTTAACAATTTTTCAGTCATATCGCTATGATGTCTGCAGTGTGGCAGTTTATAGTGATGTCTAGTACTGGGGCATCGTGCTGCAGACATATAGCATGATGTCCCACCCAGTGACATTATCCTGATACCAGGCCGACCAGTCCTAACACTAACCTCTTAATGCTGAGCACCAATTAAGGCAGCTACTAATACCATTTTTATACTGTACATCTTTGGTATGACTCTGCCGGTGTTCAAACCCGCAACCTCCTGCATCCAAGGCAGACACTCAACCACTTAGGCCACAAAAGCAGTCTGCAAACTTTCAAAATTAATTAATAATTAAAATTAATAATATATAGTCATGATTACTTGATGTTGAGTTAATAAATTTAAACACATTTTGATGATTTGTTTTAGTTTAAACGTAAAATCCTTTGTAGTATTTATAAATAATGACAAAGAAGAAAACCATGTCCTTCTATACTTTAAATTACTGACACATCACATATGAATGAAAGGGATTTGGGGGACTGCAACTTACAGTATTTCAGTTACATAAGACTGATCAGCCATAAAAGGTTGCTTTCATTTAACAAAGTTGTAGAACAAAAATAACACAACTAAACAGAAAAAAACAATTGTAATACTTTTATCAGGTTAAAGTATACATGTCATAAAAAGAGACTACCCGGTTACAATTAACATTTTAATTTCCTGAGCAAAAATATAACTGTATAACAAATAAAAATTAAATTTGCTGTTGGTAACCGTTTATAACCCATTATCAGTCAAGTGGAACTGATTATCAATTGTAAAATTCTAACCGATTCCCATGACTAGAACATAGTAAATTTCACCTAGATAATAATTATTGAAGCTTGTGAGAAAAAGAAAACAAACTATTGACAAATTATTTCCAGCTAATAACATTGATCCTTGCAGCTGGTGATTTTCAATTTCTATCCTGGTAAATGTCAGCTGTTATTCACACAGTCTGTCATTGTCACATGGACATTAATATTTTTAGCTTCACTACTCTTCCATATCTGGTGATGTACACATTTGGAATATCATTTTGTTTACTTGTTAATTAGCCAGATATTTTACACGAGTAGAATCCTGACCTTCACTCAATATCTGAATCTCAGAATCTCGGCTTTGAATAGCTTCGTTTGTTTTCAATAAATGATTCAATTACATATATATTTATTACCATCTGGTGTTTGCACTGAATAAGATCTATCACTATGTTTATCTGTGACAACAGCTTCTATCCATATTTTCTTTGGCTGTTGTACTCTAGCTGAATCACCTATACTTAGAGGCTCTTGGTGCTTTGCCTGTCTACCATAATACTATTATTTCCTTTGTTTGTTTAAGCCGAACTTTTCCTTAGGTGGAAGGCAGCTTTTCCTTTGTTGTTAGCAGTACTGTACATAATAGCCTACCCATAAACAATTGTGCTGGTGAGTATCCAATGTTCAAAGGGGTTTTCCTATTCTCCATAAAACCTATCAATGGATCTCTTCTGTCAATTTTGGCCTTGGTGATAGTTCTTTAAGACACCTGAACATACTTTTTTGCAAGGCTGTTTGATTGGTAATAATGAGGACTGAATGTCACTGGGAACAAAATCCCAATCCTTTGCAATGCATACTCTTAAGGGATGTAACAAAGAACACTGTCTGAAATTTCCTTCTCACTAAATCCCCTTCATGAAAATTACAACTTTAGTATTCTTGGGATCCAACAGATCTTTGTAATTATTCTGCTATAATAAGGTAATTTTATAATCCCAATTGAACAAGTCAGTAGCTTTAACTAGCCAAGAATAATCAGGGAATTCATGGGGACCAATTGTTTCTTTTAATTTGAGTTCCTGTGTCTCAGACAAATGGGACAATTTAGCACCATGTTTATTATGTCTGAAGAGATTCCTGACAAAAACATAACATCAAATGCTCTCTTCAGGCATTGTTCAATATGTATGTGACCTGCATGTACTATTTTCAGCAACCCTGACCTTCAGGATATGGGTATTGCAATTGTATGACCTTTATTATGATGCCCTCCACAACAAACATCTCAACATCTTAGTTCCAATTAGGGATTATTTGGCCTTCATTCATTTTTCAACTTGGGCCAACCTTGAAGTATTACCTTCTTAAGTGTGCTCTATTGTTTGTCTTGATCAGTCAGACAAATTATTTCCTGCATTTTTTGGTCACTTACAGGCAAATTTGATATTACCATATTGACCTGTAAGTCTATTCCATTCAACAATTCTGCATATGTGTCATTTAGGAACTATCTACTTAATGTATATGGTCCTTCCTGTCCAGAGATGTGCTTAAGTTCCAGGTCATATCTTTGTAGTCTTAACATTATGCACTGTAGATGTGCAGAGGCTGCATAGAGAGGTATCTTAAAAACTGGCACAAGTGACAGGTGATCAGTTTGCATATGTGCTTTGTGGCTATACATGTATAAAAATGTATTTACTAACATGTCAGAGACTTGGGTGTGTATGATATGGGTTTACCATTCTGCATAATGGATGCAGCTAATCCAAATTTGCTCATGCTGCAATTTGGAGAGTCGATGGTTTTCTGGGATCCAAGTATGCCCATATTTGACCTGGCTGTGTAAAGATCTCCTGGACATTCATGAATTCATCATTTTGGGGCTTTTCTCAGGTAAATTCAACATTTTTCTAAAGCAACTGTCTCATGGGACATATCACCTTTGCCAGACCGAAGCAAACCTAGATAAACATGGTATCATGCCTAATATGGTCTGTAATTCTGATTTTTTTACAGGGCATGGTATACCCTTGACAGCTGTGACCTTGTCTTTGTCAGGTTTGAGACCTATGGCAGTCAGCATTTGTTCAAAGTATACTTAATTGACTACTACTTCCAACTTCTCATTTTTGAACTGAATGACCTTTGAAAGTGACCTCTGTAAGACAGCCATTAGCTTTCTAATATGTTTTACCCTTGCTTTCCCAAAAGAAGGAATGTCATCAACTATGGCAACTACCACACTAAGACCTTCATATCATTCATCTAATTTGCATATGAACTCATCTCCATTTAGGAGGAGAAGCAACAAGAAGACTCTTAAGATGGCTACCATGGTGGCCATACTATCAGATTAGCACCAATGAACTAGACATCATTAAATTTGTTTTCTAGTGAAAACCCAAGGCTGATATCACTTTCCATCAAAGACGTATATCAATAAAACTTACAAGATATCAGCTGAGATAGCCATACAGATCATCAGACTGACAAAATTTTTAAGACCATCCAGACACCATAAGAAGTCTTCCTGAGGCAAACAAACACTCACACCTTTCCATTCTGGAGGAGAAGCCAACAGAAGATTTTTGAGTTGGCTGCTAAGGTGACATTAATAGATATCAGATCAACACCATTTTCATTTAGGACCAACTAGATATAATAAGAAGTATTTCATAATTTTCAGTGAAAACACTATGCTTACATGTTCAACTATTCAGGTGCAGTAGCAATAAAAAGATATTCAAGATGGCCACTGTGGCAGTTAGACATCATAAAAAGTTTTTAGTAAAACTCAATGATTATATGACCATACACTTAGAAGGAGTAGCAATCCAATGAATTTCAAGATAGCTACTGTTGTGGCTATACTGGACCAGTAGATATTAAAAAGGAATGGTGAGCAAAGCAACATTTTTGTTTATGGCAAACTAGGAACACTCGTATAATATAATAATAGGCAATCACATTACACAGGAAGTATTCTTCACTCGCTGCTTGAAATAATGCTGCAAATATACTATTATTATTATTTAATCTCCAAGTTTCACAGCAGCTTATGTAATATTGACAGCTGTTCTATCTTTATTTTACTGATACAATATTTTCTATCAGTCTCACCAAGTACACACAAAAGTTTCTCATTAATTATTCATGTCAAAACAAGATTAGCCATAGGAACATCTATCAGGTAATACAGCAGGTATTGATAAACAGAAATAGCATCAGTTTCATAAAGAAATAAAACAAAAAATAAAAATGCTTTCCCAAATGAGCCTGAATGATTGTGCTTTCCAACTTTTGTGAATTTAAAGCTGGGGAAATTGATCTTTTTATGTTGTCATTTTTGTACCATAGATGTAAATTCCTCAAACAACAATTGAGAAATGGTATGGTTCACAGCTGCAATTTAATGTTGTTATTTTAAAAAATGGCTTATGCCCAGAATAGTTAGAGTCTGATACTTGTTTCTTAATGTGGCAGAAAGAAAAATTTAAATCGTCTTTGGGTCACTGAACATCAGTGAGATACAATCTTCTAAGCCAAACTCCTTGACATAAAACCCCTTTGATCTTAATCTCAGGCAAGGACATACATCTGACACTAACTGCCTTTAATCCTCAATTAGACAAGTGATTCAAGTTTGAGAAACAACTAAAACAACCAATTGAAGTAATGAAGCATCTTGAAAATGATGTAGCATTTACAAAGTTGCTGATTTTACAATTCAAGAATGTGAAGGGACACGGTGAAAGGAGCAGAGGGTTGCACAGTGGGGGCAGACCAATTTAGGGGCAGGATGGGTTGCTCCCTAATTTAGTCCATCAAGAATCAAGGTTGAAAAAATAATTATTCTTTTTAAATTTGTAAAACTCAGATCTTTTCATTTAAATAAAATGTTTAAAATTTAAATCAGACATTTTTATTTAATGAAACTTATCAGGCCATTGTATATGATCATATAGTGAAGATAAGAATAGATTTTAGGTTTTCAATTTATTTACAAAATATATGGATAGTTTATGATGTTATATTTTAAATAAATTAAACTGAGCTGAGAAGCCTCATGTTTTCCTGATACTACAGAAGTAACATAAGTGACTGGTTTCTCAATTACAGTGGGAGCTTCCATGTCACTGCTGCTCTGTGTCTCATTCTGTCAAAGTAGAGCCAGACAGAAACTTGTTTTCTTCCAGACATTGCACAGGCAATAGTGTAGAGATTCACAGATTCCAACATCTAAGAGATCAGTCAATGATTTTCTTCTTAATGGTACCTGACTGAATGAACATGCATCTTGTATATCCCATGCCTGATTGCACTTAATACTGCAGTGCTCAAAGTTACACACATCTGACAATTTCGATGAGTTGAGCAGATCCTGACACGTGTTTATTTAAAATTAGACTTAATATAATGTCCAAACATCAGTACTATTAGTTCAGCAGATTCAATGTGTGTTTATTTATTTACATTTTGTATGTATGACATTCTAATACTATTTACAAGCGATTTAGTCACAAAATCTGTCTAGTTTATCATTATATGTAAAAATAAATTAAAAACACTATTCTGATGATCCTTTGAAAATTATTTCTTTTGGACTGATTTAAATCATCTGATGTGAATCAAACAACCCTGTCTAGATGACATATATATGTACTGCAACTTTTATCAACATAATACAACTGGTATTGGTATAATACAGCCATCAAAATGTCCAATCATTCCATATTTTGGATTCCATCCCAAGACCCACCCAAAATAATTAAATGATTTTATAGTTTTTTGAAACTTGGTCTAATAGTATACCTAAAATAGTGTATGGAACAATGACCTTCTGGGACTTTTGACCCAATCTATTTTTAATATATCAACTTGTAACAAAGTACAATACCAGATATACAATTATTAGCTTATAGCTTTTAAGATAATCGATATAAATTAATTTATATAAAAAAATCCCAAACATATACTGTATACAATTATTAGTTTACTGAATTTCTAAAACAATCTAATATTAATAAATTCATACATAACAAAGTCCAATACCTAATATATAGTGTATACAATTATTACTTTATTGGACTTTTTAACCAGTCTAATATTAATAAGTCAACTCATAACAGCCCAATACTAAACAATAATAGTACTCTTTAAGGCATGCAACACAATCTAATAGTAATAAATAAATCTATAACAATCTACATGCATTATGTAAAATATGATGTATTTGATAAGACTTCTGACACAATCTAATATTAATATTAATAATTTAGTTTATAAGAAAGTCCAATAACAAAATAGTGGTACAGAATTACTACCTTAAAAGGTTTTTAATACAATCTAAAATTAATAAATCTAATTATAACAAGTCCAATACCAAAATACAGAATTAATACTATAATGGGATTTCGGCATAATATTAATGAATCTGATTACAACAAAGTCCAATACCAATTACAGAATCCTACCTTAATGAGATTTTGGCATAATCTAACATTAATAGATTTGATTATAACAAGGTCCAATACCAAAGTATAAAATTACTACCTTAATAGGTTTTTGACATAATCTAATATTACCCAGTAATAGATCGGTTTATAACAAAGTCCAATACTAAAATATAGGTATAGGATTACCATCTTAAACGACTTTTGACACAATCTAACATCAATAAATAAATTGAACATAACGTCTAATACCTAAAACATATCATAGATAATTACTACCTCATTATCCCCAAGGAATGTGAAGACTTCAAGGTTCCCATCTTGATGAATTACATACACTAGCAAAACTGGCTTTTGTCCAACATGCTTTCTGTTACTTCCACGTACCTAAAATAAACAGAACTAAATATAGTGTTGTTATTGTTCTCATTTTCTTCAGAATTTTTCCATAATTAGACTTGTATGAGACTTTAAGTCATACTGTACATGTATATACACAAAATTTTTAATTCGTATTGCACACGAAAAGATGCAAATGATCGATTCATGTTGGACATGTATATGCATATGACTTTAACTCCTATGGTACATGTATATGCATATGACTTTAACTCCTATGGTACATGTATATGCATATGACTTTAACTCATGTTGTACATGTATATGCATATGACTTTAATTCATATGGTACATGTATATGCATATGACTAACTCACATTGTACATGTATATGTATATGACTTTAACTCCTATTATACATGTATATGCATTTGACTTTAATTCATATGGTACATGTATATGCATATGACTAACTCACAATGTACATGTATGTGCATATGACTTTAAGTCATATGGTACATGTATATGCACATGACTTTAACTCCCATTGTACATGTATATGCATATGATTTTAACTCCTATTGTACATGTATATGCATATGACTTTAATTCATATGGTACATGTATATGCATATGACTTTAACTCCTACTGTACATGCATATGCATATGACTTTAATTCATATGGTACATGTACATGCATATGACTTTAACTCCTATTGTACATGTATATGCATATGACTTTAATTCATATGGTACATGTATATGCATATGATTAACTCACATTGTACATGTATATACATATGACTTTAATTCATATGGTACATGTATATGCATATGACTTTAACTCACATTGTACATGCATATACACCTTACTTTAACACATATTGTACATGTATATGCATATTACTTTAACTCACATTGTACATGTACATGTATATGCATATTACGTTAACTCATATGGTACATGTATATGCATATGACTTTAATTCATATGGTACATGTATATGCATATGACTAACTCACATTGTACATGTATATGCATATGACTTTAACTCACATTTTACATGTATATGCATATTACTTTAACTCACACTGTACATGTATATGCATATTACTTTAACTCATATGGTACATGTATATGCATATGACTTTAACTCACATTGTACATATACATCTTACTTTAACTCCTATTGTACATGTATATGCATATGACTTTAACTCACATTGTATGTGTATGTGCATATGACTAACTCATATGGTACATGCACATGCATATTACTTTAACTCACATTGTACATGTATATGCATATTACTTTAACTCACATTGTACATGTATATGCATATTACTTTAGCTCACATTGTATATGTATATGCATAAGACTTTAACTCATATTATACATGTATATGCATATGATTTTAACTCACAATTTACATGTATTCAGCAACCTAATAGCAAACAAGTCTATTTTTAAAGTTCTATCAGAAGAAAATCTGAAAGGCCACTGTATATAAAATGTCCTGTTTCCATGAGGAGTGTGTGTGATATGGATTTTTAACGTAGCTTTAAAAAATTTCAGTCATATCGCTAAGATGTCTGCAGTGTGGCAGTTTTTAGTGATGTCTAGCACTGGGGCATCATGCCGCAGACATGTAGCATGACGTCCCACCCAGTCACATTATCCTGACACCAGGCCAACCAGTCCTAACACTAACCTCTTAATGCTGAGCGCCAAGCGAGGCAGCTGTTAGTACCATTTTTGTAAGTCTTTGGTATGACTCGGCCGGGGATCAAACCCACGACCTCGCACATCTGAGGTGGATGCTCTAACCACTAGGCCACCAGAGCGGTGTTTCCATGAGAATATAACATGAATGGTCCCGCTTAAAAGACATTTTATGTGTGTTCCAAACTTTTGAACCTTAATTGCATAAATGATGGTCTGGTTCACATTCTAGTGAATGATTAAGTTACAAGCTATGGACAAATTTAAATCTCAAACTTGCCATGTTTAAGTTACCTCCCTTCACATGATAGCAATAATATAGCATGGTCAACTAATATGATATACTCTCAAACAAGCATGGTCATGAGTTAGATTGGAATTTAAGCTTTCACAAAATTAGAAATAGAGAATCTGAAATGGCTAATGATTAATATTGAATTTATGAAACCTGCTGAATAATATCCAACTTTTGTGAGCCTTGGCAAGCAAAAGCTGGATGCAATGAGTTTCTTAAATTTAATATTAAAAAAAAACATTATCCATTTGTGATTCTGTTTATCACATAGATTTTATGCCCGTGCCTGCTATCAGCTGACTAATATTCTTTGTTATAATTGCTGTTGTTGCTCTTGTTTGGGGTTTAACACCCTAAAAAAACAATACATGGCACAACAGGCTTCTGTGGGGAAAATTGGCCATATTCTGACAGACATGACCTTTTTTTCCCAATTCCCTTTGGGCAATCAATTTGACTAATGGCTGCCAAAATGTTTATAGTAATAGAGAAAACAAAAAGTTTCAGAAGGCAGGGTAAGGAAAATTTTCCCACAACTGCAGCCAATCAGTGAAGAGAATACTGCACAAGAATTTCATGGGTTTATTTAGACCAATCAGAACAATTCTTGAAGTTGTGAGTAAATTACACAAACTGTCCACCAAATGTTCTAATTGGCAATTAAAGTTCACATAACAGTCACTGGCAGATAAAAGAAATAAATAAATAAAAGAAATAAGGCACAAGCTCACTGATATCAATCATTGGGGCTTATAACATTGCTTACTATTTACCTATCAATCATATCATTGCTTACAATTTACCTATCAGTCATATCACTGCTTACTATTTACCTATCAGTCATATCATTGCTTACTATTTACCTATCAGTCATATCATTGCTTACTATTTACCTATCAGTCATATCATTGCTTACTATTTACCTATCAGTCATATCATTGTTTACTATTTACCTATCAGTCATATCATTGCTTACTATTTACCTATCAGTCAAATCATTGTTTACTATTTACCTATCAGTCATATCTTTGCTTACTATTTACCTATCAGTCAAATCATTGCTTACTATTTACCTATCAGTCATATCATTGTTTACTATTTACCTATTAGTCATATCACTGCTTACTATTTACCTATCAGTCATATCATTGCTTACTATTTACCTATCAGTCATATCACTGCTTACTGTTTACCTATCAGTCATATCACTGCTTACTATTTACCTATCAGTCATATCACTGCTTACTATTTACCTATCACTTATGTCATTGCTTACAATTTACCTATCAGTCATATCATTGCTTACAATTTACCTATCAGTCATATCACTGCTTACTATTTACCTATCAGTCATATCATTGCTTGCTATTTACCTATCAGTCATATCACTGCTTACTATTTACCTATCAGTCATATCACTGCTTACTATTTACCTATCAATCATATCACTGCTTACTATTTACCTACATATACAATAAATCAACAAAGGAGAACACTTCAAATTTGACATATTTAAGAATCAACTCTAATATTTCATGCTACAATTCACCTAACACTAAAATATGTTGAATTATTTTGTAACAGTAACAGCAGTGGTAAGGATACATCATTAAAATGCTTGTAAAGTCTCATGTATTGCATTTTGCTTTTGTCAACCAGTTTTTCACAATTGGAGACCAAATGTTGGCTACTTTATTTTTAAGTTGGTAGCCATCTGATGGCCAATACAGTAGATCTATTTGGAGCCCTGCAGAATCACATATAGTGCTATGCTGAAATGTTGTCATATAGACTGCTCAGGTAACCGAGTGGTTAGAGCATCTGCCTCAGATGCAGGAGGTCATGGGTTCGAACCCCAGCCAAGTCATACCAAAGCCTTATAAAACTGGTACTAGCAGCTGCCTCACTAGGTACTCAGCATTAAGAAGTTAGTGTTAGGACTGGTTGAGCTGGTGTCAGGATAATTTAACTGGGTGGGACATCATAGTACATGTATGTGGCATTATGCTTCAGTGCAGAACAATACTATAAACTGCCACACTGCACACATCATAACGATATGACTGAAAAATTGTTAAAGCTACCTTAAAAATCCAAATCACACACACACATACATCATATTAAAAATTATTAAACTGCAAATATGTAATGTGTACAGACTCTGTGATAATGGCATCTCTGCTGCATTGCACACACATAAACACACACTATACATGTATTGAACCCACTATGATACATTGACAAATTACAAACTTTTCATGAACATTTCAGAGATTTAAACTTTGTTGGTTGTGGAAGTGGCCCAAATGTGCCTGAGATTACTGAAGTGGGTACCTGATATTGAATATAAATTAATGCATGTAATGAAAATGTAGAAGGGGAAGAAAAGATTGGATCATACATTTCTTACACTGTATAATGTTGCTGGTGATTCAAAACTTGGAAAAACACAGTATTACTTGGCAATATAAGGAGAGTTAGTCTGTGCAGTCAGCATGAATTACAGGGTCTGTCCCTATTCCATCGGTTTCCACCCCTGGAGTCATGACTCTGTAACCAGAGATCCACACCAAAGAGAGCTGCAATGTCTCAGCTGATGTTGGACTCCAGACCAGATGGTTGCTGGTTCAATTCCCACAAGTGGATTCTTACTAATTGACATGGACTTTACTTAAAACTATTATCTGATAACTATCATCTAATGTTTATTTGTTAATTACATAACAATGACATATACTGTGAGGCAAACTTTGGAATGGATATAAATAAGTGTTCTCAACCTTAAAACATTGCGTGTCATACATTTTGATACATGTCACTGATTTCAATGTGACTAGAAGATAACTGTTAAGTAAATGGATAAAAAAACATTCATTTGTTAGTATATATCAACCATTACAAACAGTCTAGTTTTTATTATTGTTAATATAGTTGATGAGATGAGTCTGCTATCTTACCTACACAAAAGAATGGAATTTCATTACAATATCCCATATTTGTTATTATATTTTTTACTCATGCTGGGATATTATGTTTTAGGCAAGCTCAAGTTTCCCAAGGGCAAGTTCAATGTTTAATTCAGCTTAAACTTTATAGCTAGGTCATCTTGTTATGTATATTGTATTGTTTGTTGGCTTTTCTCTCCATGTTTATATGTCATGTATATTTGTATTTTGTAATTGACCATAGTCCCTAATCATGTTCATGGACTACCTGTCTAGTGACATTTATTTTGGAAACAACATATTATTAGGTAATTTTCATTATGAGTATAGATGAAATATTGGGATCATTATTATTGAAGGTAAACGTGTCTATTTGAATCTGAGTCTAGGACATTGACTCTTCACTTGGAAATTCCTAAACTTGTTTACAACTTTGAATGTTTAAGAAAGTTAGCTGATCTACATCCAGGCTCTTAGTTTTTTACATCAATTTTGTTTACTTGAAAAACTAATTATTCCTATCATAACACCCAGAGTGAAATCTGGCTTATTGTTGTGTTCAGTTTTCAGTTTAGATGGATTTAATTATTTATCTTATTCAGAGAACTACAAATGCTCATTAACAATTCTTGGACTGAATCATTAATTTGGAACTATAGTGAATCCAGTCAAGAACATTTTGGATTATGTTATTGTGATATATCACCACTTTCCATGCCACTGGCACATTATCATATCCATATCTATCATATTACATGTTATGCTCTAAAAAATCTCCAGACTAACACTTTAACAGGTATACTTATAGAGGATAGACAACTACAGAAAAGCATACATGTACACAGACAATACTATCTAGAAGAGATCAAGCAATCTGCTGCACTAAACCTAGTTCAGTTTTCCTGACATTTCCCACCCCATTTTAGATACATGCACACTTAAACTGGGGTGCAACATTAATGTCAAAATATGTAAATTTGAGTGGGAAGGGTTTGAGGAAACTCCAACCCCACAACATCATGCTAAATTTGGCTTTTACTTTCTAATTGCAAAAAAACATGAAAGTCACTAGGTGACTGATATATTAATAAGACTTTAATTTTCTTTTTTTGTCTCTAGTTTTCAAATCTGCTGTTCCCATCTATTACTATTAGAGACCAAGTTTCAAACATTTTTTTGCAGTTGTGGGGGTGGTTAAACTATTTTTATTTTCTTAAGCCTCAAGATGTTTTTTTCCCAATTTATGTACTGGATACTTAGTTTCTTTATTTTTCAAACTGGACTAATATTTTTCAAGCTGTTTGCATGATATACAAAAAAACAAAAACAAAAATGGCCCTGCTCTCCACACATTATAAATGGTCAGGGGGCCCCGAGTGGCCGAGTGGTCTAAAGAGCTCTCCGTTACGGATCACTGCTATCTCACCTCTGTGTGGGTTTGTGTCTTGGATTTGGCTAATGTGGGTATGTGAGAAAGCTTGCCAGTAGCTTCTCGTGGGTCGGTGGTTCTTTCCGGGGTTTCCCCCGGTTCTTCCTCTACCACTAATACTGTCCACCATGTATAGCCTATCATGTGCTGAAAAATGGCATTAAACCCTAAAACAACAACAACAACAACAATAAATGGCAGTCCTTTGTATGCTGACCTTAACATTGAAAAGAAACACGTGTTACCTGAAATCTACTGACTTTCAAAAGGTTTGGAGTTAGAACAGTTACAGTATGCAGTATATAATTATAAATTTACAAAGTCTAAAATTATGTAGCCAGTATTACATTGGACATAAATGTTATCTATGTTGTATGCATTGTCTGCCTATATATGTCTATAGTGTACAGCCTGCCAGGCTGTGCATTACTGTGTGCAATAGAATATGTTTCACTGGTGTCTCAAAACACCCTGTAGTATGTATATGTAAGTAGGTAGAACAGTGGAGTTAGTGAAAGAATAAAAGTTCACCATAATAGAACGTGTACTGCATTTTGGTGCGCATTACTAATCCCGCTCTATTCTCCTTTCTCTCTGAAAAGTCTATCAGAAGCCCTCATTGATTTGATAGCAGTAGTGAAGATTGTTTTAGTATGTGATAGTTCCTGTAGAATATAAGTCTTTTATCTGAATAGATATTTCTTTGACAAGAAATATGAACAAATTATTTCACTGAAGTCTTACTTCTTGTAAAGATTGTAGATAATACATAACTAGGGATGATATTTAAATGGTATTTGCGTCGCGTATGAACTGGATGAAATTTATATTGTCTCTATTGTAATTCTTGTTTGTATTTATACTTGGATGTTACTTTTATGTGTTGTATTTTAATTTGCTACGTACTGTGCGTCAGCGAATAAATTTATATTGATTATATGATTCCTTATTATTCAATCACCCTGGTCTTTTTTTATTATTTTACCTCAAGATGATTTTTTTCCCAAATAATAAAATGGATATGTATTTCTTCAGATCTGAGTAACAATTATATGTTACTGCATTTGTATGGGAAAATATGAACAAGTTTTTCAGATGGAAATACTGCATGACCTTTGGAGTGCAGTATAATATATTCCATCCAGGAAAACGCACAAGGGTTCATTCCAAAGAAAATTTGGAGTATCCGTCCATGAATCAAGGTATGGGGGTTCTAACCTGAAACAATAAAACCACAATCCCTTGATTCATGGACAGATACTCCAAATTTTCTTTGGAATGAACCCCTGTGACAAAACGAGTTCATATTTTCCCATATAAATGCAGTAACCTTTTTATTATATGCTCATTTTCTTATTCTACCTAAGGCTTAATTATATAAGCAAATACACTACAAGAAACAATAAAACTTAGTTGCACGCTAGACATAACTTTCAAAAGAAAATGGCATGTCTAGTTTAAATTTAAATTTGGAGTCATATTTTGAATGCATGTGCATTGCAACAAGTTTTCTATTTGATCTGGAATGAATAGATTTTGGTATTTTTTTTTTTTTGATTCTATGAAATGTTGTGACTATGGACTGGATGTATGTGTGACAATTCCACATAAAATACATCAGTTTGAAGAAGCGAGGGAGAAGCGTGTTGACATCTGCAAATGTGTTTCTGTTTCTGTCACTGAATGTTTGAAATCATAATGTGGGAAAAATATGAAGCCTTTCAATTGCAATTCTCAAAAAGATGCCATGGAATTTAATGCTTATTTTAATTTGAGTGCAGTAAGGAGTATGTAACTGCACTACAGTACAATTTTGAAATGTGTAATCAAGATTGAGAACCTATGACATGGCTCATGTAATTTGGATTTGAAGAACTAAGAAAGTACATTTTGAGGAAATTCAGGATGTAAAACTAAGTATATTTTTTGCCATTCTTCTTACCAGCTAAAGAAGACAAGTTTATGCCTTGTTAGTCCTACATGTAAGACCTTGACGCTGATATTTATGTTTTGGGCATCAGACACTAAAAACAATACCTACACTGCTGTCGGGCATTTCTGCGCACCTAAGGTTTTCGTTTCCAATACTGAAGCAAAACGCATACCGAATTCGAGCGATTGACAAAAATAAAATACAGCAATGCTTACCATTTGAAAAGATGCAATTGTCATCAGAATATTCTGTTCAAAATAATAATAATTTTGGACACAGGGGATACCACCCCCCTGTTTTCCTGACTTGCGATATGTCGGCCTATTCTGCGCATAGCTTTCAAAAGATGTAATGTTTATCCATATTGCTATAGAAATGAAATATATTACTTTGGACTATTTCTGTCAGCAGTTCAGTCGAGTAATTAGGTCAGGTTTATAGCTAGTTTTACAAAATTCAACGTAAAAATGCCAATAAATGGCAAGAGATATTAAGCAAACTAAACCGATCTTGTAAAAAAGTTAGTAAAGTTCAACATTTTATGAAAAATAAGCTATTACATGGAAAAGAAATAATAATGAATAGGATGTAATGTGTTTACAATGTCTTGTTGATGGGGGAAAATTACTACAGAATTTAGAAACAGACTATATGCCGGGTAATTTGTTGAGAATTTATGTTGTAGAGCAGCAGAGGGGGCGAATCCGACAACTTTTTAGACAAATTTCGATTAAGGCCTCAAAACGACAAATAGAGCCTTCCTTCGAAATCTCACTTTTCGAACAAAAAAAAAATAAAGTCTCCGTTTGGCAAATGGAGCCTTAGCGTTTTTTGCTCGAAAACGCTATATTTCGCCACAACATCTCGTTGGTGTTTTCCCGTGGTAATCATCGGGCGTCCCGCGTCGATGTCTTCGCCCCCTCTGCTGCTATGATCTTACAAACAGAGTGATCACTAACTCCTCCTCTTGTAGGTCAATTAGGTTATTTGACTGATCGGTAATTCTAAAATTAATTCTCGTTAAAAACCGATCATGGCATCGCATATAGACCGGATTAATCGGACTCTCAACGATCAAAAATCCCGGAGGGGCTGTTGGTGAAAATGAATAAAGGATATATCCCTGTTGAGCCTGATTTGATTGCTTGGTATCCACCTGGTAACTCCCTTCGATAACATCACATACTAGATTGATTGCTATCACCGATGCAATATTTACGTTGTATGGAGCAATATGCCTACCACCATCTCCGTTATCGTATCTGAGGATAGTTGATGGGGGGGCGTCCGCGGGTGGATTCTTAGGCCATCCTAGTATGGTTCTTATTGAACTGTTATAAATATCAACCATATACCCCGGTGTGCTTATTTCAATCGTCGACGATAACGTCGGTTCATGAACCGTAATAGCGATTTTTGATTCTTTTCCTGTGATCGATTTTATCCTGCGTTGAAATTCTTTATTGATTTGCTCTATTTGGTATGACCCAGTTGGTATTGTAACCTCCTCCCAGTTTGGGGTCCCATCGGGTTTATTTGTCCGTGCAAAAACCAGCGAGTTATTAGGTTGTTGTCCGTTAAATGCGTTCGCTCGAATATTAGGCCAACTGTGATATATTCGCAATTTTGCCAGCGCTATTTCCTTCACTGGAACCGGCGACGGGAAGTTCACACTGAATTCGGGTTTCGTTGACGTTATCGATATCATATTTGTTTGTACCGGAGTGGTGTTCTCCGCGATCCGTTGAAGCAACTGAAACCCTTCGGGGTTCAGCGACATTATTATTATTCGTTGTCTTTAGT
Source organism: Sinohyriopsis cumingii (assembly GCA_028554795.2). Classification (NCBI taxonomy): domain Eukaryota; kingdom Metazoa; phylum Mollusca; class Bivalvia; order Unionida; family Unionidae; genus Sinohyriopsis; species Sinohyriopsis cumingii. The sequence continues at coordinate 43,085,047 of CM068837.1, forward strand.
GTCTAATTTCAGCAACCAGGTGGTTCCGGCTTCCAGTTAAAAATCCTCGATTTTTGACATCGCGGAGCTATACAACTGGACCATCGTGGAGAATTCAACATCGGATACGAACAAATTATCAATCGATAATGAGATCAACCCGGATAATTTCGAGTACGCGTCGGATACTATTTGATGTTTTACTGTATACTCGTTGAGTTTTTTCTGAAAACACGATGATATCTTTCTAGTGATTGCGTTGGCGACTCCAGCAACTGTTGTCATCGCGGAGACAGCGATTGGAACAGCGATCGGGGCTATCGTGGTCACCGTGGATAAAATAACACCGGTGCCAGCTACTATACCCGACACCGAGTACACGACCGCGTCGATGGCGGTTATTTTACGACGGTATTTTTTTATTTTTGCGCGGTATTGTTCGGAAAGCGTTTTCAAATTCGCGGAGAATTCTTTTGCGGTATCGAATCGATATTGATGTGACGTCGGTGATACCTCTGATTCAATTACCCTGGTGGTCATTTTATTCTAAAAGAGCTAGTGTTTTTAATTACTTAGATTCGCTACAAATTCCACATACCATGTGATGTTTGCCCGGGTTAAATTTCCATCAACGGCATAAATTGTAAACTGTTCAGTTGCGTTCTTGTCTATAATTGTTGATATTGTATTGTTAAACCCGGATGAACTCGACGATAATATATTAAACTGCATCATTGAAACCAGTGTCATTCGATAAATGCCCTTAACAGTTGCGGTAGTATTTACTGTATTCTGTGTAGGAGTCCAATCGAATGATCCATGCCGAATTGTGTATACTGTGTTGATGATGTTCTCATGAGGGATTTTTATTTTTTTGAATTGCTCTGCTACTCTCGGTAGTCCGTCTTTAATCGCTTCAACATCAGTTCCGATTATTTCTATTCTCCGCAAATTCGCGTCTATATTATTCTTGTTCGCTGCAACCCTAGTAATGAGTATATCTATTTCCTGTATATGCGCGTCCACATTTTTTTTGTTCGCTGCAACCTTAGTAATGAGTGTATCTATTTCCCGTGTATGCGCGTCCACATCTTTTTTGTTCGCTGCAACCTTAGTAATGAGTGTATCTATTTCCCGTGTATGCGCGTCCACATCTTTTTTGTTCGCTGCAACCTTAGTAATGAGTGTATCTATTTCCCGTGTATGCGCGTCCACATCTTTTTTGTTCGCTGCAACATCAGTTTTGACTGTTTCTATTCTCCATTCATGCGCGTCTATATTATTCTTGTTCGCCACAATATCAGTTTTGATCGTTCCTATTCTCTGTTCATGCACGTCTATACTTTTTTTATTCGCTACAATATCAGTTTTGATCGTTTCTATTTCCCCTGTATGCGCGTCTATATTTCTTTTGTTCGCTGCAACATCAAGTTCGATTGTTTCTATTTCCCCTGTATGCGCGTCTATATTCCTTTTGTTCGATGCAACATCAGTTTTGATTGTTTTTATTTCCTGTCCATACACGTCTATATTTCTTTTGCTCGTTGCAACATCAGTTTTGATCGTTCCTATTTCCCGTGTATGCGCGTCCACACCCTTTTTGTTCGCTTCAATATCAGTTTTGATTGTTCCTATTTCCCGTGTATGCGCGTCCACACCCTTTTTGTTTGCTACAATATCAGTTTTGATTGTTTCTATTTTCCGTCCATGCGAGTCTACATTATTTATGATCGTTGCAACATTAGCGCCGATTATTTCTATTTCCCGTTCATGCACGTCTACACTCCCTTTGTTCGCTGCAACATCAGTTTTGATTGTTTTTATTTCCTGTCCATACGCAGTGATATCATTTATAGTTGTTGTAATCTCATCCAGCTTGGTATTTTTTTTACCAAAGAATTTATCAAAGTTGTCATCGATCCTGTTAACATTTTTCCGTAACGAGATAAATTGGCCCGACAGCGTTGCAAAATCCAAAATAGCACCCATTATTGCTGCAAGATTTGGTTCGGTTACCGCCGGGGTCCCGAAAAAACTAGCGGTAGTGAGTTGTATATCGGTGATAGATTTTTTCACCTCGGTGGCAGATTTTTTCACCTGCGCGTCAAGTTCGGTCACCGATCTATCCAACCTTATAAAACCGTCTTTGACTAATGTTACCGCCGATATATGTTCACCCGGTTTGAGTCGTCCGTCGCCGGTATACAGCGCGATAGTGCCCTCGGCGGCGTCACGCTGTCGTGTTAAAACGTCATTCAGCGACACATTACCGGATTTCAATTTACCCTGGCGGTCTTGAAATACAACTATTTCGCCTGGGTCAACACTGGTTAAATTCAACGTATCAGCGATTTCATCCTCGATTAGTTTTTTTATGTCATCGGTGGCGGGCGTTTCCGTGGATCCTTTCAGCGCCGAAACCGGTCGCCCCCAGATATCAATCATTATTATTGTAAAAAAAAACAGCGTTTCTAATTAACCCGCCGGGCCTCTACGACCCCACTAGTGTATTCGTTTACAACCACATGAGGTGGTTTCCGCGATGATGAAATCGCCGCGAGTACGTTTAATACCTCACGGCCACATATCGGCGGGTCGCTTAATCGCTGTGTTGGCAACGTGGAATAAAACGCCCGGGCTGAACACGCCCGGATATACCGCATGAACTCGTTTGGCGGGGCTAACCCGTATGAATCAAAATAGACGATCGCGCGCGGATCAATCGCGTATGCAACCCAATGAGTTCCCGCTCCGGAGGACCCATCGAGGTTAATTATGCCTGTTTCAATATTCCTTGGTGCCGCCGGTAATTGATCCCTCATAAAAACACCTCTGAAGTTTTTTATCGCTAGCGCGTTTGCGGCGTCTATTAAATCAAAATTAGACATAGGGGTCATTGACTCAGGAGTCATAGACTCCTGCGTTAATAAACGGTTCCCGGTAGTCTTAGACCCTTTCCCGAGTACCATGAATACGGGGTTCCCGGTAGTCTTAGACCCTTTCCGGCCACGGGTCGTTTTTTTTTGTAGCCTTTCCCGGTTGCCTTCTTCAATGCCATCCCCGCCGCGGTACCAACGGCTCCTAACGCCGCCGCCTTAGCCACTGCTGGTGCGGCCGCGGCAATCAACGCTGGAATCGCAGCTAACAGCGGAAATATCCCACCGGTCTTTCCCATGTTTTTAATCGCTGCGGCCGAGAAATCTACCTGAACACCCTTTTTATTCTCCATCGCATTATTGAAATGTTTTATTTGACGCGCCGTCAACGATATCTTATGATTACCACCTGCCATCTGTGACGGCTTCAGCGTTATTGTGGTCCCGCATTGTTTAGCCGACTTTGATCGTAATTTCTTGACTTGACCATCAGTCAACTCTACACTGACGACACTATACGACATTTTATTGTAAACGCGTTTGTGCTTTCAATTACATGTTTTCCACTGGTGCATCAATGATTCTCATTCGTCCACCAACACCTTCCAACAGCATTGATTTATCGCTGAGAATGACAGCAACCGCTCTATATTCGGCAATACCACCAGGACGTTGCACACGAGCTCGGAAGTGTATATCAACGACGGATTGTCTCGTTAAATCGAGATGTTCCAACGAAAAATAATAAATCGGATACAGGTTTTTAAAATCAAGTTGTGATATTTGCAAACCAGTGTCGACGTTTTGATCACGACCCATATATGACAGCAATCGATGATACACACGTGCGATATGGTTGTCACCGTAATTGAGTTGTATATCCTCGGATGGTTCCTGCTGTCCGTTTATTCTCAACGAGACCTCATTGACACCGATTTGATCAAATATCATATGGCTGCGTTCTTGGGAGCCTAATCGCGCCTTATTCTGTAGCGCTACAAATATATGACGCGGGGCTGAAACACCCTGTTTGGATGCCAGGTGCCATGTAAATATACCATCCATATTATCCTCTTTAGCATCAGTGGTTACTGTGAGCCAACTCAACAGTGATTTACCACCTGTCTCCATGAATGAGAGTAATCGCTGTTCTGCGGTGATTGATGGGGTCATTACTGGCATCCACAATACTATATTCTTTATATTGACCTTACCGTCGGCAACACCAGCATCATGCCAGATTGCATCATTATCATTGCCCTTTCGCACGAGTACTACTGTATGCTTAGCCCCATAGATGACTTTTCTGACGTTTCTGCAGAATCCGAATATATGATGCAGTGGAATCGCGCATGAAAACTGTCGGCGTTGTCCTTGCAACATCCCTACTCGTGTTGCAAACCCTAGATTGTAATTAGTAATAACATTTATGACATCGAAGCTCCCAGCTGGTCTTACATACCCGGCCGGTGCTGGATCAACCGCGGTGGCATGTGTTGCCTTTACCCTAGAAAACTGATTGTGTTCAGCGTTATCGGTAGTATCCTTCGCAAACATCATAGACGGACCAGCCGACCTTGTATAATCATCTGAGTATCTCGCTAGCCCGATTATCGTCGTTGCAACATCAACATCGCGTTCTATTGATTCAATTTCTCGCCCGTCAATGAGATATTTTGCGCTCTCAAATAACGCCATTACGCCGTTGTTGACAAAACCAACTCGGATAGCCGGGTTGTTGTCGTATGGTGCATTATCGGCAGCATTTGTCACGAGTTCCCCCTCAATTTCGATAAACGCTTCACACGGTAGAAAGTATTTACTGGTATCTTGGACTTGAAGTTCAATTCGCGATCGTAGATTCGGTTGCGTTGCATAATAAGAATAATATTGATAATCACGGACAGAATCATCCCTGCGCACTGGGGCATCCATATCAAACGCGGGATCAGCGGTTCGCGCAAACATTTCTATTATTTATCATGTTGATATTTTCAATTGCGATTTTTTCGTCGTAGACCACTCCCCGCTATCGCGTTCATGAGCGCGTTAGTGGATGACTCAGCCGCCAACGACTCTAGTTTTTCTTCCACGGCGTTATTTATTACTTTACTGACATTTGCAGGCATCACCGTCGTTGATGGCATCACCGGTGGTTTCTGTTTTTTTCTCCTGGATTTCACCAACGACATTAGTTTGTCCTTTGCTGCAGAAAGCGCCTTTCCGGCAACATCTCCAATGGCACTAATACCCTTATCACGAATAACATCAATAGCCTTCATTCCTAATTGTTTGGCTAACGGCGCTACTTTTGGAGCCATTCTTGTAAATAACCCCGCAATGGTGCTACCGAGACCATCTCCATAGTACGCGCGGTAAACAGGCAATCGCGAGTTTACCACGTAGACGAGTACTGGTTTATCATGGTTGTAGTGTATGATCATCCTTATTAAAAACACCAGTTTTCCAATTAATCATCCACGAGCTCGTCTATGAGCGTTCGATATGCATTAATGTCCATAATACCGCCTGTAAATAACCGCTTGCAAATATCAGCGGCCTCATTGATTATTTCCGTAGAGTTATTTCCGGCTCGTTTTCCTCCGATTAGTACTTCCAGCCGTGATATATCACTGAGAACACTACCAGGACAGGTAACGCCGTAGGATTCTTTACCAACAGAGTATCCTTTTCCTTTTTTTGGTGTTATAATCTTAACTTCCTTGTGGAATGCGTCGTAATCGGATTTACTACGATGTGTTAATGCATCTTTATGTTTACTTGCTAAATACACTATTCTTGCCCAGTCCTTTAACGACTTTATATTTTTCTCGTAACCGCTATTGATATGCTTCTCATCTCGTATGCTCTTAGCAAAATTGTTGGCAGTAAAATTAATTAATTCTTCCCTGTTGCTGAAGTCTCTAATTTGATCTATTGTGCTCTTCTTGAGTACAATACGGGGTATATTCCTCTCTTTTTCTTCCGGTATTTCTTCTTCTGGTGTTTCTTCGGGTATTTCTTCTTCTGGTTCTTTCGCAGTAGCGCCTAGTTCTTCCTCGTCGGCCATTGTAACATAAGGTTCTTGTGGTTCGGTTATAGCGAGTGGTGGTGGCCTCCGTGTTGTAGCAGCCGCTATTTTTGCAGGGAGTGTTTCTAAAGACCTTTTTGTTTGTTTTGTCTCTGCCGCTATCTTTTCAAGCGCACCAAGAACGGGTACAGTTACCGCCGTAACATCCTTAGTCGCTTTAGTTACCGGGGCAAATAACTGTTCACTTCCAACAGCAAAATCAGTTTGCATTTGTTGTCGCGTTTGAAGTTTCTCTCTCACTCTGTCTCGTAACGGTATAAACTTTCTAAGCGCTGCTAGCCGCTCTCTGGCTAGCCGAGTAGTAAGTGATTCACCTACCATTATTGTAAATTGATCCGCAATTTTCTAATTTTCCGCCGAGTGTACGATCGGGAGCTCCACGGAGGCTCCGTCTATAATCCTTCTAATGTTTTTGATCTTACTAGAAATCTCCCGGCGTCGTTCATAAACACGTCCGAGTTTTTTTCGTATTATTTCAACGGCAGTAAATAGTCCAATGAATGCATTTGCGTCATTGTGGTACAAGTTTTCATTAATCGTATGTTGTAATCGTTTTACAAAAAAGTACTCGCGGGCCAGGGTAAAACGCCCCCGTTTCGACTGTTCGTTAATAATTTCATAATCGGATAATATTTTTTCACTGTCGAGACCATCAGATAATTCAATTCCTTGATTTTTTAATTTTGAAATCTCGGCTAATATATTATTGATGTCTTCGATATTCATTATTCTTATAGAACATCTTGTTTTTAAATAAAAAAAAAATGAAACCCCGTGTATCAATCCCGAGGTGTTTAATAATTCGTTTTCTTCCGGAATGGGCAATTTATTGTCAGCGCCATAGGCGCCGGCGACTTCGTCAGCGCCATAGGCGCCGGTGACTTCGTATCTACATATGAAAATCGAATTATATGCCCGGTCTTTTTTGAGATTGCTGTTTGATATACTCGTTCTGCTACTTTTCGTATTGAGGCGATACAAATGTCAAAGTATCTACTGGCTTCATTCATCGACTGAAATATTTTTTCCTCGTGAGTTGTTGTATCAAATGACTTTACGGATTTTGCTTTCTTTGGGTATTTACCGGTTTGGCCTTTTTTGGTATTTTGACTCTGAGAGATGGCTTGCAAGTTTATAAGAGAATTATCAGTCTTATTATTATTAATATGATCAATCACAAGTCCATTTTCGATTAATCCGTTAAATGCTTCAAATACCACCCTGTGAACATGGTACTTCTTCTTTCCGGCACCAAACATCAGATACCCCTGATTACTTACGGTACCAACCGGCTTCTTCAGTTTGCGGTTTCTAACAATGCCGTCGCGAGATGCCTCGTAATTGACGAGCACAGGATGCGGCTGAAATTCTTGGTCCATTTGTATAATAATACTACTTGTCTAATTTATTATTTGGTTTAATTATGAATCTTTCAACGTAGTCTTGGGGGGTTTTGATGACGAAGTCGGCGGTGGGGTCAATGACGGCGTTTTTAATTCGCTTGTCATAATAGCGTTTTAGTTCCCTGTATCGCTTTCCGCCACAATTGATACACAACTGCGATTTTCCTCTTACACCGACGTGACAAACCAAGCACGGGAGGGGGCCAAGAGAACCATTACGAACGCTTTGTAAATGATACCCGCAGAATTCACCTCTACATGATTTATTGCACGGGGTTGTCGACCCAATCATCAACCATTTGCAGTGATTCATTATACTATATTCTTTCATTTAAATACTTGTTTTAATTATATGGATGAGTTCGAGAGATTAGCAGCAATTAAGCCCTGGAAAAATATTAAGTTCAATCTCGATAGAGTCCTCAAGGACGCACCAAAAGCGTTAATAAACGATAGAACCCTGTTGAGTAAAATACGCGATTGTATCGATGAATTCAAGCGTGATGGCGCATCTCATAGTTGGTCAACATTTCGAATTGATGGCGTTGTAGATGCTACCATGAACGACAACCGCGCAGCAACGATAATATCACAACTTGACGGTAAAAGGTATTTCTTCAGAGTAAAATTCATTGTCCGGGTGGAATCAGGTAATTGGATCATACGTGATAAATTTGAACCAGTTTTCAGCGACAAGAAAACAGTCATTGTTAGCCGCGACTCCAAGCCGGGGCTGTTAACCGGAATTGACAAACCATACTATGAACGAGCGTATCCTGAAACAGCAGTTGTTTATGGAATATACCCGTTAAATAAGAAACCTGATATCCGAAAACTGAAACCAATGAAACAGTCAACGGGGATAAATTGTGTAGCAGAACGAATAATAGAGCATTTTACAAATGCGTGTCAAGGAAACAAATTGACTGATTTACGACGTAGCAAAATCAACCAGTGGGAACTAACCGTAAAAGAGCGTGGAGCAACCATCAGCGACATAGCGAGATTAGAAACATCGCTGAGATTTCCAATAACCGTTACAACGATAACCGGTGAAGTATTATACGAATCAAAGTACAAATCAAATGGGGCTCCAATCAAAATTATTGATCATAACGAACACGCATGGACGCCCGCGATCACAATATTTCCACGGGATAGAACAGTAAAGTATATACCCGAAGAATTCCTGGGAGAACAATTCTCCAAGGACGGTTTTCTCGCGGAGAGGAAACTATTTGATGCTATTGCCTACTTGTGTAAAAACGACCCTGTATCAGTGTGGTTACTTCGCAGCGCTGAAAACGATGCGGATACCTTTGATCAGTTTGTAAGACCAAACGGTGAATTATATCGCACTGAAGCGTTTCACAACAAGATGAAACAAACCGCCATGGAATTTGAGGAGCATGATGAACAACTGCTAACAAATTGTTTTACGATTCCATCGGTTGTAGCTCATGTTGCAGCAAGGAAAAATGCGTGGAGACCAACGCGCAAGGAATTTCTGCCGGATGTACAATCCAGTTGTTTGGAATACTATCACGGTGGACTATGGAACACTGAATACAGCCGCGACGCTATGATCTCGGTTGATATGGTTGCCTGTTATCCAGCGAGTTTTCTCGGGTATGGATCCGCCGCTAAGTACTTTAGACGATTTGGACACCCCAGACATGAAATGACTCGTGTTGCTATTAATGGACCACTGCCTGATTTTGATTTAACCGGATTCGCTCGCATAGTATCATTTGAATTCGCGGCAGGACTCCATCGCTGTTGTTATATTTGGATCGGTAGACACATGGCTGAAAAGAAGTGGCTGCCAATAGCGCTGCTACGGTATATGATTGATTGTAGCATGCTTGTATCGTTGATTGTCAGTGACGCGATTATATCATACCGGGCGCAGACTGAAGTCTGGTTACCAGAACCGGAGCGTCTAGATAGCATAATTGACGAGTCCAGAAAACACATTGATGCCGACGAGGAATATATCATCGAATGGTCCAGGAGGATATTCAACCAACGAAACCGCGAGGCAAAAGATCTCGGTAGAAGAATAATTGGTAAGTTCACACAAGGTGGAAAAAACCACGACTACAAACGATATTGCTCACGGCTGATTATAGATGACGCAGAATATGATTTCGTAATCAAGGACGCAGTGGTAAAAAATAGATACGTGAACTGCAAAACAGCTTTCTTGTCCAATGGAACAAGGTTGGGCACAGTTGTTACTTACAGCGATGGAGACAGCCCGGCGTATCCACATTTGAGGGCGTCTATGCTGGGTTATGCCGCTATCAATTTATTCTCGATGATAAATAGATTTCCCGACACCGCGGTTAGAGTAGCCGTTGATTCGTTTTATATAGACGTAGCGTATAAGGAAAACGTAGCCGAGTTTACTAGTCCGGACGAGAGTTGGGGTACATGGAGAATTAAAAATGAAATACGACGCGATTATTCCCCGTCAGCAGATGTCACCGTTGAAAACAATTACTTACGCGGTGATAAATTGTCAGAATGGTCTAATGCACCATCGTGTTCTGATCCAATTTGTAGATATAAAACAGTTTATTTAAGCGGCTGTGGCGGGTCAGGAAAGACGACTCGGGCAATTGAATTATTTCGAACGCGGGCAAGTATAATCGTGCTTACACCGACCCATAGACTAGCGCGAGAAATAAAACAACGAAATGTTGACGCCGTTACTTATCACAGCTTTTTTCGATACAGCGGCGGTGAGTGGACTCCTGATCGAATGGGTGAAAAATTTATTCCTGGGGTTATCATTTGGGATGAGATATGTACTGTTTCGTTAGATGTTTTACAAATGTTTCTTGATTGGTTGGTGCTCGCGAATACAGCGGTGATCATGTGTGGCGACCATGGTCAACCACCACCATTTGTCGGCGAGGGTCCACATGATTGGTTAAGGAGTTTTGTGGACTATTATGAAGAAACCGATACTGATTACCGAGCACTTGATGAACAACTGCGCGAGGTTAAAAAATTAATCAGATTACAGCCGGATAGAGTTCAGTGTGAAATAATCCGCGAGGTAATTCCGGAAACGCCGTTGAATGAATTCTGGGAAACATGGAGACCAAACGATTTGATTGTAGCGAGTAGAAAGATAGTCAGAGACACACTTCAGCGGAAGTTGTTTGCGTTGCATAAGGAAAAGTTTCCAACGCGTCCAGTGCCGTTGTGTTATAGACCCGCGGATACACGGCGGCAGAACATTGAAGTTGAAATTCCAGGCCTGACAGCGTCAGGGACAGAAAAACAAATTCTCGTGCTGAATGATATCGTGCTCGTTGATATCGGTGTCGTCGAGGACGCGCTACGTGCTGATAAATCCCCGTGGACGCTAGGATACGCAACAACAATACATTCCTCGCAGGGACTAACCATCACGGACACAATTGTTTGGATGGTTGATAATCGCATCGAATGGTCGAATCTAGTCTATCTTGCAGTGTCCAGAGTACGAAGGATAAATCAGCTTCGAAGAATTGTTGTTTACGAAGTCAGTGACGGAGTCACTGACGGAGTCGCTGACAAGGTCAGTGACGACAAAGTCACCATCGATGCAAGCGTCATTGATAGAAAACTCTCGGGTTACCGCCAACAGGATAAAAAAAAACAGCGGCGTTTTGATATTGATGCCGAATTAATAATCTCGCTACGACAACAACAGAATAATCACTGCGCGAGTTGCAATTGTATAATGAGTTGGCGTTATTCGGATAAAGACACTCGCCAATTTACCGTGGATAGGATCGATAACAGTCTCGGTCATGTCAAAAACAATGTGAGGTTGACCTGTCTTGAGTGCAATAGACGCAACGGCGCTAGTTAAGACCACGTGGTGGCAATTGAGTATCGTTAGGTATCACTTGTAGTTGCTCGCGTGTAAATCCGCGCTGAGGAGCAGTTGAATCCAGTCTATAGATCGGTGATCTACCAGTTGATCGTGTTATCGTTGATATGTTATGTGTGGTAACACTCCAAATAGGATCAGTAGCCCTTTTTTTACCGCCTTCAAGCTCTCCTGGTTCATACAGATATCTAACAGTGACATCGCCGAGAATCGGCTTGGAAACGCTATTTATTTTTGATTTTCCGGGTATATACTCGTATTTAATCGCGTCGCTGGGCTTCATGTTGATTGCTCGGGTAATCTCGTTATTTAACGCTGCAATTACACCTGGCAACCTTTTAACCCATTCACGAGATCGTTTTTCTTGGATGAATTCCTTCGCGTATTGATATCCAAATAACCGTTCAGCGAGAGTCCGATTGAATCGTTCAACAATTGCCTGATCACGATGTAGTGCAGTATGACCTCGTCGTATCGCGACGCTATGATGTTTCAGCGTTGATAAAACAGCGCCGCGAAATTCACTACCAGGATCAACTTGTAATAGATTTGGCCAGCGCAGAGGGCCTCTTCGATAAATTCTTTCAAACGCAGCGGCTACTTCAGTTGCTGACTTTGTTTTTAACGGCTCCGCTTGTTTGTATCGACTCGCAACATCAACTACGGTTAGCGCGTATTTGTAACCGTTGTCATGCGGCAGAAATAGTATATCAGCCTGATGAACTTCATTAGGTACGCTGACATCAAAGCGCGAGAAGTTGATTTGTTTAGGCGGTGGTAGATAGATTTGCCATATAGCCTGTTTGGATAACCAATTAGCCGCAGTGGTCTTTGTTACCTTTGCAGCGCTTGCAAGCTTACCAATTGCGGCCTTCCCCTTCCAGTATCCTCTCGGAGAATAATAGATGGAATCCATGTTGTTATTATAAACGCTATCGTTTTCAATTACCAGCGCGAGAAGCTCCGCTTCCAATCATTAATTTACCTTTCATAGCCGATTTTACCAACCATGAGGCCAATTTTTCTTTGAAGGATTTATCAGGAATAGCATTTAGCGCGTGAATTAATTTTACATCCGCGATATGACGCTGTTGCAGATCGCTACTTTTGTAGTAAGCAACATCATGAGCATGACACGCCTTATCGATAGCGTTTATTGGATACTCACCGGGTTTGGGCTGATTTTGATCATCGAGTCTAATATCTAATCGTGTTCCGGGGCCACAGTAGTTATATCCTGGGAGGTGCTTTTCTCCTGGATACTTTGCCCACGGTGTTCCGGGGAGTTTTGCCAATTTGGCTGCGATGTCACCTCCTCGCTTTTTTTTAAAACATCTCCGGGTCTAATAGAAATAAATCTAAATTTCTTTGTACCGCATTGTACACACTTACCAGTAAGCGCCGATCTGTTATTTCTTGTTGTAGCGGTTGTCATATCATTTGTGCCAGTACGCACTCTACACTTCACACAATATAGATCCATAATTTATGTATAGAGATATGAATATAATTGATTTTTCGGCGACTAAAACAAGAGAACCAGTTAAGCATGTTGCAGCGTTACCAAACTCGATCCGGATGATTATCATCGGACCATCTGGATCCGGCAAGACGCAATTGTTACTCAATTTAATAATGAGATGGATGAAGTGGGATAAGTTGTATTTGGTTGCTCCTAGCGTAGATGATCAACGATGCTACGAGGTGTTGAAAGATTTCAACGAGAATGCATCAGCGATCGCTAAAAAAAATGTTATTGAGTTTATTACGGATATCAATGATGCACCGGGTATTGATGATATTGATGGCGACGTTAACAATCTAGTCGTGTACGATGATGTTATGTTAGACAATCAAAAAAACCCAGCTAGGATATTTTCCAGAGGCAGGCATAAAAACACTGACGTGATATATGTCACTCAACGATACACTCAGATTCCAAAAGTAATTAGAGACAACTGTAATATTCTTGCTGTGTTCAACGGCGTTGATACACACACGCTACGAAATATTTGGCAGACATGGTGCGGCGGTGACATGGACTTTAATGTTTTTCGAAACTTTTTTAGTCATGCTCAGTCGACCCCACATGGATTCGTAACGATAAATTTACATGATCCTCGGACACGATATCGTATCGGACTTGACCAAATATTCGGTTAGTTGTAAATAATTTTCATTGTAAATAACTACTTAGCAGCAGAGGGGGCGAAGACATCGACGCGGGACGCCCGATGATTACCACGGGAAAACACCAACGAGATGTTGTGGCGAAATATAGCGTTTTCGAGCAAAAAACGCTAAGGCTCCATTTGCCAAACGGAGACTTTATTTTTTTTTTGTTCGAAAAGTGAGATTTCGAAGGAAGGCTCTATTTGTCGTTTTGAGGCCTTAATCGAAATTTGTCTAAAAAGTTGTCGGATTCGCCCCCTCTGCTGCTTGTAGCGGCAAGTAGACACGTTGGGTAGCAGACGATTTTGTACGTGTGGGACAACTTCTTGCAAAATTGGAAACTTGGATTAAAATACAGTTTTGTTTTAAGGTACACATTTCCATCTTTTATACAATGTATTTATTTGTATGATTCTAAAAGATGCATAGTAAATCAAATTTTCTGGGTTACTGGTTCAAGAAGGTCGTGGGGTGGGACTTCACGTTGCCATTAAGAAATAACATTTTTATGTGCATTTCGTGTCTAAATGTGGGATATTTTTGTACACTTTATGAATATCACTTTTTTTAATTAATGTACGATTCTTCTTTCTGGATACAAAATGGATTTTTGACCCAAAATAGCACATGATCAAATGTTTACCGAAATGACGTATCGTTACGTAGAATTACACAACGCGCAGAATAGGCAGACATGGTGGTACATGTGTAATGTTTTACATTGTAGGACTAGCATGTTATTTGTAAGGACCATGTTTGTCTGGCGTAGCCTAAATCCGAAACATTGTATCAAAAAAGTTAACAGGGAATGTGCCAAAGCAGCTGGTATGTGGCAGTCCATGAAACATCTGTTTTCGTTCGTTCAAAAACAAATTTCATCAACCAAAATGTAAAGCGCCTGGCGTCTGAATCCATTGTTTGTTTACAATAGAAAGTATTACTTTTATGCACGTGAATGCAATATGACTTTTCGCGAGTTCAATATCGTAAAATATTGCACAATTCTGACAATGTAAAGTTAACGGATTAAAAAAAAATGAGCATATAATAATATTTTTTCTAGCTATTTGCGGGATGAACATATAAACCAAACAAACAAACCTAGCCCCACTTCCCATACATTATAAATGGCCGGTCCCTTGTATGCCGACCTTAAAATTGAAAAGAAACATGTTACTTTCCTTAAATCTACCACAATTTGGAGGGTTTGTACAATTAGAACAGTATGTTGCATATAATTATAAATTTATACATAGTCTAATATTACGGATTGAGAGAGATATGAGAACCTTAACTTAAATTATTCAAGCAAATATGTCTGTGTCTAATACCTATTTCGGTGGGAACCCAGAAATCTTTAAATAGTCGCGTAACAATAACACTTGATATGATAATTGATATTGCCTTACAAACTGACCATCCACTTGTTGGAAAACTCAACTGATGATCTAGTAATTTAGTCAGCCGTTATTAATTAAATTCGAGCAACAATTTATATGTAGTCATGCTACTTAATATCAAGAACTATTTTGTCATAAACGCATGTTATAAATAGAACATTGGAAAGTACTTATATTGGTAGATTCCCAGCAACACCTCATAATCACGCATCTCACGAGATTATTCTAAACGCGGTATTCAGATTCACTAATGTACTAGCGAGGATATTGTTTTCTCTTTGCACAGAATATTACAAAAGGCTACAGAAAAAAGCTTTAATTAAAAAAAAATAGTGTCCTTTAGTTATGTTCATAGTCTGGTCCCGTGCCTTATATTCTCTCTGCTTTGCATTCAGCTAAACGAAGTCAGGTGAACACCGATGCAATAGTGTAACGTGATCAAAACAAATACCTACATATGGTATGAAGAGATCTAGTTAATCTAACCGCGGCATATTTATTCCTTTAATGTTCTAGTGACATAATGTGAACTTTACTAACACTTTCGATTTGAACTATTGCAATCGTTATCTTGTGTTCAAACTTAATTGGGTCACATAATTAGTTTTACAAATATTTTAACTAGTAGGCGAAAATGAAGGAAAAGGGTACACACAACGATATTTTGTTAATATTGCACATTTTACACAGTCATATCAAAAATATCTTCTCCAATCGATTCCATGATAAATATTACGTCGAAATTTATATGAGGCGATGTGTGATAGCTTAAATATAGCCAGATATTATGACGAAATTATCACCCCTCTTTTACGAAGGGGTGAGGGTAACGATTGTTTTGCAAATATTGCACACTTCACGCAACGTCATCTAAAATAATCAAATTGGAATAAAGTCCTTGATCAATTTTACATCGATATTGATATCTCGTTGTACATAAGGATCGAAATAGCAACCCTCTTCCTAAAGGGGGGGGGGGTGAACGTGACGATATTTAGTACAAAATTGTACATTCAGACTCCATCATGTTTAAAAAAAAAAAAAAAAAAAATTATAATCAATTCCTTGATGCCTTTCACGTCAGATAAGCGTATATAAGATAGTACACGGTAGGCGGCGCTATGCAGAAAAAATACCGAAAATTTCCAATATCATTATATTTTAGGAAGCTAATTCCATCTTTACGGGGGGCCCCGAGTGGCCGAGTGGTCTAAAGCGTTCGCCGTTACGGATCACTGCCATCTCACCTCTGCCTGCGCCGGTTCGAGTCTCAGATTCAGCCAATGTAGATATGTGAGAAAGCATGCCAGTAGCTTCTCGTGGGTCGGTGGTTCTTTCCGGGGTTTTCCCGGGTTCTTCCTCCACCATTAATACTGGCCGCCATATATGGCCTATCGTGTGCTGAAAAATGGCGTTAAACCCCACAACAACCAACCAACCATCTTTACGAGAGAGTGAGACAGAGAGAGAGAATACACTGAACTTGTTTTTTAAAATCTAATGCTATACAGAAACTTCACAGATTGTATAACCTGATAAATAATCGTACAACTGACAATTGTACGATTGAGGATGAGTAATATATGTTTATTATCCAAAACATTTAATAGAGTGCATGCATGGAGAAACAATATTTCTTCTTTAAATATGTTCCCCAATCACATTATGTTAGGAATATTAGCCATCTGCCTTGCAAATCCAACCATTCTAAAAAGACCAAACTCGACCTTTCTGTCTATTTCAGTAGACACAGAGGAAATACTCTTGCCCATTACGTATCCTTTGGCACCGCCAGATGTCGCTAGGTTTATAGCTTCATTGCTCTACTGAATAACATCGTCCAGTTTATCCTCCGACAATACAAACCATTTTCTTTAAGTAATTGACTTATCTAACGCTCCTTTAGGATTTATTGTGTTGATTAATAATTCGTTGCAGGTTGTATGGATTCTGTTTACAAGTTCTGCCAAATATGAGTGCTTGATCACCTTTAGGGACTTAGTTCTTTTAAGACCACGTCACACCACGCTATAGTTCACCTCTGTAAGATCATTATGTGTTAGCGCGACTTTGATTTTTTCGCTTTCTCCGTTTGTAACGGAGCTGGTTTTAATGAGTTTGTAACACACTGCATTGCTAATATGTGCTTTATTTTGTACTTGTGTAGTTTCAGTAGAACAGTCAACTAAATACATGAACTGCATCAGTTAAAGCAGTCTATAAGTCTGGAATGCGAAACTGACATTTTAGATTCTTTCGTTAGTAACGGGGAATATATTTATATTAGCGAGTTAGTAACTTGTTGAATCACTCATTTATGCTTTGCTTTCTCTCCCTGTGTCATTTCAGCAGAATGTCACTTAAATGGTATTTATGCAACTTCAAAGCATGGAAGTCTACCATGGCTCTTGCTTTGTTTATACTAAGTATTCACTGTCTATAATATGCAGCGTCAGTAATACGATGTCAGAGAAAGTCTGAGCAACCGTATTAGCTGGAGTAGTATGAGAAAAAGAGAGAGCTGCCTCATTTTGGTCAACAGGGCTTTATTTTTAATAAATGACGGTTTTTTCCACAATTATGAATGCTGTTGGTGAGAAAAAGATGATGGTTGACGTTGGTATATGACAAAATTTTAAATTAAAATTGTAGTAAAATTGTTATATAATTATGGTAAACACACAACATTGAAGCGAACAAGATTTTAAAAGACGCATTTTGGTTGGTTTCACAAGAACTAAAATACTTTGTGTAAATATTATACACAGATTTGTTAATGAATACCAGTCACCAGAATCAGCAGCAGATTCTCTTGAAATTAAATTATCCAAGATCATAGAATCGATCGGATGGCTTAATTTTATTAAAACGCAAGATGTTTCATTATGGTTAATATTTAGTTCTGACGATGAACGATTAACAGAACGGGCGTCTGATTACTCTAGTGGTTTAATAAAAAATATGACGAATTCAGGATCTCTCAAGCGAGTATATTACTCACTAAAAGCAGCAATGAACAAATATCTTTCTAAGATATCCTAACGGTTAAGCCACGACGTGCAAGAAAATCATCAATGCTCGGTGGGTGCTCGCTGAGTATATATTTTTTATTCCTATTTCGATAGTATGTTAATAGACATCGATAGCTGTTAGCTCCACAATCAACACAAATGAGGGTATTTCATCGAACACCTTTTCCACATGAATAACACGGAAACGTCCCACCATTAGGGTTTTTTCGTAGCAGGTAAGCATGAACTCCACAATAATCACTAGCACACCTCTTACTGCAATGATCCGTAGTATCCGCTATCAGCCATCGGCATTTTTTCGGATTAATCATTTTACTTATCGTATTTTTAATTATAATTAATTTGTTTTAATTTTACATTAAATTTTCATTAAAGATAAGATTAATATATAATATAAAATGTCCGTACCAAAGACAACCGTATTGGGGCTAGATAAAACAGCCCCAGTGCCAATAATCCCTCAACGACAAAAAGTTGCTGCGTTATTACAAAAATTTCCTGAAGAAATTTTTAAATTATCTGTAAAATGGCCGCGATCAAATGTTAATTATTTAACCTCGCTGATAAAATTATTCAGTCGGACTACGATCAATCAAATTTGAAATGGGAGAATTTCGGTTATGGAATGTCAGATGAAATACTGAGTGAACGGATCAACCGTCTTCTACAACGAAAATCAGGACCGTCTAGAATAAAAGATCGACAAAAATTCGCTAAATTGATCTTTAATAAATATAAGGAATTAACGGGCTTTAAACCTTTATGACCAAGATCGAGTAGTCAACTAGAGGAGCTCGCAGAACGAGTATCAAATATTCAGGAGCGTTACGGCCTGAGAAGATCTTTATTACAGCAAATCAGGCAACAACAATTCAACTTTAAAGAAGTTGTAAATGAAGTATTTGGCGGTCTCAGCACCAATATTAAATTTATTCCAAAATTTAACCGTAAACTAAATCGATTTACACTAAATGATCTAGCGACGATCGTTAATAATACTGTTCCAAAATGTTTGATTTTACATCCATCAATCAAGATCAACGTTGTTTATGAAGTTGAGATGTTTAAGGCGACTAATCCCCATGATGTTCAACAAAGGGATTTCAGAACCTCACCTAAGGTCGCTTATTTAGATACTGACCTTGATGATTTATCACAGGAAATTTATCAACATGTTACAAAAATTATTGAACAACACTTCGTACGGTTCAGGCTGGGTCCTTGATAAAATTACATCGATTACAATCAACTTGAATGCATTTAAATTATCATCAGGAGGATCGTACGTTGATCTCCCACAATCGATCAAGAAAACGAAATCCTGCATTAATGTGAAAAATAAAGTTGATAAATGTGTTTTATACGCGCTACTGTCGGCATTATTTCCAGCTGATGATAATGCTTATCGAGTGACAAAATATTTACCGTATCAGGATCGCCTCAATATGATAGGAATGAAATTTCCAACCGAGGTCAAACAAATTGCTAAAATTGAAAATCAAAATTTAGATCTTTTCCCGTGTGGTATAAATGTATTTTCAATTAATTCATCAAATAAACCATTTCCAGTAAGAATTTCACCTCTCGCTAAACACAGTACCGACGACAGAGTCGTGAATTTATTACAGCATAAGAACCACTACGATTGGATTAAGAAGTTCAGCGCGTTTATTAGTGGCTCACTCTCAAAACATAAAGGGACAGTTTTCTTTTGTTACTGCTGCTTAAGTGGATTTCAAGATCAGGAAAAATTAATCGATCATAACAAATACTGTGACAATGTGCAGAAGATCACAATGCCAAAATCAGAAAAAGATAAAAACATTTTGTCCTTCAAAACATTCGACCGAATGATAAATGTTCCATTTAAATGGAACATTTATCATCTACGGCGATTTCGAATCTTTTATCGTTCCATATTCATATCAAAGAAAGATTCATGTTCAACAACATATTCCAGCACCATACTGCCTGCACACAGTCTGCACCGAGGATACATTTTCATTATTATCTCCGGTTTATCGCTTGAACGGTCAAAATGATCTTCCAGCAGAAGTTCATATGCTCATGTATCTATTCCAGGAGCAAGTCAGGATTGAGAAATTTTTTGATACTAAAGATTCGAATAAGTTTTCAGGGTTACCGAGTTACATCGCGGCGAAGAAATACGTATGTTGTAAAAGAGAATTTTCAACTGGAGATCTGATGAAAGTACCTCATTATCGTGCTTTAACGAATAAATTTATCGGTGCGGCTCACCTCAAATGTCGGGATAAATTCAACAAATTGAATTTTATTCCAGTTGTCTTTCACAAACTACGTGGGTATGATGGTCATTTTATTTTACGAACCCTCGATTATCCTGAAATCAGTAAAAATTGTGATGAAAACGGAATTAAGATAACAGGAATCCCAAATAATATGGAAAAAATGTCGATCACAATCGGTCAATTAAGATTCATCGATAGCATCCAATTCATGTAATCGTCGTTAGACACCCTCACGAAAAATTGTCATAATTTTCCTTTTGTGAAAAAATATTATGGTGATAATGCGAAATATTTAACCAGAAAATGCGTCTTTCCATATGAGCACTTTAACAGCCATGAAAAATTCTCTGAGACAACATTACCACAAAAATTCGAATTTTATTCATCATTAGATAACAAGCACATTACCGACGATGACTACAAATACGCCAATGAGGTTTGGAAGGCCTTTGATTGTAAAAAGTTTGGTGATTATCATGATTTGTATCTTCGTGGTGATGTGCTGCTTTTAACAGATATTTTTGAGCAGTTCAGGAAAACGTCCCATTCACAAGCTCATTATTTCTCAGCTCCTGGCCTATCGTGGGATGCTCTCCTGAAAATAACGACGATCAAGCTTAAACTTTTGACCGATCCTGATATTTAACTATTCATCGAGCGAGGAATCAGCGTTGGGATCATTGTGATCGTTAAAAAACATTCTGTCGTGAACAACAAATATATGTCATCGTACGATCCACGCGGTGAGGTGAAATATATTACCTATCATACCTATTAGATGAAGGCGCGATTTTTAAGCCAGTGCCTTACGGATGATTTCGTTGGATCTCCCCGGATGAATTTCTCGCGGAAACAAATAATCTGGCCGTGGAAATGAATCCTAAATTTAGCTATTATGTAGAATCTGACGTTGATTATCCGATTATCTACATGACCTTCATAATGATTATCCATACTTGCCAGAGAGATTATTTATCAATTTGACAGCATGATCTCGCCGGAATAGTTATCGTTGCGAACAAGCGAACATTCGAAGGTCAGTAAACTAGTACCTAACTTGATGGACAAGAAAAACTAAATCTATCATTATGCGGTCTTGAAGCAGGCTGTTGATGCTGAATTGATTGTTAAAAAGATTCACAAAGTACTGCGATTCAACCATTCTACGTGGATGGCTGATTATATAAATGGAAATACTACTCAAAGAGCTCAGTCGAAATCGGATTTTGAAAAAGATTTCTTTAAGCTGATGAACAAATCGGTTTTTGGTAAAACAATGGAAAATATTCGCAAACGAGTTGATATTGAAATCGTCAATAACATTGAACGACGAAATAAATTAATTAAATCCAATAATTTCAGGGATATAAAAATTCTGGTGAGAATCTTGCTCTGATCTTAAAGAGAAAAATAAATTTGTTCTTGTGCAAACCAGTTTATGTGGGAGCTGCGGTTCTTGATCTATCGAAGTGGATGATGTTTGATTAGCATTACGGTTTTGCTAAACAAAAATGGCCGCATTGTAAATTATTGTTCACGGACACAGACTCGCTCGGCTATGAAATTCCTGGCGGTGATTGTAATGATGATCTTTTCCAAGATATTTATGATAATCGAGATCGTTTTGATTTATCTGATGTGCCGGCATCGACGGGCTTCAGCGATTCAACAAACAAAAAAGTGATCGGAAAAATGAAAGATGAATTTAATTTTACTCCTGTGAGAGATTTGTTGAATTAAGATCAAAAATGAACGCGCTGGTGGCTGATGATGGTGTTGATAAGGCAAAGAAGGCAACAGGAATTAATAAAAATTTTGTTAAGAATAAATTAAAATTTAATGATTATCTAGCTGCATTACACCGTCGTCCTGAGCAGATTTTACCGACGGTGACAACGAGAGGCTTTCGATCTCATAAACACGAAATAATGACCGATGTGATCACCAAAACCGGCTTGTGTAATTATAACGATAAAAGATACTGTCAAGACGGAATTAACATATTTGCAATAGGACATTATAAAATCAGACAAAATAGGCAAAATATCGTTAATTAAAACAAAAACAATATTAATTACTGCAAAAAAACTTATAACGTCCTATTAGAAATATAATATTTGTTATATAGGATGGTCCATCCAGAATCTTATACAGCGAGGCTAGCCCGAGAAAAGCTAGCAGTGATCAAGAGATTTATTCCTGTACGAGATTCTCTCAGAAACAAATTTCAGGATCAGCAGGAGGCTCGAGCTGAATATGTTGAAGAAAAGGAGGATTTTTTTTCAGACCGGTCACACAAAAATTAGATAAGCAAGAGGCTGCAACAGCAGAATTAACACAAGCCGTTAGAAGATCAGCTGAGGTCGCAGAACAGTCCGCGCAAGCCGCTAAACAATTTGTGGAAGCGATCGAGCAGATCATTAAGGATGAGGTTATCGATGAACCTGAAGAAGGTCCTGTGGAAGATCTTGAAGAAGGTCTTGTGAAAGGTCCTGAAGAAGGATATAAAACACCACCATAAATAATTCCAATTATTAAACGAGTCGAACCGGAATTATTAGATAACATCGTTGAAAATATTAAGTTGAAGAATTATAATCTAGCTGTTGACCTTGCAAAAGAATATTCGAATTATCGGAGTCTTGTTAAGTCAGACTCATCTCATCTAATATATGATAAGTGGGAGAGGTTATTGTTCACGGCTCACAAAAACATTAAACGAATATCATCTCGCTATCAAGATGAGTATGACAAATTCAGGGAGGATGTGAAAGAATCAAGAAAAAGATCAGATATTGTCAACTTCCCCAAAAAATACATGAACCGGACTAAGGGTAGTTGACCAAATAATTTGTCCTGATAGTGTTATTCGCGATGTTGATCGATTGGAGGTTCTAATCGGTGGAATACGGGCTGGCAATAATTCTCATGAGATAACCGGTGAAGCCAGCAGCATTTGTCAAAGATTGTTTCAGGATGGTGTTATGGAGATTGAAGTGTACAGAAAACTCCCCGATGAAATAATCGAGGCCGTAGAAAACAATAAACCAATTGATGATATCAGAAAAAAGCAAAATTACTTGAAAATGCTATTAACAAAAAAAACAACATGGAGCATGCGATGATAAATTGATTAAGAAAGCAGTAATGTTGTGCAGTGAATTGTTTTCTAAAAATAGTTTGAGTAAAAATATTTGTCTAGAAATAATTGACGAATTATTGGATGATTAATAATTATAGTTAAGTAATACTAAAATGGTAACTATATTCAGTAAAAATAAAAAAATAAAAAATTGAATAATTGTGATCGATAAAGGTAAACAGTAAAATGTATTTTTAAGACTCAAATAGTTAAATAGCGGGTATTACTTAATTGTTATTTTTCTGGTGTTAATTATTTTTCAAAATTATTTGTTATAATTACTTAATTATAATTATCAATGCCTCGACCTGCTACTTATTTGTCGACCGCTGATGAAATGAAAATAATACATTTACGAGGTCGTGAATCTCCACTAGTACCGCAAAGAAATATAGAATTGGTTTGACGAGATTGTATAAAAATATGGCGTGAGCAGGGAAAAATAAAAGATTCCCAGCTGTTAATTTTTTAACATCATCAGTCAGATCTTTCACATGCGGGAAAGATTTGACCGAAGATGTTAAAAAAGTTGATGAGTTGATGAAAAAAACTCGAGATGAGTGACAAATTCAAAAGCAATGTATCGATGACACAAGACAGGAGATAAAAATATCAGACAACTTAGAAATGAGAGACGTAAAAAATATCAAATAAAACCAGATGTCGATAAATTGGATGAAGAATTGAACGAGCTCAATGCTAAAAGAATAGCTATTTTAAATTCCATATTGGCTCAGGAAGAAATTAAAAAACTGATCTCAAAAGAAATAATTAAATAGATGATGACCATTATTCTGTAAAAAAAAAAAATACCAGAAAGAAACCTCCATTACCCAAGTGAGTCAGCTCTCTCTTTTTCTCATACTATGTTTTCACATACCAGGGTCGACCATCACCATTTGACTAGCAGCATTCATGATAGCATAAATAATTCGGAAAAGAAGCTGTCATTTATTCTAATAAAGCCCTGTAGACCAAAGTGAGTCAGCTCTCTCTTTTTCTCATGCTACTGCTGGTAGTCACGGGCTAATTTGCTAATCTATGCTTTTAACTAGTTAGTCACATACTGGTTTGTTAATCTATGCTTTCTTCTCTTCTTGTGTCGTTTCCGGAGAAATGTATACTAAATGCGTAAAATGCACGTTCAAAGTCATAGTCCATTCTGCACCGAAGAGAAGGAAAGCAGCATCAGTCCAAGGAGACAATCTGCGGTTCGTTGTTGTCGATACCGATTCTTTGGGGGGTATTCCCAATTTAAGCAGTACAATGGGCGTACGTCCCCACTCATGTCCGTGCAAGCCCTTTGCGCCTGTAAATCAGGGCCCATGGGATTCGTATCGGATCAATTGGATTCACCTCTTTTATCAACTACACCGTAACCGGCCGTCCAGTCGTCACCGATCGTCCAGTACCGGAGATCTTGAAAAGACGGCCCAGACAACTCCGACTCATTGGAGGCATGACATATTATTGAATTCTGCCAATAGTTTAGAGTGGCACAAAATATACTAGAATTTCTATGTAAGTAAATCAAGTTTTGTTGATGTACAAAAGAAAAAAGTACATGCATACTTTCTACATATTACTATATGTAAAATAATTATAAGAAATATGGTATTAACTTGCATATTCAGAGTTAATTTACTAATTGATTTCATTTTTTCTTCACAATCCCAACATTAAATCTCTGTTCGCCATTTCATTCATTTTTGTTTTATTTCAAGTTGTACCCCTGAAATGACCTATACAACAGCAACTAACATATGAATGTTTCTATTTACTACCTTAATTCCTCCATAAAACGTCCTTTTAAAATTACTAATGGATGGTATATTTTATGGTCTTTTCATATCTACAACAACAACAACAACAACAACAACAACTGCTACTACTACTACTACTACTAATAATAATAATAATGATAATAATAATAATGTTATGCATAACTCAAAAAATACCTTTTAAATTTATGGTGGTTACCATAAAGCAGTAAATGATGCGTTATTTAAAACATATATATAGTATTTTTCCTGTAGGTATTAGGGATGTGAATGACTTCAAATGGAATTTGTTTCTCATATGGTGACACCCAGTACATCATTGATCAGACAGACAAGTGGACATTTTTAAGATAAAATAATAGATTCATTTAAAAAGAACCAAACACTAGTCTTATTGGTGGCAATCTAAATTTTAGTGTTGATGAATGAATGTCATCTAAGAAAATTCAGTGACAGAATAATGAATATGCAACACTGGTTTGCATCAACAACCATCATAATGGAAATTAACTTTGATTTTCTTACTACCGTTTCAACTCAGCAAGACGTCATAAACATGGCATGTGAGGAATTCATTCCAGTCAGTCAGTCAGTTTTGCCCGTCATCCCTGCCGGGGTATAGGCCGTCCACAAAAGATCGCCAGAGGCCTCTGTCCTGTGCCTTCCCCTCGAGCTGATTATAGGTGTGACCCATCTTTGTGGTGTCCGCCTCAAGGTCGCGTCGCCAGGTGTTTCTTGGTCGGCCCCTTCTCCGCTTGCCTTGAGAGTTCCACCTCAATGCCTGTCTTGTAATGTTGGTTGGTGGCTTACGTAATGTGTGTCCTATCCAACCCGACCTCCTCCTCTAGATCTCGTCCTCTACCGTAAGCTGGGGGGTTCTCTGCCACAGGTTGGTATTACTGATGGTGTCTGGCCAGCGGATCTGGAAAATTCTTCTTAGGCAGCAATTGATGATGGTCTGGACTCTCTTTACGGTCGACTTGGTGGTTCTCCATGTCTGTGCTCCATACACTAGGACTGACTTCACGTTGGAGTTGAACAGTCTGATCTTGGTAGTCAAGATTTCTTTGGAGCTCCAGATGTTCTTGAGCTGCATGAAAGCTGCTGTCGTCGAGGAATTCATTCCCCATGATAATTATTTTTTTCTAAAGAAGGATTATGAAGTATTCACAATAATAATCCTGGTATAAAATATAAAGGCATTTGAAAGTATGAAGCCTTTATTACCTAACATAATTATAGGCCAAGAGAATAACCGACTAGTATCTAAAGACAAGGTGGTGATTCTTTTACCATTCTTTCGCAAGAATGAGCAAAATCTGTTAATCTTGTGTATATATTAGATTATTATCAATAGTGGTCCAAGATGTGCACAGCACAGCAGGAACGAATCTGGATGCCAGAACAAATGTGCACATGGGAGGTGGTCAGCTCACCTGCTAACGCTTTTCTGGTGCCAATAGATTGAGAGGATTGGGTAATGGTTCTGCAAACAAATTTACATTTGAGTTGTTCCATTTACACATGACCTTAACAATGGTTTCGAAACTTTTGTATAATTAGAAAAGAACAGTGTAATGATGCAATTTTTGGGGGGATAATTTAGCACTAGATTCTGGCATGGTCAATGTGATACGTAAACATTGAGGTTCATATATAGGTTTGTCTCGCAGTTAATTTGGTAGGTAGCGATGGTTAACCTCTCTTGTATGGAACCATGAGTTGATTTTAATTAGGACACACTCGGTTAATGGTTAGAGATAAATAGAGAGTGAAGTTAACGTAAGGTCAAGTAGCGAAAGATGACATGGTTGAGACAGGGAAAACGTTCGGGAAACCTTGGTATATTTGACAAGGCGTTATACAATAATATTTTCCAGAATAATTATTAATGAAGGCGGAATAGAAAGAATAATTCTGAATTCGATGGGAGTGTTAAAGTTTGTTGGTGTTTAGAGAAAGTAATCCTGATTTGGTAAGCTAAACGTGGGGTTGAGTTTCCCAGACGAAATTCAAGGTTTCAATGTAATCTCACTCGCGATATTAGTCAGTCCAATTGTTTCCGCCGAAATGGAAGTCTGAGGGGCTCCAAGATCAGTAGATAGTGCTTTTCTTGTTAAATAAATCGTCCAAGGGACAAGGGGGTCTGAAAAGTTGAGATCCAAAACCAGATAAAAGAGAGAGGTAATTTTCTGATGATAAGCGATGCACAAAGGTTTTGTCTCAATTGCACTATATTCATTGATGCACGTCTGTAATTATTTGTTGAATTTATTCCACCTGAATCCATGCTTGCTTTCCTTGAATGCAGAATTTATTTGTTACATGCATTCCGTCTCCAATGTTATATTATTCATGTATTGTATGAATATCATAAAATATTTCATTGATATGAATGTTTTCGGATTCAGTGGTTTTGTATGTAATATAAATCACGTATCACCGTAATTTCATTCATTTCTTCTGGTGCGAATTGTCATAAGTGAATTATCTGTCTTAGATGATCATGTATCTAGAGAATTAATGTTTGTAAGTCTGGCAATGTATGTCATTGAATCGCTAATTAGCAACGTAATGTAGGTAGGATAAGGAATGGAATCCATTAATTAATTTGTGTAATTAAGTTTTGAATTCTTTTCAATCAAGAATCGATGGTGTTAGCATTAGTGACGCATGTCCAGCGATGTCATCATCTAGTGACTGCCATACAACAAGGGCGCAGTAATAGTTATAAAGAGATCTAATTATGTCAAGTTCCAGATGAATGCAAGGATCAGCTAGAAAGGCATTTATGGAAATAGGATTTTGAGTGTTTTTTTTTTTAAATTGTGAACTAAATATAGATTAGTTCTGTTGAATTACGACAGACGATATCTGACGTAGATGAGAGTGGGATTATTGTTTGATCCAAGGAGAAGAAAATACTGACACATATTTAGGTTGGGTATCATTTTTCTTTGAAGTGAAAAATAGCGCCATACTTTATAGCACAGTAGAAAAGAGCTCAGTCTACAGCCAAGTTGATTGATGATCCAAAGAAGGTAGACGAAGAGACAGAGAGAGAGAGAGAGAGAGAGAGAGAGATGGAAAGAGATACTGAAGCAACGACCTATCACTAATAGTTATTTACACCAGAAGCAACCAGGTGATGCTGACATGCAGGCAATTCGAGCTTGATCAGTCACTAGATTATATGATGACATTTGTTATATCGGTATAACAGAACGGCTGGCTGAATTTTAAATTAATTTTAAAACTCTATTTCTAAGGGAAAGTGAATCATTTAAATGTCATGTTCGATTTCATTTTGTTCATGTAATTCATTATATTGTTCTTTTTTACATAAGGGTGCTCGTTTTGTCCTATTATGTATCTATGCTCAGATCTCTGTTATTCCATTCCTTAATTTTATATTTCATTTTATAGTTTATCGATCCGGATAATAACACCGTGGTCAATCATCTCCTAGATAATGATAACCAAAAACCATTAGAAGTGAGAGATCACACACCTATCATCCCACCTGATGCCACACAGAGACATGAATGTTAGGTGCTGAAAGAGTGCGTTAATGTTGAACCAGATCATATGGAAATGATGTGAAAGAGAATGTCACTGTCTGAAATGATTAGTCACTGATGCCTTCATTCTTTATATGAACAGTGCAGATGATATGCCAATTAAGTATACCTAATATCAAGTCTATGTCTGATGGAGAAAAATACAGTCAGTGACCATGGCTGTAGGGAAGTTAATTGAGACTATGGTCATCAATCTGAGCAAAGACTACATGGAAGTGGAACCCAATCAAGATGTTTTTCGCCAGGTGATTCATCATTCCAGACGGTGCTAGCCATCTCTTACTGTTCCCAGTTTCCATTACAAATTCTTACGAGTCTATGCTCTTAAAATAAGTAACAGAAAAGAGTGAAAGGTAACATCCTTTGTAAAATTCAAAAAGTAAGTTATTTCCTTAAAATACAAAGTAAAATGGAGAAAAAAAACTTACGGTATTGCGAATTGAATTCCTAATTAATAAAAAATTACAGACACAAGTCCTAATAATTTAAAATCCTTAATAAAATTCAGTAAAAGTTCAGAATAAATCCAAGAACTGATGGCAATGATGTATTTGTGGTAGCTTATAGAGTGTTGAAGTGCCAACAGGACAAAACATAAAATAAAGCTTAAATGTGCTAGGTCTTAAAGCAAGACTGAAAAATCTTCTCAGTCACAAGGTTATATAGTTCTCTACTTGACCTCAGGTCACAATTTATCATTTTCTAAAACAACGCCCATTACCTACTGGAAAATAACCTTCTAGAATGATTCTAATGTTTACAAAATTAAAAGCATAACCAGGACTATGTGAAATTACAAAACCTAGATCTAGACCCAACTAAACATATTTACTTCTGTTAACAATATAATACCGATTTTAAACCCATACACATAGAGAATAATTTAGCTATGTATTAATTGTTTACACAGATTAAAATTTTAAAAAATCAAGTTGGGTCAAATAGAAATGAACTCAGTTTTGGACAAGGTCAAGTCCAACATACAATGTTACATTACAATGGCATGTAATGGAATAAAAAAAACTTCAAATAAATTATATATATATATATATATATATATATATATATATATATATAGCAAAATCATAAATCAATTGCATGAATTTCTGTTATGCCCGCTATGTGCCAGAACTGGGACTGATGTACAAGAACTTGGTTGATGCTGTTCAAGTTACCGATACGACTTGAATGCAAAGAATTTTGAAGTGTGGGATGATTATATTCAAGGGGCATAACCACAGATTTAAGCATGCACTGCAATCTTGAGGTTCCTGTGCCATCAGTAGGTCACCCTGAGCAAAGGAACAGCTCATGAGTTATTATATGGGATATTTGTTAATAATGAGGAAAAGTGACTCTCACATTCCAGCCGATATGGAGACAGAACACCTTGCGAAAATTTGAAAATGTATAAACCATCTGCCTCATACTTCTGCATACCAACATTATCAGGTGTACATACTGTCTTTAAATATAGTGTGAATAATCCCTGAATTCAATGCTATAAAGGATTGTATTGCAATTGTCCATGCATATTTTAAATCCTATGATTTGGAATGCACCTGCAAACAGCCAGTTATATTTGTTCATTTTAAACACATACTTATTGCCAGGCACGTGTAAGACATTGACTGTTATTCATCTCATTTTTAGTATTAATAGGTAAAAGACATTCCAGAAGTTCAAATAGTAATCAGTCAAGATTATTCAGTAATGTCAAGCACTCTTGAAAAAAAGCCTAGTAGGTACACTGATTGATAAACGTATCCACAAACATTTAAATACATACCTAATGGGTAAATCCCCTTTACCAATTCTCAATCATTAGATTCATTCTTTACAATAGACGTTACCAATTTGGGGTCATTAATAAAGTTATGTTAGATATAAGGCTGTCTTAAGTCTTTGTTATTATGCCTAAATTATATTGTGTATGGCTGTAAGGTGAATTGTGTATTAAGGTCAAATAAAAGTACAATATGGCATGGATCTACATCCATCACGTGTCCATCATGGATTGCCCTTGTTCTATTGTGTGTGGCTGTGAGACCAAATTACAATATGGCATGGACCTACATCCACCATGTGTCCATCATGCATTGCCCTTGTTCTATTGTGTGTGGCTCTAATTGGCTCACATACAATGTTTATTGTTCTGAATTAAGGCCCAACTATACAGTGATGAGTCGGACTGAGGCATTTATCTTTACCTGCTAATGATGAGTTATGCATTTACCGTACATAAGCATCTTCATCACTTATATATAACATCAACTTCGTTGCCTGTAGTCAAAATTTGTAAGCAGCATAAAGTACACAATCACCCATCACAGGTACAATTAATATGTGTTCGTATTTTATCTGATCATGATAAGGATGGTAGAAGTTATTGAGTTGTTGAGTTCTTATGTTTTACATCATCATTAAGTGTGTGAGCATGTTGGGAAAAGTGTCTTCCAGGTAGTTTACGTACTGAGTCACCAACCTCTGTTCTCTCAATGTTTCTTTTGAGCAGTCAAGTGCCTTTGATCTGTTTTCGTTGTCTTCAGCAGATGTTCTCTGGAACTCCTTGACTTATCCAATTCTCTCTTTATAAATACACGTGGGGACAAATAACTCTAACATATACTTGTTTCTTGTAAATGCCGTTGCTCCTCCAATTAGAACTTCTTCTGTGCCAACTTAATGTGTTGTTTGCAGCACAATTAAGTCTATGTTCTGGCAATAGGCAGGCTTATAAAATTTATACACTTTTCTTTTATATGCTAAAGTAAAATTATTTATTGGGTCCTATTTTTAATTTCATGCAATTTACCAAACAATTGTAAACTTCCAGATAGCATGCAGGTGTTTCTATTACATAATAAATTATATTCTTCTGATTCTTTTGAAGCGGTCATTTAAAGATCATAGTGTTTAGTCCTAATTTTCTTAAAAGTTATTGCAAAGAATATATTGTAACTTTTAATCAGCAGAACGCAAATTTCGATTGTTGAGCCAGTGGCTGCTAATCGATGCATGTGATGAAGTTTCAGCTTCAACAATATCCAACAACCGTTTTAATTTATATTAAATTCATCATCTCATTTAATTATTGCAATATCGCCTTCATGATATTCTATGTCAATAGTTCTATATGGGTACTCCTCACATGGAGCAATGGCAAATAACAATACAAAATACATCCTGGAACAAGTGAATTTTTCTTCTCAGCTTCTTTTTGTATTTACTCTTTCAATGTTCTTGTTATAATGAACATCAAAATATTATTTCTACCTGTTTCAATGTTTAATTATTTTTAATGTGACTGTATTTGCTCTTCTTGGTTTTAATTACGTGGGAGACACAACTTAATGTAAGTCTTTTTTTTCCCTTCGGTTTTCAGTTGATCTTTATCTGTTGCAAACCCTTTATTTCACAAAATCACTTAAACCATAGATGTGAACGTTTCTGGTCCAGATTATTCATAATTTCTAAATTCCAAAGACTGGTCATTACAAAGTCACTAGAGTATGATTGCATTCCTTCGCTTAAATCCTCACTGTGTGGGACAGTTACAATCGGTCACTCAAAAGTCACTACAGTCTGATTGCATTCCTTCGCTTAAATCCTCACTGTGTGGGACAGTTACAACTGGTGACTCCAAAGTCACTACAGTCCGATTGCATTCCTTCACTTAAATCCTCACTGTGTGGGACAGTTGCAACTGGTCACTCTAAAGCCACTACAGTATGACTGCATTCCTTCGCTTACATTCTCACTGTGTGGGACAGTTACAACTAAACTGGCTGCATGATTAACCTGGCTATCTCTATCAACATATTTATATGGCAAAGTTGTTTTAGTTTTCACCTTTCAGGAGTATTGATGATAAAATTTAAATCACTTACTTTCTTTTCAACTATGTAAAGAACATAGTACTCAGCCCGAAGAGGATTTTGTGGTATGCGCAAGAGTGCCAAAACTCTATCACCAGGCTGAAAACCCCTTTCCTTTGCAATTTTGTCATAGCATAATTTCAATTTTTACTAAGTAGGGCAGATTAGTTCTTGTAACACCACAACCCATTGAAAACGTGTATTTAAAATTGGAAACATAATCAAGAAGATTAATTTCTGTATCTTCATTTGAAAGAAGTTTCTCTTTTAACGCTTTCACTGGCCCACACACAGAAGGTCCCAAAACTAGTTCAACTGAATCCTAAAGATTTATGATCTGATTCCTTAACTGCATGCAACAGTAAACAAACACATTCGTCCCAATTTTTTCCATTATCAAAACAATATGACTGTATAATATTTTTCAAAGTTTAATTAAATCTTTCTAAAGCCCCATGGCTTTCAGGGTGATGAGCAGAAGACTTGAATTGCTGGAAGTCAAATTCATGCATAACTTGCTGGAAAATTCTACACATAAAATAAGATACATGATCAGATTGGACACATTTGCGAAGGCTAAATTGAGTGAAAAACTTTATCAAAGCTTTTACTATTGTTTTAGTTTTAATATTCCTCAAAGGAATTGCCTCTGGGAACGTTGTAGACGCACACATTATGGTCAACAAGTATTGGTTGCCTGACTTGGTCTTATGTAAGGGACCAACACAGTCTACCATTATTTTGCTAAATGGTTCGTCAAAATGCAGGAATAGGCTGCAGATGAGCCTTAGTTATAATCTGATTGGGTTTTCCCACCATTTGGCTAGCGTGAGACAATGCTAGGATATTGCCTGTAATGTGGTCACCTCATCTTGTTTTTCTTGTTTACCATTTTCTTCCTTGACTACGAAAATGTCGGGTGTACTTTTTTTTTTTTACCAGATTTTGTTCGTCAATACAACTTAAAATGTTGCAAATTAATTCCTTAACTTGCTCGTGTACTCAAAATCTCAAAGTTTCCAAGCTACTAAATAGTGATAGCTTTTATAGCGTCATATATTTTAATGGAATGATATCTTATGCTTGGTACCTGTCTGTTAAACAGTTCATCTTATCGTTTCCATTACACTAGTACATAGGTTATACCATACATTCGTATTTTCTTCAAACTTCTTTTTAAACTTTGTATGTGTCATCTTGTTTGTGTCAGATATGCCCTTTATATCCTCTCTTTCAGGTACACCTGTTTGTAAAGCAACCCCATCACCCTATATTACTTCCTGATTTTAAAATATTTACCTGGTAATGGTAGGAATGTATCCTATTCCAAATGGTGTTTTATATTTAAGTCAGACTGTTTCGACAAATCTTTTGATTGTTTTTTATCCTTGCTTGCTTTAACCGGAAATTTGTCTACTGATGTATGATGTGTGCTATGGTATTGTTAATTGAATCTGGTTTCTTTGTGAGCAGAGGCCAAAGTGGATCAGTGGTCAGCATGCTGGACTCGTGAACAATATGTGTGTGATTACAATGTACCCTCAAATTAGCCTGAGTCGGCCAGCATACTGCATTCAGGCCAAAGTGGATCAGTGGTCAGCATGCTGGACTCATGAACAATATGTGTAGGATTACAACCTACCCTCTGATTAGCCCGAGTCGACCATCATACTACATTCATGGGCAAAACACTTTGTTTCAATTGATTCAGCAATAAATAGTCTGCTTGTGTTCTTGTTCTGTAAAACACCAATCCAAACCATTAGCTTTGAGTGAAATACTTTTATAATCAAGTCCTTAGCGTTCTGTTAAACCTTTCCATGACGTGTGCATCTTTAAGTCAGAGTAAGTTGAATAATACTTAGATTTGTTCGATTTGCCCTAAATCTTTAAATTATTTTTGATTTTCCTCCTTCAAAGATTTATATATCGGTAACACATGTTAACACATATTTTAGTGTACACTTTTTCAGTGCAAGCGAATGTTGAGAAGATTTCTTTACCTGTCGAGGCGTAGTTGTATCAATTGTTATAGTTATTTATATAATTGCATGTCATGTAAACGATGTGTGGTTGCAGTCGAAAATTCACAAGACTATTAGACACCTGTGTGGATATCTTTATCTTAGGATCTGCTCATCTGGATTAGGATCAACTCACCAGGCCTGGATTTACTCAGGATCAGGGTATTCTCATCAGAACTGGGATCTACTAATCATTAATAGGATCTACTCACAATGATCAGGATCTTCTCATCAGGATTAGGATCTACTCATCAAGATCTATTCAGCAGGATTAGGATCTGCTCATTTGGATTAGGAACTACTTGTCTGGTTTAGAATCTGCTCATCAGGATCAGCATCATTCACCAGGACCAGTATGTTCTAATCAGGATCATGATCAACTCATCAAGACCATGATTTATTCATCAGGATTAATTTCTACTCATCAGGATTAGGATCCATTCATCAGAGATCAGATCTACCAGTCAGAATCAGGATCTACTCATCTTGATCAGGATCTACTAATCAAGATCTATTCATCAGGATTTGGATCTACAGATTAGCATTCAGATCTAACCAGCAGTATTAGGATCTGCTTGTCAGAATCAGGATCTACTCATCAGAATCAGGATTTGCTCATCAGGATTAGGATCTACTCATCAGGATTAGGATATACTCATTAGGATCAGCGCATCAGTATCAGGATTTACTCATCAGGATCAGGATCATTATGAATAGGATTTACTCCTCAGGATAGGGTTATACTCATCAGGATGTACTACTCAGTTAAGGATCTACTCATCAGGACCAGGCTATATTCATCATGATCAGTATCTACTCATCAGGATTAGGATATACTCTCTATATCAGATCTTCTCAACCAGATAACCAGATCAGGATCTATCCATCATGATATTCAAAGTTACAGATGAATAACTGACTTCAGGTTTATGTCAAATCTACCAGTCCTATGGTTGGTTCAGAAACAACTTCTTCATGTTATGAGTCACTATGCATTGCTTAAAATCTGACTTCGTTTTCCATAAAAATACAAAACATTTTTTAAAACTTGAAGGAGAATTACAATTACAGGCCCCATACATTTCTATTCAACCTATCCCATTACATACTTATGACTTTTTAAAAACAATGAAAACCCGATACTGTACTTCAATATCCAGATATTTGCTAGACACAGAACTGCAGATATGGCAACACTTGAAGTGCAGAATATTAACTAAATTATGGCCTGATGAAATGGTCCATAGTATAGAAAGCAAGCCAGGTACAAGTTATGGCCTCATCACATGGTCCATAATAAGGATGCAAGCATGGTACAAGTTACGGCCTAATGAAATGGTTCTTAGTAAAGAATGCAAGCATGGTACAAGTTATGGCCTAATGAAATATTTCTTAGTAAAGAATGCAAGCATGGTACAAGTTATGGCCTGATGAAATGGTTCTTAGTAAAGAATGCAAGCATGGTACAAGTTATGGCTTGATGAAATGGTTCTTAGTAAAGAATGCAAGCATGGTACAAGTTATGGCTTGATGAAATGGTTCTTAGTAAAGAATGCAAGCATGGTACAAGTTATGGCCTGATGAAATGGTTCTTAGTAAAGAATGCAAGCATGGTACAAGTTATGGCCTGATGAAATGGTTCTTAGTAAAGAATGCAAGCATGGTACAAGTTATGGCTTGATGAAATGGTTCTTAGTAAAGAATGCAAGCATGGTACAAGTTACGGCCTAATGAAATATTTCTTAGTAAAGAATGCAAGCATGGTACAAGTTATGGCTTGATGAAATGGTTCTTAGTAAAGAATGCAAGCATGGTACAAGTTACGGCCTAATGAAATATTTCTTAGTAAAGAATGCAAGCATGGTACAAGTTATGGCCTGATGAAATGGTTCTTAGTAAAGAATGCAAGCATGGTACAAGTTATGGCCTGATGAAATGGTTCTTAGTAAAGAATGCAAGCATGGTACAAGTTATGGCCTGATGAAATGGTTCTTAGTAAAGAATGCAAGCATGGTACAAGTTATGGCCTGATGAAATGGTTCTTAGTAAAGAATGCAAGCATGGTACAAGTTATGGCCTGATGAAATGGTTCTTAGTAAAGAATGCAAGCATGGTACAAGTTACGGCCTAATGAAATATTTCTTAGTAAAGAATGCAAGCATGGTACAAGTTATGGCCTGATGAAATGGTTCTTAGTAAAGAATGCAAGCATGGTACAAGTTATGGCCTGATGAAATGGTTCTTAGTAAAGAATGCAAGCATGGTACAAGTTATGGCCTGATGAAATGGTTCTTAGTAAAGAATGCAAGCATGGTACAAGTTATGGCTTGATGAAATGGTTCTTAGTAAAGAATGCAAGCATGGTACAAGTTATGGCCTGATGAAATGGTTCTTAGTAAAGAATGCAAGCATGGTACAAGTTATGGCCTGATGAAATGGTTCTTAGTAAAGAATGCAAGCATGGTACAAGTTATGGCTTGATGAAATGGTTCTTAGTAAAGAATGCAAGCATGGTACAAGTTATGGCCTGATGAAATGGTTCTTAGTAAAGAATGCAAGCATGGTACAAGTTATGGCCTGATGAAATGGTTCTTAGTAAAGAATGCAAGCATGGTACAAGTTATGGCCTGATGAAATGGTTCTTAGTAAAGAATACAAGCATGGTACAAGTTATGGCTTGATGAAATGGTTCTTAGTAAAGAATGCAAGCATGGTACAAGTTACGGCCTAATGAAATATTTCTTAGTAAAGAATGCAAGCATGGTACAAGTTATGGCCTGATGAAATGGTTCTTAGTAAAGAATGCAAGCATGGTACAAGTTACGACCTGATGAAATGGTTCTTAGTAAAGAATGCAAGCATGGTACAAGTTACGGCCTAATGAAATATTTCTTAGTAAAGAATGCAAGCATGGTACAAGTTATGGCCTGATGAAATGGTTCTTAGTAAAGAATGCAAGCATGGTACAAGTTATGGCCTAATGAAATATTTCTTAGTAAAGAATGCAAGCATGGTACAAGTTATGGCCTGATGAAATGGTTCTTAGTAAAGAATGCAAGCATGGTACAAGTTATGGCCAGATGAAATGGTTCTTAGTAAAGAATGCAAGCATGGTACAAGTTATGGCTTGATGAAATGGTTCTTAGTAAAGAATGCAAGCATGGTACAAGTTATGGCCTAATGAAATATTTCTTAGTAAAGAATGCAAGCATGGTACAAGTTATGGCCTGATGAAATGGTTCTTAGTAAAGAATGCAAGCATAGTACAAGTTATGGCCTGATGAAATGGTTCTTAGTAAAGAATGCAAGCATGGTACAAATTATGGCCTGATGAAATGGTTCTTAGTAAAGAATGCAAGCATGGTACAAGTTATGGCTTGATGAAATATTTCTTAGTAAAGAATGCAAGCATGGTACAAGTTATGGCCTGATGAAATATTTCTTAGTAAAGAATGCAAGCATGGTACAAGTCATGGCTTGATGAAATATTTCTTAGAAAAGAATGCAAGCATGGTACAAGTTATGGCATGATGAAATGGTTCTTAGTAAAGAATGCAAGCATGGCACAAGTTATGGCCTGACGAAATGGTCCACTATGAATAATGCATGCATGGTACAAGTTATGGCCTGACGAAATGGTCCACTATGAATAATGCAAACATGGTACAAGTTATGGCCTGACGAAATGGTCCACTATGAAGAATGCAAGCATGGTACAAAAAGTATGTTTTACACATTGCCTTGCCTGAATAAGGTCCACATTTTAATAACATCTAAATAGCTAATGTCACAATAATAATAAATATCTAATTGTTCATCTACTTTTAACATGCTCACAAGATGCCTGCAAATCACAGGACAAAATTCCTTGTCATGGCCATTCACCTTGAACTATGGATGGACATCATGGAACATGTCTTAATTCAATACATAAAGACACATATTTTTAATTTGTGTACCTCATGTACATTTTGATTAATTGTGCAAGAAATAATTTTATTAAAATGTTTATATCAAAATAATTATAAAAGAATAAAATAAATAATTACTGTAATTGCCTGAAATTCTAACCAGCTCATCTACATATAATTTCAAATATAACTACAAAATTTAATTCATCTACCTCAGTTGATTTTAGTTTAATTATTAAAACATGGTTTCTGTAAAACAGTCTCTAAATAAATTATGGACTGTGCAAAAATTGATCTCTTCTGAATTATTTTTGCATTAGTGCACCAAAAACTGATTTGACATGGACAAATGAACCAGCAGTATTATAATAAATATGTGCATTTTGGCTACTGCAGTTCAGGCATAACTACTGCTTCTCAATCAATGAAAAACCATCATGGTTGGTAGTTTATCAACACACACAATAATGTATAGAAACAGTGTTTATATATATATATATATATATATATATATATATATATATAGAGAGAGAGAGAGAGAGAGAGAGAGGGAGAGAGAGAGAGAGAGAGAGAGAGAGAGAGAGAACAGTTGCAAACAAAACATAAAAATACATTCAATTTTAAACATGACCTTTTGGGACAGGGATATATGAAATACATACATAAGTACAAAATAATCAAACATGTGTTTATTTCATAGTACATGTAAGTTAAACAACAAAAATGATAAATGAACAGTCATAATGACATAAACAGTCTTCATGATGATTAAGAGGTCTATTAATTAGACACTCTATGTATATCACTGCTTTAGGAAGAACACATTTCATTCTTGATCATATTCAAGTTATATAGTCTTCTATTTAAAGAGTCACTCAGCCATACTGTTACACTGTATTCTGTATCAACCATTATGTGACTGTATTCTGTATCAACTATACTGTTACACTTTATTCTGTATCAAGATACTGTAACACTATATTCTGTATCCACCATAATGTGACACTGTATTCTGTATCCAACATTATGTGACACTATATTCTGTATCCACCATAATGCAACAGTGTATTCTGTATCATCCATTCTGTGACACTATGTTGTATCAACCACACTGTGATATTGCATCTTGTATCAACCATACTGTGACATTGTGTCCTTTATCAAGCATACTGTGACACTGTATGTAGCATCCTGCATCCAGACCATGACACCTTATCCTGTATCAACCATGCCATGACACCATATCCTGTATCAACCATACTGTGACACGATCTTCTACCAACCATACGATGATGTTATATTTTGTATCAACCATAATGTGACAATGTATTCTGTGTCAGCCATACTGTGACTCTGTGTTCTGTATCAACTATACTGTAAAATGGTATCCTTAAAATGTTTTGCGCATAAACTTCAAGGTCAACCTCAAATCACATCCAAAACAGATGTGATAATTGCAGCATGCCAATATAGTTGAAATTCATCAGATGGGTTAAGGGATCAAAGAAGATTCTAAAAGTTTAATGATTCTACCTTCCTTTCATGTAAATCTACAGTAATCAGATATTGTGCATAAGCTTTAGGTGCATTCCCAAAATAGTTTAAAAATACAGTCTCAAGTGTCATCCACAGCTAGTAAAAGTCTGATCAGAAATGGAATATTTGGATAATGAGATGTAGTTCACACACTCCAAGTTCTTAGTGTATTAAGTTTGTGCAACATATGTGCAGAAATTGTAATCAAAATCCTGCATGTAGCTTGCAAATCAACACAGCTAAATGCAAGTCAGACTGGCTAATTAACATGCACAGATATCAATACATGTCAGACTGGTTCATTAACATTCACAGATATATCTTATAAATGCCATATTTGGTCATTAATATACACAGATATCACTTACACATGTCAGGATGGTTCATTAACATGCACATCTATTACATACATGTCAGACTGGCTCATTAACATGCACATCTATTACATACATGTCAGACTGGCTCATTAACATGCACATCTATTACATACATGTCAGACTGGCTCATTAACATGCACATCTATTACATACATGTCAGACTGGCTCATTAACATGCACATCTATTACATACACGTCAGACTGGCTCATTTAACATTTACAGATATATCTTGTAAATGCCACATTCAGTCATTAATATGCACAGATATCACTTATACATGTCAGGATGGTTCACTAACATGCACAGTTATTGCTTATAATTGAATCACTTGAAATTTTGATGACATAAACTTACTGATTAAATTTCAATCAAATCAATTTACAAATAAAGCTTTTATAGAACTGAAAATCAACTTTTGACTTGTGACATTTGACATGGATCATGGATGCAAGTAAAAAACTTATTAGAGTTATCAACTTTAGATAAAGATTATATGACTTGAAGTGTCATGAATCATACCCATCATTGATTTAACATCATTATGTGTGTCATATAAATAAAATATATTCATATACAAAATATTTAGAATTGTTGAAAGCTCCATTAGTAAGGCATACAATTACCTCAGTATTATGTAATGATATCTCTTATAATCACACTTCAATAACAAGTCCAATAAACATGTCAACAACATACACTCTTAAGTCCAACTTGATGTATCAGGAGCTAAAATGATTCATTAATAGACACTGATGAGAAGTGGCTCACAAACTCATTCAAGATGTATGGACCATACTGACCACTGAGTAGCAATAAACTTAAGCTATTCGACACTAGGATCTTTCGTTAATATACACTAATGAGATGTGACTCACAAACTCATTAAAGATCTACAGACCACTACCGGTAAGTGGTAATAAAATCAATCTGTCAGACAATAGAATGCTTTATTAACATACACTGATGAGATGAGATGCAAACTCATTAAAGATCTACAGACCACTACCGGTAAGTGGTAATAAAAATCAATCTGTCAGACAAAAGAATGCTTTATTAAGATCCATTGATGAGATAAGACGCAAACTCATTTAAGATAAACAGAAGATAT
The DNA here is from genome assembly GCA_028554795.2 of Sinohyriopsis cumingii. Taxonomy (NCBI): domain Eukaryota; kingdom Metazoa; phylum Mollusca; class Bivalvia; order Unionida; family Unionidae; genus Sinohyriopsis; species Sinohyriopsis cumingii. Next base: position 43,126,501 of record CM068837.1, read on the forward strand.
AGACAACTGAGTGGTAATAATCTCAGTTTATAATATGCTTATTTTTGTCTCTGTTAACCTTATATTGTTAGGATTATGCAGTATTTTATGATACTGAACACACTGATATTGCATACACATGCATGACATGTGTGCCTAAAATAGTATAGTGTATTAGGAACTATGTTGTAAACAAACCATGTACACTCATGTGTTTTAGGTTTTGGGTGATTAAATTTGATTGGGAATGAAGTACAGATGATAAAGTTACTGATGTGGATGAGTTCACTGAGTCATAAATGAAACTTTCAAACAAGCACACAAAAGAACATGATATTCGCAATGTCAACAACAAACATGAGAGATACAGTAATTGAAGATACCATTCTATCATTGAAACAGATATTTTGGAGAAATATTTGAATGTTTCTGCAGATTAATGGTTCAGACTATGACCAGTGCTCTCTAGGGTCTATAAAAATATAGCATAGAAAAGCATATTAAGGCCAAGGGCTATCATAAGGCCAAGGGCTATCACATATCTATCAGAGACATACCATTTTACAAGTCTGACAAAATATTAGATTCAAGAAAAAAAAATGCAGCTGAAGGTTTAGGTGGGAAACCAAGAGCTTCAGAGCCAATAAGCCAAGATGACAAAAAAGTATTATTTCCTCTGGCTAAATGGACAGTCACACAACAGCTGCTTTGCAATTTTCCCATTTTGATATAATGTTAGGCTAGCTACAGAAGACGCGCTGTATGATGTAGCTAATAGCTAGGGTCCCTCTAACAGTGAGGTGCAAGTGATATGTAATAAACACGTGTTCTTTAGCTGGTAATAAGAATGGTAATAAATATTTTTACATTTATGCATCTTGAATTTCTTCAAAACATACTTTCTTAGTTCAAATCTGAATAGCAGGTCCTGCAAAACCTGATACACACTGAAACTGTACTGAAATCTACACTGAATTCACCCATTAATCCAGTCCATCATACTCAGAAAAACAGAATTGAGTTGGATCAAAATCAAAAAGAAATTCCATCTATTCCAAACCAAATGGAAAACTTGTTGCAATGCTCATTCATTCACAATATGCCTCCAAATTTCAATTTTAAGTAGACCAAAATGATAATTCAGTTTGAAACTACTATTGAGCACATGATGAAATTCAAAGGATGCTGGGCGGTGCTATGTGCACATTAATATTATTAATGTGTATTAATGAATCTTAAGTTGTGTATAAATTGAATTTACTTTGTTTCTGCTAGTGTATTTTTTATAATTAAGCCTTAAGTAGAATAACAAAATGAGTACATAATAAAAGTTTAATGCATTTGTATGGGAAAATATGAACTTGTTCACTTCCAAAGGTCATGCAGTATTATTTTGAAAAAAACCTCGTTCACATTTTCCTATACAGATGAAGTAACCTATCAGACACTAGAATGCTTAATATACAATAATGTGATACAACTTAAACTCATTCAATATGTGATATTTGTTTACAGAATTTGTCTGAAGAAATTGTGATCCAGATATAGCACATTGTTTACTTTCAGCTCAATATAATGTCAGAATGGCTCATTAAGATGCACAGATATCACTTATTGTTAATCAGAAGAAATTTTAAAGGCAAAAACTTGTATAGAAAGGTTCTGTAAAATAGATTCAGAAATAAAGCCTAATAAAAATCAATTGACTGTTGATTTAGGACATTTGACATAGATGATTGAGGCAAGAAAATAACATTTGTTGATGATACAAACTTACAGATAAAATTGAAGCAAAATAAATTAAAAAATGAAGCCTAAATAAAATGAACAATCGACTGTTGACTTATGATATATGACACTGATCAATGTTGCAAGAAAATAGCATAGGACATTTGCCATAGATGATGGATGCAAGAAAATAACATATGTTGATGATACAAACTTACATATAAAATTTCATTACAATAAATTATCAGACTTATGACATCTGACACTAATCAATGATGCAAGAAAATAGCATAGGCTAACTTTGCCACTGATCATGACTTGAAATTATAATTACTATGTTAACTATGAATTATAATTACTATGTTAACTATGAATTATAATTACTATGTTAATTATGAATTATAATTACTATGTTAACTATGAATTATAATTACTATGTTAACTATGAATTATAATTACTATGTTAACTATGAATTATAATTACTATGTTAACTATGAATTATAATTACTATGTTAACTATGAATTATAATTATTATATTAACTAATAAGAACTATCCTTCTTATTACAAAACCACACAAGAATTATTAAATGCAATCTGAAGACAACAAATGGTGGTCCCTGATCCAGATAACTTGAAACTAATAACCCAACATTTTGTCATTTTGGTTTCCAACATTTTCCATTTTTAATAGTACCAGTACTTCACAGTTTCTAAAGCAAAGCATTTTAAAACCACTTTACATATATTCAAATGTGAGGAAAATCTCAACCTATAATTCCATTATTTTATGATATTTTTATAATGGATGGCTGAGAGCATGTTTGCTTTATCTTGATTTAGAATAAGTGCTGACTGTTATTCTAATAAGAATTTATTAAAGTTTGTTATTGTCATGGTTATGCACTTGATTTGATATGTCATGAGTCATGACCAATTTTTTTCTATATTTGTTTTTTAAGAAAAGAGGTTATTTCGAAATGTCAGATTTTAAGAGAAGGCATCTTGCTGATAGTTCTTCTGAGATGTTGAATAATTTGTTAACCAGATTTGATGTTATGTATAGGTGCAACAAGGATTTAATTTTTTTTCTTTCCATTTCTGAATAAATATCTTGGAACATATATTACAAATGGATATTTTTCTAAGCATAATACTTATAGGGTAAATCGGCAACTGGGGAGATATGCTTGATGCATTTATGTTGGACATGTCCGTCAAAGAAAAGAATATTTTCTAACTTAAAATTTCAGATTGAAGATTTTGTCATCTCTGCTACGAGACTAAACTAAAAGTTTTCAGTAAAAAATTAGTTCTTATAGATGAGCAATAAAAAGCAATGGATACTTTTATCAATGAAACTTGGTTTATTCCCACTGTTTAGTATTTTACAACATCACTTGGTGGAGTTCATGCCCATTATTGTAAGACCAACCTAAATATTTGTTTCACACATTAACTCCCTAATTATTATTCCAAATTCGGAATGCAGTTTGATATCAATGACACCAAAGTTGAATGTCACTGTCAATTTTCAAGATCATATATCTGTAAAGTTATAGCTTTACATTTTTAGACCCATCTAGTTTTGTATCCACATAATCTTGCCTTTAGCTCCACTGTGGGGTTATGGAGTAATACTAGTTTTGTATCCACATAATCTTGCCTTTAGCTCCACTCTGGGGTTAAGAAATGTAGCAAGACATCTTTGCTGACTTTGTAAATTGTTCACAAGCTAGCCTGTTAAGAGATATAGATCACACTAGGTCAGTGTGCTTGTCTAATGGCACCCTAAAAAGGAGGAATGATCTGATAAGGACAGAGGCTGGCTGGTGCGGTTCTTTAGGCAGTGATATTGCTATAGGCTTTAGATGTAAGGTTAATGACCTTGTGATCTTGGAAAAGATTGTAATATGTCACTGTCAGGAAACATTATGGGGAGGATAGAAATATCTGAGTAAATCTAGACACTAGATCAGTATAAGAGAGTCCATTATAAGCTCTAGACCAGGTAGCATGCTACAGAAACTCTTCTGAAAGATACAGGGAAAGCTTGTTTGCTATTCAACTGTCACATTATAGAGAATATTAACATTCAGTATCATTACATGTCTTTCACCTACTTGGATTGATCTCAACATCATCATTAAAAATTCTTCACCTTGTAACATTCATAATACAGATATCAGATATACATTTCTTGCAACTATTCATAGCACATTTCCCACAACTATCAGCAGCCTTCTCTTTCATCATCTGGCCTATGTGTGCATAAGAGTACTTATGGCAAAACTTCAGATGCTGCAATGACGACTTGGCTGTATTCACCAGGTGATGTCACACAGGTTGTCCAACATGGGTATTGTTTACTCAGTTGTAAGTGTTTAAGTTTTGTACATTTGGACATGCTGTTACTCAGCATCATATATCCATCTTTACACATGGTCACATTAGTAACATCAAAACCATACAATTCCTCCATCTTGTCCAACCTGAGTCATCCATCACCCAGATCCAGATTCTTCAGTGATAATGTCCTTAGTTCTTTACACAGAGACAGGCTGGTACAGAGTATAACATATCCATATTTACACATGGTCACACTATCAATGATGAGAAAATAAAGTTTCTCCATCTTGTCCAAGCTGGACATTTCTAATCTCAACTGGAATTACATTCTGGAGCAAAGTTCCAGAGTATTAAAATCTTTCTCAATAACTCCTAATTTGGTTTTGGAATTTTATAACTATTCACAATACATTTCTCACACCTATCAGCAGCCTTATCCATGATCACTTCTCCTGTGTGTGAGAAAGGGTCATCATGGAGAAGCTTCAAATGTTGCCCCCCAGAATTATTCAACCTGTGTTTTGCACCAATCAAATCCCCCTTCATCAGATCAAAGTGTTTAAGTTTTGTACATTTGAGCATGTTGTTTCTCAGCATCACATATCCATATTTACACATGGTCATATTAGTAACATCAAAATCATACAATTCCTCCATCTTGTCCAAGCTGAGTAGTCCATCACCCAGACCCAGATTCTTCAGTGATAATGTCCTTAGATCTTTACACTGAGACAGGCTGGTACAGAGTATAACATTTCCATATTTACACATGGTCACACTATCAATGATGAGAAAATACAGTTCCTCCATGTTGTCCAACCTGAGTAGTCCATCACCCAGATCCAGATTCTTCAGTGATAATGTTGTTAGTCCTTTACACTGAGACAGACTGTTACACAACAACTCTATACTGTCCTTGCACGTAGTTATATTATCAAGGGTGAGTTCTTCAAGCTGATTCAGGTTTTCAAGGTTGAGTAGTCCATCACCCACATCAAGATTCTTCAGTGATAATTTCTCTAGTTGTATACACCAGGACAGGCTGTTACACAACATATCCATGCTAAATTTGTGCATAGTTACATTATCAAAGGTGAGTTCAACAATTAGCACATTCAGGCTTTTAAGGCTGAGTCATCCATCACCAAAATCAATATTCTTCAGTATTAATGTCTTTAATCATTTACACCAAGACAGTCTGTTACACAAATTCTCCATTCTGTCCGTGCTCATAATTATATTATCAAGGGTGAGTACAACAAGCTGATTCATGATCAAGCTATTAAGACTGAGTAGTCCATCACCCAGATCCATAATCTTCATTGATAATTTCTGTAGTTGTGTACACTGGGACAGACTGTTACACATTATTACTTTACTGGTCTTGCACATTTCTACATTATCAAGGGTGATACAAGTCAGACTGTCCATGTTGTGCAATTCAAGCCATCCAATTCCCATATCCATATTCTTCATTGATACTTCCTGTAGCTGTGTACACTGGGCCAGACTGTTACACATCAATACATTATTGATTTTACACATTTCTACATTATCATGGATGATACAAATCAGTCTGTCCATGCTATAAAGTTCATGCAGTTCATCAGTCTGATCCAATACAGCACATAAGTCAGAACAATAATCCAGATTAAGACAATTGAGATGAATATACTTTGACATCAATGGCTTACACGTCATGGTTTCTTCTTCAAGACTTACCTAGGTCAGACTGGTACACTCTGACAAATCCAATGTAGCATCATCTAACTTACACCTAACCATTTCTAGACAACTGAGCTGAGTACACTTTTGATAGCAATAGTTTACCTTTCATGGTCACATCTCTAAGACTGAGATCACTCTGACAAATCCAATATTGCACCAGTAAAGTTATTACCATCCAGATTCAGATGCTGGAGCTGAGTACACTTTGATAGCAATAGTTTACCTTTCATGGTCACATCTTTAAGACTGAGATTAGTCAAACTGGTACACTCTGACAAATCCAATGTTGCATCATCAATCTTACTACAATCCAGATTCAGATACTTGAGCTGAGTACACTTTGATAGCAATAGTTTACCTTTCACTGTCACATCTTTAAGACTGAGATTAAGCAGACTGGTACACTCTGACAAATCCAATTTGGCATCATCAAAGTTACTACCATGCAGATTCAGATACTTGAGCTGAGTACAATTTAATAGCAATAGTTTACCTTTCATGGTCACATATCTAAGACTGAGATTAGTCAGACTGGTACACTCTGACAAATCCAATGTTGCATCATCAAAGTTAATACCATCCAGATTCAGACACTGGAGCTGAGTACACTTTGATAGCAATAGTTTACCTTTCATGGTCACATCTCTAAGATTGAGATAAGTGAGACTGGTACACTCTGACAAATCCAATGTTGCATCATCAAAGTTACTACCATTCAGATTCAGATGCTGGATCTGAGTACACTTTGATAGCAACAGTTTACCTTTCATGGTCATATGTTCAAAACTGAGCTCAGTCAGACTGGTACACTCTGACAAATCCAATGTTGCATCATCAAAGTTACTACCATCCAGATTCAGACACTGGAGCTGAGTACACTTTGATAGCAATAGTTTACCTTTCATGGTTATATCTCTAAGATTGAGATAAGTCAGACTGGTACACTCTGACAAATCCAATGTCGCATCATCAAAGTTACTATCAATCAGATTCAGATGCTGGAGCTGAGTACACTTTGATAACAATAGTTTACCTTTCATGGTCACATGATAAAAACTGAGACTAGTCAGACTGGTACACTCTGACAATTCCAATGTCGCATCATCAAAGTTACTACCATCAAAATTCTGACACTGGAGCTGAGTACACTTTGATAGCAATAGTTTACCTTTCATGGTCACGTCTCCAAGATTGAGATTAATCAGACTGGTACACTCTGACAATTCCAATGTCGCATCATCAAAGTTACTATAATGAAGATACAGAAGCTGGAGCTGAGTACACTTTGATAGCAATAGTTTACCTTTCATGGTCATATGTTCAAAACGGAGCTCAGTCAGACTGGTACACTCTGACAAATCCAATGTTGCATCATCAAAGTTACTACCATCCTGATTCAGATGCTGGAGCTGAGTACACTTTGATAGCAATAGTTTACCTTTCATGGTCATATTTTTAAGACTGAGCTTAGTCAGACTGGTAAACTCTGACAAATCCAATGTTGCATCATCAAAGTTACTACAATCCAGATTCAGACACTTGAGCTGAGTACACTTTGATAGCAATAGCTTACCTTTCATGGTCGCATCTTTAAGACTGAGATTAGTCAGACTGGTACACTCTGACAAATCCAATTTGGCATCATCAAAGTTACTACAATCCAGATCCAGATACTTGAGCTGAGTACAATTTAATAGCAATAGTTTACCTTTCATGGTCGCATCTTTAAGACTGAGATTAGTCAGACTGGTACACTCTGAAAAATCCATTGTTGGATTATCAAAGTCACTATCATTCAGATTCAGATGCTGGAGCTGAGTACACTTTGATAGCAATAGTTTACCTTTTATGGTCAATTGATAAAAACTGAGATAAGTCAGACTGGTACACTCTGACAAATCCACTGTTGCATCATCAAAGTTACAACCATCCAGATTCAGACACTGGAGCTGAGTGCACTTTGATAGCAATAGTTTACCTTTCATGGTCACATCTCTAAGATTGAGATAAGTCAGACTGGTACACTCTGAAAAATCCAATGTTGCATCATCAAAGTTACTACCATTCAGATTCAGATGCTGGAGCTGAGTACACTTTGATAGCAATAGTTTACCTTTCATGGTCATATATTCAAAACTGAGCTCAGTCAGACTGGTACACTCTGACAAATCCAATGTCGCATCATCAAAGTTACTATAATGCAGATACAGATACTTGAGCTGAGTACACTTTGATAGTAATAGTTTACCTTTCATGGTCACATCTCTAAGACTGAGATTAGTTAGACTGGTACACTCTGACAAATCCAATGTTGCATCATCAAAGTTACTACCATCCTGATTCAGATGCTGGCGTTGAGTACACTTTGATAGGAATAGTTTACCTTTCATGGTCATATTTTTAAGACTGAGCTTAGTCAGACTGGTAAACTCTGACAAATCCAATGTTGCATCATCAAAGTTACTACCATCCAGATTCAGACACTGGAGCCGAGTACACTTTGATAGCAATAGTTTACCTTTCATGGTCACATTTTCAAGACTGAGATAAGTCAGACTGGTACACTCTGACAAATCCAATGTTGCATCATCAAAGTTACTACCATTCAGATTCAGAAACTTGAGCTGAGTACACCTTGATAGTAATAGTTTACCTTTCATGGTCACACCTCTAAGACTGAGATTAATCAGACTGGTATACTCTGACAAATCCACTGCTGCATCATCAAAGTTACTACCATCCAGATTCAGAAACTTGAGCTGAGTACACTTTGATAGCAATAGTTTACCTTCCATAGTCAAAAATTTAAGACTGAGCTCAATCAGACTTTTAAACTCTGACAAATCCAATGTAGGATCATCTAACTCACACCTTACCAGATTCAGATACTTGAGCTGAGTACACTTTGATAGCAATAGTTTACCTTTCATGGTCACATTTTCAAGACTGAGCACAGTCAGACTTTTAAACTCTGACAAATCCAATGTAGGATCATCTAACTCACACCTAACCAGATCCAGACACCTCAGCTGAGTACACTTTGATAGCAATAGTTTACCTTTCATGGTCACATGTCTAAAACTTAGCAAATCTAACATAATGTCACCAGGGCAAAAATCATCCTGAATTATATACTTGATGAAATCCTTTCCATTGTGATACAGAGAGTGCAATTTCATACTAATAGTCTCCTCACAGGCTTCCCTGATACAGTTCCTATAAAGTCTACATAGATTCTTCATATAATATCTACTGGTATAATTCAGAGGATCACTTCTAATACAATCCTCAAAGTCCACTGGATTCATTCTGTCCAGATCCATATCTTCATCACATATTTCATATATCTTCTCACATACCTTCTGACAATGAATTGTAGAAATGCCTGCCACAAACATTATGATATTCTCATTTTGAAATACTTCATCAAGTGTATTCAATGAATCTAGAAAAATGTTGCATCTGTTCTCTCTACAACATATGTTTATGGCTGCAAGAAACTCTTGTACTGTTCTGTGAAGAAAAGTCAGACATATTTTCTTCCTGAATATTCCAGGTGAGTCTGAATTTGAAAGAATACCCAAGTCTAGGGCTGTCTGAAACTTTGATAACCCATCTTTTCCAAGTAATTTCACAAGAGCCTTGTCTTCAAAAACCAAGGAAGTTTCCTCTGCATTTGTGGTCAAAAACTGACTCGCAACTTCACACAGAGCAGCCAGAAACTCCTCACCAAATTGCTGAACAAGTGACTGATTTCTTAGCTTATGAGTTAAAATGAAAGTTGTGCTTTCTAGTGGCCATGTTTTCAGCAAAACATTTTTCTTATCTTCTTTTTCCTTACTTTCTTGCTTCCTCCTCATAACCTCCATGTACCTATTGACCATTACATTAAAAATTTCCAAGTATAGTTCATGAATTGTTTGTGGGAAGGATTTCTTCTCATACCAAACATGAACAATAAACAGCAAGAGAAGTGGTACATGAATGAGACTAGCAATCAGATCATCTGACCTAATATTGATTTTAAACTGTTTTATGGCAGACTCATCCCTGTAGTACTTATCAAAGATCCTCTTGGCAAACAACATACTGTTTTCATAGCTGAACCCCTGGAGATCCAGCAACAAGTCAATATCAGCAGATCTGATTAGATTTAACTGACCAATCTTCCAAGGTCGAGTTGTGGCAAGAACTGTAAGGTGCGGATACAGGCTCCTTTGCATTATTTTGTGAATGAAAGATGATGAATATCCCATTTCATCGAGGCCATCCATAATAAGCAAAACCTTATTGTTCTCTGCTTGCCCAATTAATGCTTCAATATGAGATCTATGTGACATATCTTGTGATTCATGAAATGGGAACTGTGTGTATACCACATCCATCAATGTTTTCTCATCTGAGATGTCTCTAAGACAGATATACAATAAAACATCAAACCTGAGCATCTCATCTTCATCTTTCAAACCATTTGTTTCAGATTTGTCAGAGACTGTAGCACCAATGAGAAGATTTAATTTTTTCTTTTGGACAGAACACCAAGTATGCACAAGTTTCCGACAAAAAGTAGATTTTCCTTGACCAGCAGGAGCTTTAAGAATAATGCGTGTTACATTCTTGTCATCTTTATAAAAAAATTGTCTAAAACTTGTGACCTTCTCCTTATTATCCTTTTTCTCATTCTTTCTATGTTGAACAGACTCTTCTATTTCTTCTTCTATGACTATATCTGTGTAGAAATCTTCAAGGTTTTTCAAGTTGACAGCACTTTCAAATACTGGGCTCATTGAAATCACCTGGACATGTTCATAGGCCTTAATTAGCAACAGTTGTATCTCTTGAACATCTAAAAAGAAAATTAAATTTGTGATCAATAGATTTAACAACACAAGTAACAACAGCAAAACTGAAGCATTAATATTATCATCATCAAGATGAATAACATCAGCAACAGCAACAACAATAATAATAAAAAGAATAATAATAATAATAATAATAATAACTGTGTTAATCAAAATCATCAAAGGAGCAAAGGAGTACAGAACTTATATGATAACCCCAGGGCACCTGCCTTGTCAGTGTTATGAAAAAGTGGAAGACAGGTTAATAATATAGCATGGTTCTATTACTGGATAATAATAATAATAATAACTGCAGCAAATGCATCAGTCCAAGCCATGATGAAGCCCCCTCCCCAATATGAATTTCAGGGATTTTCAATTAAATGAAATCATTTTTAATAATGTATCGCTTGTTTGAAAAGAGTGATTAATTTGGTAAAATTGAAGAGACTTTAAAAAGCAGATCCATTAATTAGGGTACTGCTCGAATACATTCACAATATTCATGATTTTACATTAATAGTTTCTTTTTCAGTTCTTCTTAATTTAAATTGATTCCTGAAATATATTTAGCAGAATAGACAATGACTCATTCATGATTTCTTGAATGAAATTATATCATGAATTAAACTGCAAATCAGATCTCAAAAGTAAACTATATATATATATATATATATATATATATATATATATATATATATATATATATATATATACACACAGTGTTCCTGCCTGCAACAAGTGTGACAACAGTTGCTAATATTAGAAACATGTCAGAGGAATGTTTTATGGAAGTGATACAAATCTTCAACACTTATGATAAAGTAAATGGTCCGAAGAAATGTTTTCCTGTTCAAGTAAGTCCAATTACTTATATATTAATTGTTAAATTTATTAAAGTACCAATATATGAATGTTTCAATATATCTCAATTCATTTAAAAATTGTTATTAATATGTTTATATACAGTAGCCATTGACAGTAATGTATAAATATAAATCAGTATTGAATGTAACATCAGAAATATAAAAACTGAAGCAGAAGTCTAGATTGGAGGAAGTATTTACCAAACTAACTAATTGCAGCTCTTGGGAAGAGGCAAAAATGATATACCCAGAGCATGCTGAAAAAGTGGACGATTTTTTAGGCAACTCAAATTTTATTAACTTGCATGATTGTGTTTTTAAAAAAAAATGGAGGTGACATCAAGTGACAAAAAGTTTATTTTGTAATCTTACCTACCCTTCTAAAAATGTATTGAGAAATAGTTAAAAATGAAGCCAAAAATTTTGTACAGCCTGATACCGGAAGGATTAATATTTCAATATTAATCCAGGCCACTCTGGGTCTATTAACTCTATATGTCATTGGGAAAGTTACTTAGATATAATTTCCTTGAAATTATATAGCCAATAATCTGTTTAAAGTAAACCTAAGAAGAATCCAAACAATCAACCGTCCCTGTACATCAAGAGCCAACAATTGTTCACCTGTGTTAGGTGTTACATTTTACACATGAAATAGATAAAATAGTTTTTATTTATGACAATGGTACTGAAAGTATTTATTTCACTTTTAAGAAATTTATATAAATCAACATGTATTGTGTAAATTTCAAGATAACATTGGAAAATATGATAACATTTAACATATTGGCATTTTATCACATAGTCAGTATAATTTTCCTATAGTATCTGCAGTTTCATATTTTTTATATTACAGTGCAACACAATCCTAGCTATACAGTGCCACATTAACACAACCCTAGCTATACAGTGCCACAATTTAATACAACCCTAGCTATACAGTGCCATATTAACACAACCCTAGCTATACAGTACCACATAACACAATTCTAGCTATACAGTACCACATTAGCATAATCCTAGCCATACAGTGCCACATTAATTCAATTCTAGCTATAAAATGCCACATTAGCACAATCCAGCTAAATAGTGCTGCATTAAGATAGTCCTAGCTATGTGGAACCACACTGGCTCAATCCTAGCTATACAGTGCTTCATTAACACAATGTAACTGTACAGTGCCACATTAGCACAGCCTTAGCTATATAGTGCCACATCTGCATAATCTGAGCTATACATTGCCACAGTAACACAATCCTGGATACCTGGTATACAGTGCCACAGTTGTTGTTGTTTTGGGGTTTAATGCCATTTCTCGGTGCAAGATAGGCTATATATGGTGGCCAGTATAAATGGTTGAGGAAGAACCCAGGAAAACCCCAGTTAAACACCACCAACCCTGGGAAGCTATTTGCAGCTTTCTCACATAAGCACACTAGCTAAGCCTGAGATTTGAACCCATGCAGATAGAAGTTGAAATGGCAGTGGTCACTTAAAATGGCAAGTAATTTTGACCACTTGGCCACCCAAAACCCCTCAATGCCACAGTAAAACAATCCTAGCTATGCAGTGCCATGTAAATTTAGGTATTTCCTAAAGAGAAACATAAAACAAATTAAAAATGCCAAATTAAAAATACAGAACTGTTCAATAATAACTCCAAAGCCTTCCTAGCTGAACGATCACACAACATGTAAAAGGCAGTCTGTGGATCAGCATCATTTTGAACAAATTGGAAGGTGCTTTAGACCAGGATGTTGTCTGTCAAATTTGACCAAATTTTATGAAGCAAATTTGGAGAAGTCTTTCAGAGACTTTTCTATTGTTAGTAATGGTGACCATGCTTAAAAGAAGATTAAATTCATTTTAATGAATGTTGGAGGGAATGACAAATTGACATCATTTTAATGAATGTTGGAGCGAATGACAGATTGGCATAATTGTAATGTTGGAAGGAATGGCAAATTGGTATCATTTTAACGAATGTTTGATGGAATGGCAGAGTTGCATCATTGTAATGAATGTTGGAGGGAAGGACAGATTAGCATAATTTTAATGAATGTTGGAGGGAAAGACAGATTGACATCATTTTAATGAATATTGGAGGGAATGTCAGATTGCCATCATTTGAATGAATGTTGGAGGGACAGATTGACATCATTTTAATGATTGTTGGAGGGAGGGACAGATTGACATCATTTTAATGAAAGTTGGAGGGAATGTCAGATTGACATCATTTTAATGAATGTTTGAGGGAGGGACAGATTGACATCATTTTAATGAATGTTGGAGGGAATGGCAGAGTAGCATCATTTTAATGAATGTTGGAGGGAATGGCAGAGTGACATCATTTTAATGAATGTTGGAGGGAATATCAGATTGACATCATTTTAATGAATGTTGGAGGGAATGTGAGATTGACATCATTTTAATGAATGTTGGAGGGAATGGCAGAGTAGCATCATTTTAATGAATATTGGAGGGAAGAACAGATTGACATCATTTTAATGAATGTTGGAGGGAAGGACAGATTCACGTCATTTTAATGACTTTTGGAGGGAATGTCAGATTGACATCATTTTAATGAATGTTGGAGGGAATGTGAGATTGACATCATTTTAATGAATGCTGGAGGGAAGGACAGATTGCCATCATTTTAATGAATGTTGGAGGGAAGGACAGATTGACATCATTTTAATGAATGTTGGAGGGAAGGACAGATTGACGTCATTTTAATGACTGTTGGAGGGAAGGACAGATTGACATCATTTTAATGAAAGTTGGAGCTAATAGTGCTTTCTGCCAAATCTGGTCAAATTCTATTGAGGGATTTTGAGGGGGCAGTTTTAGATGTTTGTGTTTCTAGTAATAATGACCACAACTGATGGCAAATTGGCATAATTTGTACAAAACTGAAAACCATCTAAGTCATGATGCCTTCTGCAACATTTGGTCAAATTCTGTTGAGCAGTTTTTGAAAAGAGTTATCTGAAAGTTATATCTTTTAGGAATGTTGGCCATATTTGAAAGTGAATTGGCATAATTTGAAAAATATGACAGTGCAGAATGCTTTCTGTCAAATTTGAATATCTACTGTTGAGTAGTTTTAGCTTACCTGGGCATAAGACCAAGTGAGCTTATAGTATGGCCCTTTATCCATCGTCTCTTGTGGCATGCATGTTTCCATCCTGCTTGTTGCAGTTCTAGTTCATATTTCTAAACTGATTTCAATCAAACTTAGAACATGAGTGTATATAGACAAGTTCGATAATGAGTGAAATCCATGCCTGATGACAAGATTTGTTATCTCTGATTGGTTAATTGCACTGCTGTTCTGGAGGCCATATTTTACTCAAACTTGGAATATATGCTTGTATCATTAAGGTCTCAAATGAGTTAGATAATGAGAGATATCCATGCATACTAATGAGTTAATCATGCCTCCGACTGGCTTAACTTCTTAGCAGAATATGGGACACATCTGTGATCCAATCTTGATCAATCTTGCAATGTGTGCTTATATCATCAAGCTCTTGAATGAATTTGATAGTGAGTTAGATCCATGCTTATTAATTATGTGATCTTGCAGCTGATTGGCTATCCTTGTTATCATTCTGTAAACCTCATTGCTACTGTTTTTGATGACATAATCAGATAATCAATAATCATGGTACAAACAACTTGTCTGGTTGGAACTTGTCAATAAAGTCTGGGTACATACATTTATTTGCAACTTGTCAATAAAGTCTGTGTACATACGTTTGGTTGGAACTTGTCAATAAAGTCTGGATACATACATTTCGTTGGAACTTGCCAATAAAGTCATGGTACAAACATTAGATTTCAACTTGTCAATAAATTCAGGGTACAAACATTTGGTTGTATATTGATCATAAAGTCAGGATACAAACATTTGGTTGCAACTTGTCAATAAAGTCAGGTTACAAACATTTGATTCCAGCTAGCATTGTTCATCCCTTCCATTTTCCCATTGCAGTGGAGTGTATACCTGATGATGCTTATTGCAATCTTGATGAAATCAAATTTTCAGCAGTCATCAAAGGACTCCACCTTCTTTTTTAGTCGAACTGCTTTCACTTTTTTTTCTAAGTTGAGAATTTCTGACATTTTGCAAGAACTTGTTCCTTCATTGGCAATCCATAGTTATTATGCAATATGCCCAGTCTTTACGAAGGAAGTGAGCTTGTCATGAGATGGACTGGTTTAAGTCTGGTACATTACCTCGAGTACATTTTGTAATTTATTAAGGAGATGTCACAATGGCTGGCATACCAGTTTTACTTTCTGGCAACTGTTGTCATGCTGTTTTGAGCTGAATTGTAGCAACAATAATTGGGTTACTTACTCTTAGAATGAATTAAAGTTATAGTATGTTTGAACAAATGTCAAAGAATTAAACAGAGAAACCAACAAATATTCAAGATTTATTTTAATAAAGTCCATTATCAGGTCATTCATGAAGGGTAATTTTGACAAATTTTGCACTATATGCGAGCCACTGGCTATATTAGAAGTGTACTTCTGAACACAAAAAGTGTTACCATGACATTCTGTTCATATAAAGTGGGTGATGCTGGTCAGAAGTGGGTGGGAGGCTTTCAAGAAAGGGACATTATCCTCAAGATCTACTGTGCATTGGCTGACCTTGCTACCTCTATGATTTGGAAAACTCTGTTATAATTTTAAAACAATAATTTTACAATACAGGATTCATGAATTTTAATAGAATAAGTTATATGAATTAACAAAACATTACACCTTAAATTAAACAAGCAATAAGTTAAAATAATTTTTTTCCTGAACCATTTCCAAAGTTAATTAGCTTCTTTAGACATGGATCCACTTTTTGTCCAAATGACTATCTGGGAAATAGTCTGACCATAGAAAGCTTCCAAATTTTTCTAAATGTTGTGACCAGACCACATTTCATTTTGATCATATATAATTTACAGGAAATTAAATCAAATACAAATTATTTTGAGTCATTATATAGTCTATACTGTACTATTGTAAACTACTGTTGATGGAGTAATATTTAAACAGCTTCAAGTCAAATGAATAAAATTAGACCATGCAACTGTGGCTAACTTCTCTGATAGGCCTAAAAGACAATGCAGCAGCAAAACCTTTTTTCCCATTCCATAGTTTCATTACAGGTATGAATTAGCTTTCATAAGCTCACAGTTGTCAGTATCCCATGTGAGCAATAGTAGGCCCAAATGAGTCTCTTGATTAGAAAAAAATGTTACATGTGCTGAAAGTTTTGTGTGTGTTTTTGAGAAAAAATTGAAAACAGCATGTGTTAAAAAATTATGAGCAACTGATGAAACATCATTTTATAGACTTACTTGGCCTTCAGTCCAGATGAGATAAAATATATGATATTGTGTGTGAAGGATTTTACTGGTCTATGTGATCACTGTTATTTAAGAATTGAACAGAACAATTACATACCACAGGCTGAATGTCTTCCAATGACAGTGAACTGTTGGTGCCAAACTGACCAATCTGATATTGCCAGTATATCTAGGTTTCCAGAGTAGCATACAGTATATGGGGCACTCACCAATTATTATGTACTTTTGAGAGATTGACATATGTAAGGTGAAAATGTTTGCATTTAAAACATGCACAATGGCGAGAATGTTGGCATACATCTATGCTTCATTAATGTAATGTGGATGATATTTCCTTGGATATTGTACTTTTGGAAACTGTACATGATCTAAGCACACTGCTGACTAAAATGACTGCTCCCTTGTGCTAAAAAATCATCCTGAATTAGTCTAAAGTACATTATCCATAACAGATATTAAAATAGGGAAAATAAATTTTTCCACTCTAGATAATATGAGCTTCTGAAAGTGCAATGAATGAATTACCAAATATATAAAATGTAAAAAAGTTATCAGCTCTTTTTATACAATTTACCTCTGAAGTTCAGGAAGTGAAAATGACCAAGTGGAGCTAGCACTTTTTTTGTGAAAGGTGCACATCTGGAGTAAGGACAAGCTGTATACTCTATGAACCCATCAATCATACACCATAATAAAGAGAATTAAAGATTCTTTGAATTATATCTAAGATATACAAAGTCTTTTTTAAATAACCAGTATAACCAGTGAGGAAAGCCAGGGAAATAATTTTTCTTTAAAATTCTAACCCTATGTAAAATACGAAACTGTAAAGTGCCACCTATGTTGTTGGTACAGTCTTAAGTACATTCTGAAAGGTAGAGCAATTGATCCTTGACCATAAAATACTGAGATGAAAATCCATAATATGAAAAAGACCAAGAGATAGAAACAATTCAAATTTGCAATTGTCTGCAATGACATGTAATTCTTCATCATTGAAGGTATATACATCAGGCCCATAGTCTTACAATGTAAGACATTGACCATGATATATATAATATTGGGTGGTGGGGTGGAGGATCATACATCTTACTGCCATAACATTAAGTGCTGTGTAGCTCTGCTCCATATTAAGACTGTTTTACAGCTTTTAGTGTAATTACACACTACGACTTTTTCCATAATGAAGTACATCCAGGCACAAGCAAGTGGATGCATTTTTCAAATTCTATTGACTGCTATTCAAGTTGGTAGTAGCTGAAGAATGCTGAGGTTGACTGAAGGAGGGATGCATTTTCTTTAATGAAACAAAATGTCTAATCCCATTCACCTGAATGGATTAAATCATGCCATCTATACTTTGGCTATTACTTAAGCAGAATAAACACTGCCAGTAGGATGTAATTTTGAGGAGGTTGAGAGAGTGCATTCTTATTATGACTGGGTAAGTATTATTGAAGAAATATATTTTACTCTAAATCTTGGCCTATTCTTCAAATCATCATAATAACTTACCGTAGTAGAATAGGTAAGTAGCGGAGGGAGTCAATCCTCTTACCCATGAGAAGGCCCAACTCCAGTCCCCTAAGGTATGTGAGACAGCTTCAAATCTTGAGAGATATATACAAGCTGAAGTAGTGATGCCATATGCCATAAATTCCCAAGGCTGTGTCTCTGAGAAGACTCTAAATCATATGGAAATGCAGCCTGTTGAAATGCTGCTAAATTTCTCTCCTGGTCAAACTCACCCCTTGTGATAAACAATCAGATCTCAGAGGTAAGCTACCACAAGTTGACCATTATTTCATTTGATCTCGAGTCAGTTGTCTGATTAGAGAATAAATAAACCTTTTATGCAAGATGATGTAACTTGATTGGAGGTTTCCCTCATTCAAAATTGTACATAAATGAGATCACCCTCCTTCACCACCTTGTAATGGTAATGTGTACATTCATTCATAAGTTTCAAGGTTGAGTCATACTCTTATCCAGGTAAACATCACTTGATCTGACTTCAGGAAAGACCAAGCTGACCTAATTCCTGATTGGTTAGTGTAAGGCACCTTACTTTGTTTATGGGTTTGGACTTCTACAATGAATATGCATCTTTCATTTGTATAGTGCATTAGTTATCCATATAAGAGATCTTCACTTAAGAATTTAAGTATTCCCAGCAATAATCATCAGTCTCGGATGAATTTTATTTAATTGTGTTTAACT
The DNA here is from genome assembly GCA_028554795.2 of Sinohyriopsis cumingii. Classification (NCBI taxonomy): domain Eukaryota; kingdom Metazoa; phylum Mollusca; class Bivalvia; order Unionida; family Unionidae; genus Sinohyriopsis; species Sinohyriopsis cumingii. The sequence continues at coordinate 43,145,590 of CM068837.1, forward strand.
GAGAGGACTTGTTTATTTAATGCAATCATTCATTGGAATTAAAAAGTGTTTGGTTTACATAGAAATGTAAAGTGGGGTGATTAAGCTTTCACACTATAGCTGATACGTGACAGCTTGTTGATAAAAATAAGAAGGGTTGACATGTAAGTCTACAATTTACAAGCTACACCACTGACATAATAGGCAGGGAAGCTTTATGTTGGATGCCAACACCTGGCCAAGATATTCATGGCAGAACTGTTAAATATAAAACATACTTATTCAACAACTGAGAAAATATGTAGTGGACACAAGAAATGATGTAAAATGCAAACAACATTCACTCATACCTGCTGTGATGGCATCCATATGAATCATGATTCCAGAAGGCATGACATATAAGGGAACATCTGCTGTAAGCCGAGTGAAGATGTCCAATTAGCTGAGATGTGACCAGATATAATATGAGACTAAGACTGTTTGATCCAATGTCCAATGTTTTGGCTACCATTGGGACAAAGAATCATTTACAGTGGTCTCAGTAACAGGCGACCCAGAACTATGAGATCCAATGCAACAATGAAGAGGTCTAGTAGGTGAAATAATTCTTGGGATGAGATGTTAGATCATCAACAGAGCATGGTCCTGAGGGAGACATACCCTGGGCCTTGACAGTGGTTCCAACATAGCTTTATTCAGCCATGTCAGAACCCATATGAAATTCAGTTTGGGACACAAACACTTGCTAGTGAGATTGTTGAGCAGGCAAGGAAAGACTAAAGGTGCAATAAGTTGTTTATCCATGATATTTTCCCACTTGAAGGGTCAGGATAAAATGACACTCAGATTCCCTTGCCTTTAGCAGAAGCTTTGGAATCACATATGTTGAGATACAAGAATTTAAGTCCATATCATTCCAGTCAATGGAATAAGCATCAACAGGCCAGGTTTTCAGATATGGGAGTGGAGTGTCATAAGTTGGAAGCTTTGCATTCCACTTTGTCCAAAATAGATCTATGAGTGGCCAGACCGAGAGGACACAAATTTCACTGAACACCAAGGGGTAAATCGGACATTTTGTTTGCATTGGCTGATTCTGATAGGATTTGTCAACCAATGCAGTGAGGAAGGCCAGGATGTGATAGACTTGAATGTGAATTTTTTACTGATGACACCACTTAAGAAAATCCCAAACCATATCTGGGGATTTGAACCCCTTCCCCCAACCATTGCCATATGAGACAATTTAGCACAGTTGAATTGTAGGATATGACGGCCCTGGACCCTGTTCATGTGCATTTTAAACTCTCTGCCCCAAAATGGATGATATGATGGGATGGGATTATACCAGATTTTTACTTTTTGACAAGGAATCCAAGGCAGGCTAGAAGTTAAACAACTAAATTCATGTCTGAACTTAAAATATAACTCAACTGGTGCTTTTTATAGTATGTCAACCAGGTAACTTGACATCACAGATGCAGATATGGTCCTGAAATGAGACACTACCCTGTTCATAATTTCTGATGATGATCCAGGGACTGATTGTTGAAACCGAAAGGGAGTGCCCTGAATTAAAATACCATTTCCCTGAAAGTTTACCTCAGGAATTGCCTCAAGAACTTGTGCTTTGGACAATGGAGGTAAAGATCTTCCAGATCTGGAATGATTGAAAAGTCTTCCTTCTGAAAGCATTTAGAACCTGTTTTGATGCTTCCATTCTGAAATATCGTACCTATATAAAATAGACAAGAAAGCTAAAATATATGACAACTAAGTGCTATATTGGCCTTTGGCACTAGAAATAATCCTGAATAAAGACCTGGTGACTTTGTGTTTCCAGCAATCTCGGTCACCCATTTTTGTCAGAACATTCTCTGCTTTCTTTTGAAGAATGTTGGTCCTGAATAAATATTTTGGAAGAAGAGAGTGAGAAAAGTACTGAATGTATTATGGAGCTCCTCCAAGACAAATTGCAGAATCAATGGATCATCTGGGCAAAAGTCTTTCCCATTCCACTGCAAAGCGTCTGAATCTCCACCCTCCTCTACTGGAATCTGTGATAATGGAGATCTGTGGAGGATGTAATTTCTTTTGGGAATGGAGGCTGACATCGACAAAAACTGATATGATCCTCACTTTGCGTCTTTTGTCATCATTTACCCTTGAGCACTTCATTTTCAAATGTGTATAGGGCCTTTGTCTTCTGTGCCCTATAGTTGTCCTGCTTCTCTCCTCCCTGCTCTGAAAAGATTACTGAGGTCTGTGAAACTGGGCCTGTGTGAGATTTACCTGCTTTTGAACTTCCACCACATACCCATGAAATAGTAGCTTCTGTGACAATGGATGTAATCTGAGTGTGGCCTTATGATGCTCTTTGAGGAAGACAGAAGTGGAGACACAGGCATCTCTTTCAACTAACTGACGATTCCCAACCACTCTTATAGCAAGTGTCCATTGTGGCCGTGCACAACACATATTCCACTGAAAACACTGATTTATAAACTTGCTCAGAGGACATAATGACAAATGAAGCTTGGCTGCTTGCTGGATGACTGACATCGATACCAGGTCAAGCAAAGAGCATATATTGCAAGGACATTCAAGAATAATTGTTGCATGGCACTGAAATGTGCAAGCTTCATCCATACTGAAGATGGTTCTGATATTTACAGGCCTAATACGTCTCTGTCAATGGATGGGACTACTGCACAAAATATAGTACACTTTATTAAATTTGGATGGAGAGTTCTGTCAACATTTAAGTCTTGTATCTGCCACTCTGAAGAGTGTACAAAGTCCGCCAACTCATCAGACTTCATCAATTGCTTAAATGTAGGCTGGTTTTTCTTCACCAAGATGAAACAGGAGGAGGTGGGCAAATTTCAGGCAGTAGCAAAACAAATGATATCATTAGTTGTCATTCTGAGGTCAAGTAAAGACACTGCAACTTGCAAGCAAGAGAAGAATGGGGTGATGAAAATGCGTCCTGTGATATTTGTTATGGTTTTGTTGAAGGTTACCAATGCCAGCTGTGAACCATACTGGTAATCTGTCCAATTTGTGATATATGATAAATTGAAGATGATCTCTGACTATTGCCTCTGGTCCAGGCAATTGTTTGGGGCATCTGGGTCTGACACATCACCAATCTTGTCCCAATACCAAAGGAGCTCTAATGAGCATTGGTTGATATTCACACATCAGTGACCATTGCCCAGTGCCCAATAAATGCTGACTTTTGACTGGTGCTCATTCACTTGTCACTGAACATTAACCAGCCAATAACTACGTCACATGACTCAGATTTGTATGAAAACCTCTCAGATTTTACAGATCTAGAAGAGTGGGTTGACCTGTCTCCGTTTCAAGGCTATGGAATCTGAGAGTGTGCTGCTCTTCACAGATGGGCAACTCGCCCCCTTTCATCAATGTATTGTGGACTTTGAGAGGAATTTTGCTCTTCCGTCATATGGGTGTTACTCATCCTCTAACCTAAATTATTTCTCCCTTGGTCCTAACCACAACAGGCACTGACTTATGGGTCCATGGGTCTTGTATGTCTGCAAAGAGACAAACCTCATATTCTCCTGAGATTGGGGAGTGCCCTTCACCATTGAAGAGCTAATCTATTTATGAGACCTAAGGGACTCAGATAAGGATCCAGTATGTTCTGGAGATGTTTTTTCCTCTTCCCCATATATATGTGTCTACTTTTTGTAAGGTCTCTGATCTCTTCTGACAATAAATAGCAGAAAGGACTTGCATATGTCCATTGGCAATTAGTACTTGCAAGGCAGTTGGAATGTGTATCACAATGGAATTTTTTAAGTCCACATTTTCCCCATCCCTGCCTTTACATAGATGCAAACTAGAAAATCGGAAACAATTAACAATAATATCAAAAACTGATGATAATATAAATGGATGGCAGGCCACCTGAAGTCAGATGCAATGAATCATTCAAAGTCAAAGAAACACATAATATTTATAAATAAATAAGGTATGATCACTAGAACATAATAAAGATGATTATGCTGGTATATGATCTGCTAAAACGACACTAAAATGAACATACAGCACTGAATCATCATTAATCAAATTAAATACAAACTAACAGTTGTCAGCAATTACAAATCAAAGAAAAACAACCTGAACTGAATTAGGATAAAAGAGGCACAAGCATATAATATGGACCTGATCACTGTTAGGGAAATTATTACAAAGAGCACTGCTAACAACTGGAACACAGCTTTCCAAAAAGCTTACAATAAAACAACAAATACAATCATATGCAATGGAAGTGAGGGAATAACACTTAAATAATATGGAAAGCAGTATTTCAACACAAGCAAAAGCAAAATTTCTGTATAGCATGAAATTTACAACCAATTCATAATGTCATCCTTGAAAATGGGGATGTCTACAGTGACTGGATCTATGACATGGGGAGCAGACTGGTGGGCTTTTTCTTCCAGTTCTAAGCTTTCTACAACTTTCTATCTAATGGGAGAATGTAATTTTTATAAATGGATCTGAGTAATTTACATTATGAAAAGGTTAGCAGTGATAGTGATGGGTAAAATATTACTGATATTAAAATAGCCTTTGCTGTTGGTGATGTGCAATTAGACCTGGAACTGTATGTGATGCCTTGGGTTGGATGGTTTGGCCATGTTTCATTCATATCAGAAAGTACTCGGCTTTACTCTCTGCCATAAGAAAATTGCTTATTGAGGCATTTGTCAAGTGCTGTTTGAAGTTACAATGCAGTTTATGCTAGTGCACAATAAAAATGAACATAGAAATTACATGCAATACCTTCTGGTCTGTAAATAGTCAGTGACTGAAAAGTGTCCCATAAGCTTAAAATAAAGTGGACACCAAAAAAATGTCTATACAAATGATATCCATGTTTATCTTTTGTTAGTACAGTAATCAGTCAGTGACCATAAATAGGTCAAGTACACATTACTGAATGTACTAGTGACCAGGACAGGTACAAGAAGAGGGCATCAACATGCATCTCTTATGATAAAGTTTTAGTCTAAAAGAGCTACAAAACTTCATCTTGGAAAGAAAAGAGCAAGCAATAGTGAAAAAATGTAGATTAGACTGAGTATGCCTTCCTTAAATGAGAAATTCCAACTGCATTAATTTGGAAATGCCACATGACACAGTAATTAGTAAGTGAGGTATAGAGTGGATATGGAATGAATCCCTATATACATGGGAGATCACTCTTGTCTGACTATCACCTATGTGGACAGAAAATCTTTTGTTTTTTTAAAAGACAAAATATAGCTTGGGAGCACTGGATTTGCAAGGATTTGCTTGAACTCATAAGGTGTTATCATCAAGAAATGCATCTGAAGAAGAATTTAACCATGCATTCAACCAAATTCAGTATTCCTGTGCTACCATTCGTCATAAAACAATGTGAGATGGTGGTCAGCAGAGCCTGAAAAGTGCAACCACTTGAAGGTATTATTGGAAATCATCCTACATGATGGCACAAAGGATTTTTCTATAAATGGAATCTTTATAAATTTCCTTTTATTACTCAGTAAAAACCTATGCCTAGGTTCACAGATAGTTAAATATTGTTTAAAACTTTAAGTTTGAAGGTGAACATTAATTAATATAATACTATTATAGAATTTACAATGTCATTACCTTTCTCTGTTGGCCGCCTTGAACCTTTTCTTCTCCCTACAATAACAAAGAAAAGATGGTCCTATGAATTTGTTTTTTTTCAATATGACTTTAGTTAACCAAATAAGGCAAACTGTAATCAAGTAAAATCCAGTTTATGTGAGTTGCTTAAATATTGACAGTCACATTCAGAAATCTCAAAAGTTGTGTAAAATTTTGACATTAAAGTATTATGCTGTGCAATATTATTTCTAAAAATGATACCTGACATCTAAATGGATTCTCCATAACAATGACATCTGACAGCAAAGTGGATACTCGTTAACAATGATATCACACAGCAAACTGGATTCTTCACAACAATGACATTTAACAGCAAAGTGGATACTTGTTAACAATGATATCAGACAGCAAAGTGAATACTCATTAACAATGATATCACACAGCAAAGTGGATGCTTGTTAACAATGATATCATGCAGCAAAGTGGATACTTGTTAACAATGATATCATGCAGCAAAGTGGATACTTGTTAACAATGATATCACACAGCAAAGTGAATACACCATAATAACTCTGTCATTTTATTTTACTATGACTATTCATCTACCACAAAGAATGAAATTATTTTGAAAAGAAGAATAGAATAATTAGTGGTGTCATTATACAAAGTGATTTGATTATGGTTCACTTACAAAGACATTTATTAAGTCAACAGGAAACTTTATTCCTTCAAGCACTTTTCATGTCATGATTATGTATACTGTTCAGGTATATATACAACATACAATACTTTTATATAAAAACACATTTGCAAAACTGATGAAAAACATTAAACATCCCTCACAGTCCAGGGAATAAAATTTTAAAAAATTAGACAGAAATGCAATCCATACAGGCCTTAGACAGTATCTTGAGCATAAAACAACTGGACAACAACAACAATGGACAACTGGCCATCTCATAAGCTCTTCTGGTCTATGACCAATAGAGCTAAAAAGTATGAATCCCAATTTATACATTAATGATTTGAAAATTGTTAACATTTCTAATATAACTCTTGAATAAGGGGATGTATCTTTCCAATGATTCCCATCACATCAATGACATCACTGTGTTTAACTACAAATTGGTGGCATTGTTCATTGAAAGGTGACATATTGGAGATGGAACAAACACACACTCAGACACACACACACACACACACATTTATGCCATGCTGTAATGCACACTGACAGCATAATTTAGCATGAGGCCCAAGTTGGCCTGATGTTGCTCACCTACATTCCACACTGCACTAAAATATCAAATGTAATCAATGTTGGTTGTGGAATGAGTTGGAAGGAACTAATACCCTATCAAATTTGATTGAAGTTGATCAAGGCATTGAAACCTTAGGTTTCTTTATTTATGGTAATCAGATTGTACTGCAGATTGGTATTAAATAATCTTTTCCAAGACAAAATTCTGATAAAAGGAAAAATTAGACAAATATTTGGTCAAAATTTTGGAACATTTTTAAAGATTTTTCTTTTCAATAAATAGAAGCAATTTGAACTCTCTCTCTCTCTCTCTCTCTCTCTTCAATTTATTTACATTTTTAGTAACATCAGGAGATGATACATTAATAGCATTTCTCTATTTTCAGAAACTGCACCCAACCATCCCAATAAAGACTGCTTTTATAAATAGCCATTTCACTAAAGTTATATCAAGTGTGTCATGTGCTATGTATACTGTACAGTTTCTATAGAGACAAAGATGCTAATGTGACATTCTACTATCAATTAGCATTATTTGCATCATGTACATGCCACAAAAAGGTATCAGTACACTGCCAGGTGTTGTTATCGCCGTACATGTAACTCACCAGGTATCAGTAAGCTGCCAGGTGGTGTTATCACAGTACATGTAACTCACCAGGTATCAGTAAGCTGCCAGGTGGTGTTATCGCAATACATGTAACTCACCTGGTATCAGTAAGCTGTCAGGTGGTGTTATCGCAATACATGTAACTCACCAGTATCAGTAAGCTGCCAGGTGGTGTTATCGCAGTACATGTAACTCACCGGGTATCAGTAAGCTGCCAGGTGGTGTTATCGCAGTACATGTAACTCACCATGTATCAGTAAGCTGCCAGGTGGTGTTATCGCAGTACATGTAACTCACTGGGTATCAGTAAGTTGCCAGGTGGTGTTATCGCAGTACATGTAACTCACTGGGTATCAGTAAACTGCCAGGTGGTGTTATCGCAGTACATGTAACTCACCAGGTATCAGTAAGCTACCAGGTGGTGTTATCACAGTACATGTAACTCACCAGATATCAGTAAGCTGCCAGGTGGTGTTATCGCAGTACATGTAACTCAACAGGTATCAGTAAGTTGCCTGGTGGTGTTATAGCAGTACATGTAACTCACCAGGTATCAGTAAGCTGGTGGGTGGTCTAGCAGCAGTAACAGAATTTTGCTTATTTTAATGCAATCTGCACTTGTCAAGTGAGTTCCAGATTCAAAGCTGAAATTTCCAAGGCTGAGTTGAAAAGAGATTAAATGTTTTAATCATATACAGAAAAAAACCAATGTACCAAATAGTTCATGAAATTATTTCTTATGCACTTGTACTTATCGGTTGTTTGCATTTTTCAAAATTACTTGAACAGATCCTTGCCTCTTTTGCACATACAGCCAGAGATTTGAGATCTTCAGTTATTTATAATGTTGTCTGATAGGTGAACATCATACCCTTTTTTCAGACATAAATCTTCTTTTAAAGAAACCTTAAAATATAGCAATGAAAAGAGCAACATCAGTTTTCTACATGTATGGTATCAAGATCACTGATAAATCTACATAACAACCAATAGCTCACATTCAATATTTGTCTTTTCACCTGCAATTTAAAACAAAATGATTGTCTGCCACTCTGAAGATTACAAATATCAACAAATAAACAAAGCTACAACATGATCACCAAACTGCATTATATCTTTACTTTTAACAAAGTATATACATTTTATTTTGAACCTCACTCATTCAAATTCAAGTGTGTTCGATACTGAAATTTTTTGAATGAGAGCACTACTGGTATGCATCCTTAATAAGTTGGAGCAGTCAAGGTCTAAAATTTACAAAACTAATTTTTGTAGGAAACTCATGAATCAGGAGTTACCTCCCATGTACCAAGCTGTTACTGCTTTTACAGTACTGTACATGTACATGTATGCTGTTTTATCTATAAATCTTTGTTGACTGATATGCAATGCTTTACATCAGATTCAAAGTTGCCAAATAGTTTTGGCAAATAAATGATAAATATTGTTAATAACAGCCATATTTCATCAAACATCTATAATATTTGTTAAAATTTGAAAGGTCTTAAGACACTCATTAAAATTAGGTCATTAAGACCCTGAAGTTAACCATAAGCAGACCATTGTCATTTGAATAAAATTAAAATAAAAACAGAACTATGTTGACATAATATGTCTGTCTCCACTACTCATATCACTTCAAGATGTCGAGGTTCAAAATGTTCAGAATTTGTTTAAAAAATGGATAACTGCTTTAGTAGTATACAAGCCTAATCAGGGCATCAACATTTTCATAAAAGCTTGTTTCTATGTGATCCTTTCTTTCATCATCATGAAAACAAAATTCATACTGTAAAAAGAAGGCACAAAAAAGTTCCAACGTACTTATAGAAATGAGAAAATATATTAATTTAGTGGCATAAAAATCTAATTAATTTATCTTCAAAAACATAAAAATGTTTAATGCTATTTGTTGACATTATGTTAGTTTTCCCCATTTGTATCAGCAAGGTCCTTATGGAGCATGTCTAAGTACAAAAGTTTAAAATGTATGAAAACAGAAAAATCAATATAACTGCATGAAAATTTAATGAAACTATCTACAATGAAATAAACACATTTCTATAAAGTTTTAAACTAAGCATGAGCAATCTTCTAATATGTATCCCTGGTTATAAATATAATATACATATGTACAGACGTATGGAAGGACACATGGATGGGACCCGTTGAAGATATCATGCCCCAAATGCAATTGATGAGCAAAGTTGTGATGCAGGTAAAAAGCAATGTGTATATTTATCTGGTTCTTTCTTACCTTGAGAGACCACGATTTGCTTAGAGAGTTTTCTCACTTTCGAATCCAACTGTCTATGTCTTATGTCACATTTTCTTTTGCCTAATTTAATCTGCAGGTCCATATCTTGGTGAAGTCCCTGCAAGTCAGACCTCTGCAAGTCCATATCTTGGTGAAGTCCATGTAAGTCTGACTTCTGCAAATCCATATCTTGTTGAAGTCCCTGTAACTCTGACTTCTCCAGGTCCATATCTTGATGAAGTCCCTGTAACTGACTTCTGCAGGTCCATATCTTGATGAAGTCCCTGTAACTCTGACTTCTGCAGGTCCATATCTTGATGAAGTCCCTGTAACTCTGACTTCTGCAGGTCCATATCTTGATGAAGTCCCTGTAACTCTGACTTCTGCAGGTCCATATCTTGATGAAGTCCCTAAAAGTCTGACTTCTGAGAGTCCATTTCTTGGTGAAGACCCCTCAAGTCGGACTTATTTGAGTCCGTGTCTTGATGAAGTACCTGTAAGTCATTCTGTAAGTTCTCTATGGCTTCTTCATGAAGTTCTCGTAGAGCTTTTATATCCAGTTCCAAGTCAAGAAAGACATCTACTGAGGTATCACATATCTATGATGTATCAAGGAAAAATGAAAAGTTCATTTTGTATTAGTGTGGTATATTTATTGATGACTGAAGAAACACTGTCACAAATGTAGATGAAATAATAGTACCCAGTAAACATAAGATATTCTTTCAGTTTAAGTACCTTTCATCTTGGATTTCTTGGCCCCAAAATCAATAGTGTCTTTCTACAAAGTATGATACATGTAACTGATGATAGCATAGAATTCTAGTTGTGTGGAAACCATTTTCTCCTTTAAGTCACAGGGACCTGGCCTTTGACCTGAACTCAAAAGTTATTTTGTACCTCAAGTGAAAGCTGTCAACAAAGTTTGGTAACCATAGAGTTTGGAGAATTCAAATTATTGCACAGAAACCATTTTCTTCTTTCAGTCACAGTGACATTTGACCTTTGACATTTGGACTAAAAAATCAACAATCTGTTTCTTACCTATGTGCGAGCCATTCACAAGAATGGTACATATAGATGGTAGAGATGTTTAGTTATTGTATTTAGCCCTTTTTCATCTTTCTGACAGTGACTTTGACCTTGGGATTTTCCCCCCAATAATTGATAGTCTTCTTCATTGCCCAAAGTGCAAGACATCTATGGAGTTTGATAACTATATCTAGAGCTACTGTGCAGGAAAAAAATTGAAGCAAAAATGGACAATATCACGACATACCGTATATACTCACATATAAGCTCATTTGCATATAAACTGACCTCCCCCCAAAGTGAATAAATATAAACAATAAAAAGTGCATGACCCGCATATAAGCTGAACCACAAGTCTGAGATGACATCATAAGATGCATGTGGTAAGTCCTAAATGCATTTATTTTGCCAAACTTATAATAGCAAAAATTACATAAATACCTCTCTTGGGGCTGGCATGAAAATTACATAGCAGTGGTATAAAAAAAATTGAAAAGTAAAGAAATTTATTTATTTTATGTTTTCTTATTGTTTTGACCTAATTCAGATTTGTGTACAACTTGATCAGACAAGGACAAGAATTGATCATGGGTTGCTGCAACACTAGCTCTCCCATTTGCCGTTTGTCTCAATTATTGTTTTTTCTTGCGTTATTGCATTAGACTTTTTATATCAGTCCACCAGTAATTTCGTTTTTATTTTACCTTGAAGTTGTAAAAACTAAACTCATTAAAATGTGATCCCAGTATGACAATAACGAACAATAATATGGTTTGATTAAATGCTCACAATAAGTTAGTGAACATATTTACATAATGGCACCACTGCATGTACACTGTAGGTTTTAACATGCGCTGAATGAAGTACATCATTGGGTTCATATCATGGGTACCAGTGCTCTACATTTAATGAGATATCCCAAATACAATAATGAAGTTTCAGAAATAAGTTTTGTAAATTATGCTAATGCCATAAAAACTGAGTTGCAGTCTGCTTTGATGTATGCTAATACCATAAAAACTGAGTTGCAGTCTGCTTTGATGTATGTGACCTTACACTCCGTTTTACAAAACTAATGTAATTGTGCTAATATTACTATAGAAAAGGTATTATACATTAAAGTTCTGGTTTACTTGCCAGTCAAAATTCCCTCGTAACCCAAGCCAGTTTCAGGGTTTTAGTCATTAACTGGCCCCTATTGCTGTTGGAAACAATAGACAAATCTGCCAGTTCTAAACAAATCAGGTGCAGAAACATCCAGCTTTCCACTGTATGGAAAATTATAATTTTATTAAGCCAAAACACAAAAGTAAAATATATTGATGATGATCTCAGTTGATCCATATTCAGAATTTTAGCCTTTACTATTACCATTATTTCATGAACATGTCACAGTTATGCTGGTTATGTGCCTTGTACAATTGAATGTGTGTTTCTTTTCATAAAGATTACCTCAATTTGTACCATGGCTTATATCACTGAAAAAAGTAATCACGAGCATGTGAATGAACATAAATGAAACAGCTATTACCAACTAGTGGAAGTGTTATCTGGAAGAATGCGATTTGGTTGAAACAATGAATAAAGCAAAATCTTCATCTAATAAGTTTGGGAATAAACAAGATTAACGTAATGCTCAAAGCACGATTTGTACTGTGTAAGCACTGTATATTAAAGTACAGCCTGGTCTCCTAGGTAAACTCAAACCGGCCATTAAAATGTGAAGTCTTTATTTACCTTTATTTTATTTTGTGTTGGAGAAATCAGAAAATATGCACATGCAAAATAATAACACTAATAATAACATTATAGTAGTTTAAAACAGTTTAGTAGTGTTGGGACACCAAGAATGTATTTTTTTACAAACATATACATCTTAGGACATGTGAAAAAAAAATTGTCACAAGATTTACGGCATTTATGGTGTAAAAAAAATTATCTTAAAAACTTTCACGCTCAGACCTTGGCTTGTGGATAAGCCCACCCCCTTCTTCCAGGTTTTTATTTTTCAAGAATTATTCAGCATATACATATATTTTGCTTTATGATGGTCATATAAAAGATGAGGAATTATTATGATGTAAAACAATCCAACTTTATGGAGATGGTGAACTGCATAGATTACTGCATTTCTATGGGAAAATATGAACAAATATTTTTGGATTAATACTGCAGGAGTGTTGTATTCATCAGAAAAAACTAGTTCATATTTTCCCATAGAAATGCTATAACCTTTTTATTATATACCCATTTTCTTATTCAACCTAAGGCTTAATTATAAAAAAATATACTACAAGAAACAAAGTAAATGTAATTGAATTGATGATAGTTTCCAAAATAAATACACAACCATAAAAAATGATACAGTAAATATTGTTTATTACATTTTTGGATAAAACATGTCTCTGCTGGATCAATGAAGTTTAATTTCTTCTGCAGAATTCTTAATTACAATGTATTACAAAGGCTTTGTTATAATCTTTCTTTGTTATAAGTTTTAATTTGAGTTTATTTGTGTTAAAGGTCAGAGAAAATTAGCTTGATTGTAACAGTTTATATCATAGGATGTGCCAGAGCCAAGTAAAGAGTGGCACTCATTTAAATTAAAAAGGCATACCAAAGATACCAGGCAAAGAAAGACATGATAATCACAGCTAATTAGTAATCTCTAAACAACAAAGGTGTAAGGTAATAAAAGTGTCATAATTGCATTTTATTTACAAATCAGTAACTCAGAATCATGTTTTCCAATTCAATGCAATTAAAGCATGACAAAAAAAAATTCTTGTAGCTTTTGATCAAATAATTTAAAAATGTCCTTTGGCTATCATTCTATGCAAGCACACTGCAGTACATTTTGAAGCCCATCTCTCTTGTGTTTTAAACATTCATCCAAACATATGTGAGGCTGACCAAAATTATTGAGGATGAAATATATATGTCTGTCTGTAACCAAAATGAGTGCTTGTGTATGTAATGATGTTTCAACAGCATCTGGTGCAAACTGTTTTGATAAGACTGGGTTTAGTGAGCAAGCTGATGGTGATGTTTCCCTTGATATGGTGCATGGTACATTGCACATGCTTGGATGTGGTAACAAGGATGTTGATTTTTTGGATTATGCTAATTCTGACTGTGACATTGTCACATGTGCTATACCAAAAATTGAAGATATCATTTGTGAAATTAGTAATTGCTGGGAAGTGCCCAATTTTCTGCTACAAGAAGTGACGAGGATGGCGATGACATTACTTAGGTTTTGTACCAGGAGTCAGTGAGATTCTATACAAGAAACGCATGCTATTTATTGTGAAATTCTGCATGTCACTGAAAAACATCTTAACAGAATATGGAATTCATATAATTTGGAAGAGATAAAACCCTGAAATATGTTCTTTAAAGAAACATTATTTTGTGATTGAATACATTTTAAATAACAGTTTACAGTCTAAAATTATGCCTGAAGTTCCAAAACGTAAGATAAAAAAGTAATAAACTAGAGAAAAATTAAATTAAAAAAACTCACAATCTAATTGTGATGTGACTAGTTTGAAAGCTGCTGAGCCGAATCTCCACAGGCAGCCAAATGTTTTAGTCCAAGAATATTATTGAACACTTTGTAATTCCAGTGAATAAGAATTTCAATAAATAAATAGATCCATATTTAAAAATGATCAGAACAATAAGACTGATTTCACTTTAGATGTTGATCCTTAACTAAACAAGTTTATATAACAGTCCTTTTGACCTAGGATGCTATTACCTTTTTCTGGAAATAATCTGTCAACTTAATGGATGAAAATAAATCTGGAACTTTCTAATATCTGAATCATGACTATCTTTAACTCAAACTGAAGTAAACATGTTTACAATTAATAGTGATCTAAATATTTATTCTATAATCATACAGAAATATTAGCTATGTATTATGTTGTTTACAAAATGTAGCCAGTTAGGTAAACTATTAACTTCATTTTGGACTAAGGTCAGTCAGAAAATACAGATAAACATGATGTATACTCATTTAAGCCAACAAACAATACAAATTAAATATCAATAACAATGCCTGAACTCAAGGGTGTCACTGTGCCATTGTCAAATGTGGACTAGGTGAAACAGGTGCCTGTAGAGCAGGAAATCCGGCAGATTCTCCAGAAGAACAAGATAGTGATTCAACAGATTTGTCAAGACCCATGACCTGCAGCTATTCATGCATAAATGTGGGCTTAGACACTGCAAATTCAGTGCTAAGTAGGTAATATAGCATACCATGATTTTCCATATGGCCACTGAGATGGTCATACTGGACATCAGATAATTTAGGTCCAGGTAGACATCATAAGATGTCATTAGTGGATGCCCATTCTTATATGCCATATCAGAAGTCCAAGCAGCACCGAAGTGTAAATGTTTGTGTATATTTTCATCGCAATCATCCAAATAGTCTGGTTTAGGACAAGGTATGACAACAGTTTTGTTCTGATGGATAGGACTATGGACAATGGACAGCAAGTCATCCAATGAGCTAAAAATCAATGCAAGTGAAAGCATACAATCCATACATTTTTAAAAGCAATCCAAAGAAATCAGCAAATAATATAATATTGCTTACACCACTAACATTTTCTTTATTTCACTGAGTTTATTTATATTTTCCTAACAAAAATTCTTCTGTACAAGACAAGTTACTCTTTGGTACAAAACACTTCACTTGCTTACTCAATGGATTCACTTGAACAATCCCTGGTTAAATGCAATATACATTTCTTCTTTCACAATGTGTAATCTGGGATATAATGCATAATTTCTCTACAGTGAAAAAAACCCAACTCTTTAAAATCAAAGAGTAATCAAGGGAGATAATAATATGAAAGTGCTTTTTCCATCCATAAGTAAGTTACCATACCTTTTTGATGTCAGACACAGCAGCTATACAGTCTGGTAGAGAATGAAGATGAACAGGATCTTCAAGCAAATCTATGATTTCCTGTATGCAACTCCTCATTTCTGTATCAGTCAGCTTCATCTGGGGAGCATGCATAATGGTGTTCCTCACATCTGATACCTAATTGTAAAAATGACTGTCCTTCAATCATAAATGTAGTATATTGGAAATAGTACATCCCCACTACATATTTGGATCTCCCTATGTAGGCACTACCAATGGATCTCAATGGCCTTGACATTTGGACAAGATATGTGGTTTTGAACTAAATTTAACGTGCAGAAACCATTATTTTCTTATTAGACTTTGCATGGCCATTACCTCTAAGGCCCATAATATGTAGGTTTTCTTTATTATCATAAGAGCAAAAGGGCCCAAAACGTCAATTAATATGCTTCTTTCTTACCCATTTTTTGTTGTTTTTTTTTTTCCTTACAGGAAGTCAATTCAATCTAGCCCGCGTGGCCGAGTGGTCTAAAGCACTCTCCGTTATGGATCACTGCCATCTCACCTCTGTCTGCATGGGTTTGAGTCTCGGATTCAGCCAATGTGGGTATGTGAGAAAGCTTGCCAGTAGCTTCTTGTGGGTCGGTGGTTCTTTCCAGGGTTTTCCCGGATTCTTCCTCCACCATTAATACTGGCCACCATGTAAAGCCTATCGTGTGCTGAAAAATGGCATTAAACCCTACAACAACAGCAGCAGTTCAATCTAGGAATCGTCCTTAACCAAAGTGCAGGCCATCACCAATGTTTGGTACAAGGTATATGATATAGAACTAATGTTGTGTGTGGAAACCATTTTTCTTTTCATCAAATTTCTTTCAATCAATGACCTTGATCTTTGACCCCAAACTGTTAGTTTTTTCCAGACCCCAACTGCATGCCATACACAAAGTATGTTAACTATACCAAATAGAAATCTTCAGTTATTGTGCCAAAGACATTTTTTCACTTTAAATTTCAATGACTTTGGCCTTCAAGCCTCTGAATCCAAAATTTATAGGTGTTGTTCTTATCCAGGTGCAAGACAACCACACAATATCTTCATTGTAGATGATGGAACAACTAGAGTCAATGTTTCTTTCACATACTGTAACTTTGACCTTTAATATTTTGACCCCAAAATGAATTGGTTTCTTTCCACTAGACCCCTCCAGTGGCATAGTGGTTAGAACATCCGCCTTGGATGTGGGAAGTCGTGGGTTTGAACCCAGGCCAGGTCATAAAAAAAGACTTCTAAAAATGGTACTAACAGCTGCCTCACTAGGCATTCAGATTAAGAGGTTAGTGTTAGGTCTGGTCAGCCTGGTGTTAGAATAATATGACTGGGTGGGATATCATGCTACATGTCTGTGGCATGATGCCCCAGTGCTAGACATCACTATAAACTGCCACACGACAGACATCATAGTGATATGACTGAAAAATTGTTAAAGCTACATTAAAAATCTATATCACACACACACACACACACACACACACCATGAGTACAAGCAATCCAGAAAAATTGGTAACTGTATATCTTGGACTAATAGAACTATTATGTAAAAACAAAATTGGGAACAGACAAGCAGATGGATGGACAAAATCACACAACACACTAGTCATTATGGTGACCATATAATAATACTAACAAATGAAATATTATGAGAAACTGAAAATAGTCCAAATTTTAAAACTATATATAAAATCAAAATTTGTCCAAATTATCAATGTGAAATAGTAATGAATTGATATTCTAGTATGACATCATCATTTCCACTTTTCAAACTTACCTTGCATGTCTGTTGAAGTCCCTGAGGTGAAAGTCGGCTATGAAAATGTTTACAATTTGCCATCAGTGTTAGCAGTGCCTGGGCATCACTCTCATTGGGGTCTGTGTTGGTTGGTTTCTGGCCCCTGGGCATAAAGGCTTTAGCACACTCCCAAGCATTGTATGCCCAGGAGGTCACATCACAGTTGCTCCAGTAGATTCTATCTGACCGTGGATTGTCAAATAGATTAAGCAGCTCTCTCAACCAATCATGGCATAGCACTGGGCAAGGGGCCTTAGTGAATCCCCAGGTATGTGTGTATTTGTTTTGTCTAATATCACTAGCCTTACATCTTGTGCATTTAGGATATAGAACAGTTGTACCACCATATATTATATTTATCAGGTATGTGTGTATCAGGTTGACCTCATTTCTGACAAAAGAATGTAGAGCCCGCTTCATGTACAACAGGGACTGTCCCACCTTCAGCCAATTTCTGAAGCCTGGATCTTTAACTTCCTGACTAGGAGAACTTGCTGCCATTTTCTCCAGTGGATGTTACTTAATGACATAAATAGGTCCTTTACCTAAAGAAGATGAAACATTAATAAATTAGAATATGCTCCCACATACACTGAATGGTGCATGTCATAACACAGTGGCATTTCTGGTGGGATATGTCTCTATGAAACTTCCCTCCACCCCAAGACCATCGGGTCTATAATAAAATCCTAACAGTCTATCATTTTGTCCCTAATAATTGGTCACCCTTCTCTAACTCCACCTCTGTTTACCTTTAAAACTCATCATCTAAAGGTGCAGATGAGTTACTTTCACAGAATGAAACATTCCCCAGGATTCATATTTATTTTTTGATAAAAAACTTTCTGTATTTTCCTTCATATTTTAGAGCTACTAAATTTCAATCTCTCACAATGCTGGCCGGCTCACTAGCTGGCTGGATGGATGGCTGGATGGTTGGATGGATGGGTGGGTAGGTAGCTAGCTAGCTAGGTAGGTGGGCAATATTTTAGATCAAGCTCTGCACAATAGTGAGAACAAATTGAAAATTTTTAAAATTAAACAGAAAAATCATAGATGATAAAACCTTTCATATAAATGTCAACATGACAAACACAAACTTAAAATATAAAACATACAGCATTAAAATTCTGCAAAATGAAACATGTAAATATGGTAAAAAATTTGCTACATGAACTGCAAACCAAGATATTCTCTTGTGGTACATCATCATACAGTTTCTTCATGCAGTGCACTTAAAATACTTCTGCCTCACACATTTCTTGAACTTCTGATGCATATTTTCAAGTTTCTAAAATTAACTATGGTATATACTCAAGTATAAGCTAAATAATATAGAAAAAATAAAGGCCTGGAAGAAGGGGGGGGGTGTCAGCTTATCCATAACAAGGTCTAATCTTGAAACTATTTAAATTCTTTTTGTTGACAACTAAAATGACTGTAAATCTTGGGACATGAAAAAAAAAAATAATTTCTTGTCTTAAGTCTTATATGCATATAAACAAAAAATACATTTGTGGTGTCCCAACACTTACTAGACTGTTATAAACTACTATGATTGATTTTGTTATTATTTTGTGTGTGCTTATTTGCTGAAGCACTCTCTGTTATGGATCACTGCCTTCTCACCTCTGTCTGTGTGGGTTCAAGTCTCAGATTCGGCCAATGTGGGTATGTGAGAAAGATTGCCAATAGCTTCTCATGGGTCAGTGGGCCTTTCCGGGCTTTTCCCAGGTTCTTCCACCACCATTAATACTGGCTGCCATGTATAGCCTATCGTGTGCTGAAAAATGGCATGAAACCCTAGAACAACCACCACAAATCTGAATTAGACAAAAACAATAAGAAAATAAAAAATTAAATAAATTTATTGACTTTTTAAACAAATTTATTAACTTATACTATTTCTATGTAATAATCACACATGCTAAGCCCAAGAGAGGTATATGCATAATATTTTGCTAATATAAATTTGTCTAAATAAATGCATTTGGAACTTGCCACATGCATCTTGTGATATCATTTCAGACTTATGGGTCAGCTTATATAACAGTATATTTACATATCATTGCTAATTTAATAGTACTCCATTGGTGACATTCACTATTTATAACACTGCATTTACGTTTCATTGCTAATTTAATAGTGTTCCATTGTTGGCATTCACTATTCATAACAGTGTGTTTACATATCATTGCCAATTTAATAGTGTTCCATTGGTGGCATTCACTATTTATAACAGTGTGCTTACACATCATTGCTAATTTAAAAGTGTTCCGTTGGTGGCATTCACTATTTATAACAGTGTATTTACATACGATTTGACTAAAATGTATCTGATCCAGCAAATAAAGTGATGATAATGTTTGTATGTTTTTTTTACTGACATATGACAAATTTTCATTATCAATAGTGTATAAAGTTTGACATAAAAGGCATTAAAACCCAGATTATTTCATCATAATTAGCAAATTAAGCCCAAATTTGCAACTCTGTTCTTATACAAAGACTTGAAGAGTTGTATGAAACAGTTACCTCCCCTACTCAATGAGGCTCTCATACAGTAGACATAGGAAATTAAGACAAGGGTAGGCAAAACACCAAGGATATTTCATATGAATTACTTGTATTCATATATAAAATAAAAAAAATAATACCAAATTGATCTGACTGTACCAATAATAGTAAAAAATACTTTAAGTGTACAAGTGACATATCTATGCACATATTTTATGCCTCATCAATCTGCCCAATAAATAAATTCATGAAAATATAAATTTGTCTAAATAAATGCATTTGGAACTTGCTGCATGCATCTTGTGATATCATCTCAGACTTGTGGGTCAGCTTATATGTGGTTCATGTACTTTACAGTGTTTATTCTTATTCAGTTTGGTGGGTCGGCTTATAAAGTGAATGCACTTATAGGACACACAGTACAAATTCAACTCCAATAGTAAACATATAGAAACACCATCATTTCAAAATTCAATAACTTAAAATTACTGGGTGCTGATGATGAGACCTATAATTCTCCATGCACATCTAACCTTGGTGCAAGCTTAGGTGTGGAAAACACCCTATGAGCCGCGGCATTTTGTTTACATACATGTGCATGAAACACGTTATTGATTCTGCACCAAATGAATCAGGTGCTACTTTCATTATGGAGTACTCCTGAGTCAAGCCTGTAAGAATGCTAAAATTGCATCAGTAGAAATTTGTCTATATTTTTTCTTTAAATTACATATATGATAAGCTCTCAAAAGATATTTTTACTAAAATTTTAATTTTCATTATTAACCAATTATGGACCACCAAACCCATAAATACTCTATTATTTCTTCACCCATTTCTAGACTGGTTCACAGTTCTTCCATATAATTAGTACCGTGTGTCCTGTACATGAATATATACAGTATATCATTTCCTATAAAATATCATGTCCTTCCTTGTGGATTAATTTCAATTTTCATCAATACTGACCTTTAAACCTGCCTATTCCACTTCACTACAGTGTCAGATATATTAAGAATGTGGTGAAGTATACCACAAATCACAACTCTTGATGAAGTTAAGTGAGTCCACTAAAGTCAGTCTCATGTGCATTCAGAAAAGAAAGTGGTTTAAGCTCGTACGTTTACCAGTATGACTGATTCACATTGGACCATGCAAATTGAGACCTGCAAAAAGAAAAACAAGTGATACTGATTCACTTTCAATACTAACTGACAAGTTGCAAGTCTTCATTCATAATACATATACAAAGCAATACTGTTAGTAAATGAATATAGTCCCACAACCAGTCTTACTAATGGACAGGTTTTAAATACCATTATACTGATATGAACTGCAATATGGCAGTGTACCAATATATTCTTACATCACTAGTAAAAAGTAGGATTGTTTGTTAGAACTGATTCTTTCCCTCTGAAGAAAAGGTCTGGAAGATGCCATATTCAATTTAATAGTGTTCCATTGGTGACATTCACTATTTATAACAGTGTGTTTACATATCATTGCTAATTTAATAGTGTTCCATTGGTGACATGCACTATTTATAACAGTGTATTTACATATCATTGCTAATTTAATAGTGTTACATTGGTGACATTCACTATTTATAACAGTGTGTTTACATATCATTGCTAATTTAATAGTGTTCCATTGGTGACATTCACTATTTATAACTGTGTGTTTACATATCATTGCTAATTTAATAGTGTTCCATTGGTGACATTCACTATTTATAACAGTGTGTTTACACATCATTGCTAATTTAATAGTGTTCCATTTGTGACATTCACTATTTATAACTGTGTGTTTACATATCATTGCTAATTTAATAGTGTTCCATTGGTGACATTCACTATTTATAACAGTGTGTTTACATATCATTGCTAATGTAATAGTGTTCCATTGGTGACATTCACTGTAACAGTGTATTTACATATCATTGCTAATGTAATAGTGTTCCATTGGTGACATTCACTATTTATAACAGTGTATTTACGTATCATTGCTAATGTAATAGTGTTCCATTGGTGACATTCACTATTTATAACAGTGTATTTACGTATCATTGCTAATGTAATAGTGTTCCATTGGTGACATTCACTATTTATAAAAGTGTGTTTACATATCACTGCTAATAGTGTTCCATTGGCGACATTCACTATTTCTAACAGTGTATTTACATATCGTTGCTAATTTAAAATCAAAAACTTTTAACAAATTGATCTGACTGTACCAATAATAGTAAAAAATACTTTAAGTGTACAAGTGACATATCTATGCACATATTTTATGCCTCATCAATCTGCCCAATATATAAATTCATCCCAGTGTACATTGGTTACCCGTAGTTCAACATTGTCATTCAGGAACAACTAGACCATAGGGTGAATTTATGTGTGTGTGTGTGTGTGTGTGTGTAAAGTTTCAAGGCAATCCTCAAAGTAGTTTAGGATGACAAACAACAGATGAAGGAGAACAGATAATCATATAATTATTGTTTAGGAATTCCATTCCCATCAGTGAGGTTTTAAGATAAACAGAGTCCAGTTTAACAAGGCTCCTCTGTATATATGTATGAATAAACAAACTGAACTTGTTACAAATAAGTGTAACATAGTACTAAAGAAACTAACATGATAAACTCCACTACTGAAGCAAGTTATATATGATACATATATACATTTGGACAAAACACCCAGTGGAGAACTTGAAAAATGAACAGGCAGAACATTATAAAAAGCAACGATTAAAAGTAAATTTAGTTATCTGGATAAATCAAAACCATAAATTAGGATAATTTCAACCTCAAAATATTTCTGGGTAAACATTGCAATTTAAACTGAATGCATAAACACTTAGATAAATGGCACAAGGGTATTTTCAGCAGATATTACATTTACAGTCTTACCATTCGAGGACAGAATTATAGAATCTATATGAATTAAAATTATAAAGCTCTTTAAAGTGATTTGGTACATAATTCCATATAATGGCAGATGCATACATGTATCTTAAGATTTTATGCCCAAATGTTGAGATCTTAATTCTTGGGACATCTAAAATCTTTGAATATCTAAAATTATATGCATTGTGTTTAAAACATTAAATCATCCCAACATTTGGAAAAATATAATTCAGAATTTTGAAAGTCTCAAGAGCCATAACCCTATGTCAGCACACCTTCGTGGGTCGCATTTCTGCCATAAGTACAAATCTGAGAGCATGCTCTTATATTCTGCCAAGTTTAGTAGTGTTCATGTCATGATAAACTCCACTAATGAAGCAAGTTGTATATGATACATGGGTAGCATTTTTGCCAAAAGTACAAATCTGAGAGCATGCTCTTATATTTTGTCAAGTTTAGCAGTGTTCTTGTCACTGCAGAAATGCCAGGCTGAGGGATAGAAATATGAAGTTGGAGAAGAGAAATGTATGAAGGATTGTCAGTTTGTTGATTCTAGTTAGATTCTGATCAATGTTTCAAGACAGATAGTTGCCCTCAAGCTTTGTTACTGAGAACGGAAAAGAAAAAAACCAAATGTAGACGCAGGAACAACAACAAACTGCACTTAGTCTTTTTCTTTTCCTTCTTTTTCCATGGAAAAGATAGCAACAGTTCAAATAATATGAAACATGGACAACAAATGCACACACCCCACACCAAAAGGGATTGAACTAGGTACACGTATATCAAACTCAATGACCTTAAGGGCAAAGGTCACTACAGATTTAAAACTTTATTAAACATTTCATTCCAAATTTCTTGTTTTGTAGGGAAAATACCCATTACACCAATAAAAGGGATGGACAACTGCTGACAGACATAAAAGCCATTAGCAACATGACATAACATCCCTGATGCTCCGGCTGACATTCTTTCTTTGGGCTTTCTCTAAACATCAACATTTATTCTTTTCTAAAAACTTTATTTTCATCACTAAAATTTATTATTGACTATTGGTGTTTGACTGTCCAGTTATTTCTCTATTTAAACCATGAAATACATGTGCAGGATCCTACCAAGAAAATGTTGTTTTGGTTGTTGTTTTGGGGTTTACTGCCATTTCTCAGTGCAGGATATGCTATATATATAGTGACCAGCAAATGTGGTGGAGGAAGAGCTGGGGAAAACCCCAGAAAGAACCACTGACCCACAGGAAGCTAATGACAGCTTTCTTAAGTATCCACATTGGCCGAGTCCGAGACTCAAACCCACACTGACAGAGGTGAGATGGCAGTGAACGGAAACATCAAGCACTTTAAACCACTCAGCCTCCCGGGGCCCTGTAATATAAATGTCATTTATGTATTTTCAAAAAAAAATAATATGCAAATAGGTCAGTTCACATATTTAAAAGAGACTAGCTTAAACTGATCGAATCAAGAATTTGTTGTTACAATACTGCTTGCTACAAAAGCTCTGATTTTTTTCTGTGCATCAATATAAAGACATAGCTATTAGAATATATTCCAATATTGTACAGGGATCTTTTCACTTTTTCACATGTGCTAGTAAAGGTACCCGATATACCCAGGAAATGAAAAATTCCAAGCCTGACATTACTGGTGAACAACAAATAGTTCTCCGCCAACAGTAAAGCCCTACGTCGACCCTGATATTTATGTTTTGGAGTTGTCTGTTGAGTTAAGCCACACGGAGGCTGTGAGCGTATCTTTAATCATACATGTAAGACTGTGACGCTGCTATTTTGCGAATACCGTTGATATATATGTCAATAAAAAGAAAAGAAATGCAATAATTACCTTAAATATTACGATATTTGGCTGGTTTGTGCAATTAGGAAATTTAGAATAATTATAAAAGCATACACAGTTGAAAATCGCAGAAACGTAACATTTCGAAACCAAGGGTCTAAAAATTGACAGTGGGGAAAACCAAGACGGAGCCTAAAATAGACACGAATAGACGAGCAAACATTTTGCTTGCTGTTTTTTTAATTAAAATTTTAAATTAAAAAAAATCCAAATAAAATCTTCATGCGTTAGATTTGCCACCCATTAGTAAACCCATCAACAATTTATAGGCAAACCCCCAATACTACAGTTGTTATTATTATTTTTTAAACCTTAAGTTAAAAATAGAAAAATAGAAATTACCTGAATCATATGCTCCTACGTTACTTGCATAATCAGCACCACCTCATAATCATGCATCTCGCGAGATTATTCACAACAAATTACGAGTTATTTGTCCGTACAAGACACTATAGTTACTATGCTAACAGTTGGATCCACCATGCTCTGCTTTTATTATTTATTTTCTAGTAGTATTTGATATTATGTTTGTTCTTGTTTTTGATGTTGACTGTTGTTTTGTTTCATTCCATTAAATATTAAAATTTTGGTCGACGGTCGTAGCAGTTACATACAGACTTGGATTTCTATTTAAATAAAAGTGTATTGCATGCTTCCCTTCATCTTATTCAGTCTATATTGCTACAGCCATAAATATCATGACAGATGCTATTTTACTGAAATCTAGAATGCAATTACAATGATTTCTATTTTTAATATCAATTGTGTTATTGTTAATAATATTGTCTTTTTTGTGGGGTTAATGAGTCATTGGAAACCATTTTTTTAAAAACTCTTTTTCGTTAGGAATAAGATATATTTTCAAATTATATGCCCAGCAAACATGATGGACATTTAACATGATGGTTTTAAATCGTCGAGGTTACGGCGTATGTAAACAGAAAGCTACGCAAACGCAGACAACTGAAACAGACGGAAGTAGTAAATGGGGGCACCCTAGCGTCAAGGGGAATTAGCATTACAAGACGACTTGGGCAACTCTAGCGTCAAGGGAAAATTAACATGGAGAAAAATCGTGGGTCAGATTAGCGTCAAGGGAAATTAACATGGAGAAAAATCGTGGGTCACTCTAGCGACAAGGGGAATTTAACATGGAACTATAGTGTGGGTCTGTCTAGCGACAAGGGGAAATTAACATGGGAATAGAGTTTGGGTTTGTCTAGGGACAAGGGGAATTGAATATGGGATTTTTTTTTTAAATTTAAATTTAAATTTAAATTTAAAAAAAGGGATAGGCAATGGAAAGGCTATCTCTTTTCGAGAAATATGGCTGGCCCTGAAAAGGGCCTTTGGGTTTATGTTAATATTAATATTAACATAGATGGCATCTGTCACATCTTCTTCTTCTTCTTCTTAAACTCCTTCTAACTGCCGGTCCATACACAAGTACCCTCTTGTGACATCCTTGTCTTTCTATGTAAACTCTCCTCATCCATTGACTAGTATCTGTCCTATCAACAACAGTCCACTTGGACCTGACATACATGAGCATGTCCGTCCTAAACATCATGGAAGACACAAGGGTGGATGACTCAACTGTGGTCCACATCTTGAAGCGACGAGAATAGGTGAATCAATGCAGTGAACTGCGCTTATTTATAGGTACAGGAAGGATTGAAACGGATTGAATTCATTCACCAATCCGAACACGCGTTACAAAATTCAGTCAGCTCGCATCCAATCCGAAGAGAGCAGTCTGTGACGTCACGTGGTCTATATAGATTCGTTAGCGCTTGTGTGCAGTCAATCTATGCGACAGTGATTCAACATGACGGAAACTCAGAAAACGAGCCATTGGGGTGCACCAGCAGGGGAGACTGCCCAAGGGAACCCGGACTTACTTTCAGAAGAGGTACATTGGGATTTTGTGGATTTTCTTACCTCGCAAGAATTTGTTCCGGAACCTTCGTTACCTTCTTCATTACCGCAAGTGGAGAATTTTAGACAGAGACAGAAAGAAGAATTGGAGAAATTTATGCAACGACAAAAGGAAGCGGAACAAGCTTTTCTCCTACAGCAACAGCAACAGCAACAAGAAGAGGTAAGAAAAAAACAACAGCAACAACAGCAAGAAGAAGTAGCAGCAAAGAAACAAGAGGGTGAAAATCAAACGGCTACGGTACTGTTGGACATTTTAGCGGAGTTAAGAAGTCTGAAACAAATGTATCAGTCTTCTTTATCACGACCGAAGAGAATACGACCTTCCCGAGCTAAACACGCCAACCCTGTGACTAAGCCTATCGTACCACCCTTAGTGATTTCAACCCAATCATCAGAAGTAGGCCTTGGCCGTGGCAAAGGCTTAAGGCAGTTAAAGTTGATTGGTTAAACTCACCCCTACACCAAAATAAAAAGGCCCTTTTCAGGGCCACCCACATTTCTCGAAAAGAAATACAATTTCAATTTGCCAATAACTCAAAATTAAACCCCACCCATTTTACCCTTATAGTACGTGTCTGTGTATGAGTACGTGAGTGTAGCTTCTTATTTTAAAATTAAAACTCAAAGACACTTACCTTATATCATTCATGTATTCTTTTATCCATTTTTTACAATCCAATTCACAGCACAACACTTTAATTAAAAGTTCATTGACTTCTTCTTTCTCCTTGTTTAGTCTCTCTGTTTTTTGAATTTCTTCACCGTTTTTTCCTCATTTTCTTCCCTTCTTCTTTTCTTCTCCTGTTTCTTTGCTTCTTTTAAATAGAATTTTCTTCTTTCTTCCTCTGAAGAATCCCTCTCTTCTTTCGAAGAATCCATCTCTTCTTCCGAAGAATCCCTCTCTTCTTCTGAAGAATCCTTCTTTTCTTCTGACTCCAATGTCCTTTTTCTTTACAATAATAACAGGTATCTTGACTTTTGTCTTTTTTAGCCCCTGTTTTTTTTCTTTTTTGACGGTCTGGACACTCTGAAGACCAATGCCCTTTCTTCTGACAGATATAGCAAGTATCCTGACTCTTATCTCGAAAGGAAGGAGAGTAGTCTGTCGGCTGGTCTGAAGAGAATTTTCTAATGACCCCTCGCAAAGCCCTGACGAAACGTTCGATTTGGCTAGTCTCTTCCATTGTTCTCCTCGGTTTGAGAGTGAAATGAATAGTGAAAAGACAAGACACACCCTTTTTATATACGCTGGTTTGCCATGACTATAAATTAGTCTATGGTGTTTGAACTTGAGTCATTTGACGTTTTACACTCAAGATGAAACGATCCTATTCATTCGAGAAGAAAGAAGAAGAAGAAAGTAAGAGGCAGAAACGTGATCTATCGCCTCGTACCAGGGCTGAAATCTTGGCACAAATTCATGCCAGTGATTTTGAAGAGGACATGAGTGAACCAGAATCCGAACCCTCTAAACCAAGTTCACCACCCTTAGTCATCCCTGAAAAGTACTATTCCATTCGAGAGACGGAAAAGCGCTCCTCTAGAAAATTTAGAACCACGGCTTACACCTACACGGTGAAGTTTAAAGATTTCAAGGCCGACGTACCCTTGGAGAAAGCAGAAGGGTTTATCACCGAGATGTGGGATTCTTTGCTCACAGCACTCAAGCGACAATGTCAACCCAAAGAAGACGATCGCTTGACACTATCCATAGATCACGACGGTTTGAAATCCCCTGTTTGGATCGAGTTTAGCAGATCTGCAGAACTAACCCCTTCCAAAATCATGGACAAGATTCAACACGTACAACAATCTAATGACCAGTTTGACATCACCGATGGTAAAGCCACACTGAAAATGGCCCACGTCTCTCTTCCTCAAGGGACAGGACGCAAAAAGATGTTATTGGTGGACAACCTTCGCAACACCAAAACAAGTCTCGTCCGAATTCACAACCCTCAAGACCAGATGTGTTTAGCCCGTGCCATCCTGGTGGGACGAACCTATGCCAACAAGAACGACACGGTAGAATGGAAAAGAACCTGGAAAACTATTCAACAATCCGATCGAGCCAAACAACGAAATGAAGCAGAACTCCTGTTACAACAAGCCGGACTGTCCAAAGACACACCCTGTGGCATTCCTGAGATGCAAAAATTGCAAGATGCCCTAGCTCCACGCTACACCTTGAAAGTGCACCCTCAAGAAATGCGTGGAACTCTGTTGTTTCGATGCCAAGATTTTAAGGACGGAAAATACATTCATGTCTATTATCACGATGAACATTTCGATACCATTACCAGTATCACTGGATTCCTGGGATACAGTTATTATTGTGAGAAATGTGATTATGGTTATAACAATCGAGAGCAACACAAGTCTTGTGGATGGAAATGCCCAGGATGTTTGGCCTCTCCACCCTGTCTGAGCGAAGAACCAGTGCCTTGTTCAACTTGTCTGCGCACGTTTGTCAGCCCTACCTGTTACCAGCAACATTTGAAAACACAAGGTTCACAGAAGAAATGTGCTTGTCAACTCCTGAGATTGTGCCCTACGTGTGGACAAGGCATACGTACCAATAGTACCAAGGCACACGTATGTCGAGGAAAGAAAAAATGTCACATTTGTCACCACATCGTGGACTTGGAACACGAATGTTACGTGCAAAAATACCAACCCCCACCAGAGGAAGAGGACGGTCACAAGAAGAAAGGCAATTTCATCTTTTTCGATTTCGAATGCATGCAAGAGACCGGCATTCACATTCCTAATTTCTGCGTGGCTCATCGAGCGTGCGAGAAGTGCATTCAAGAACCTATCTTCAGTCATTGCCCTCACTGCAGCAAGATTCCTGGAGGACGTGAAAAAATCTTTCGAGGACCAAATACGTTAGCCGATTTTGCCCAATGGGTCTTAGACCCCATCGACAAGACATGGAGCAAAGAGGACATCGAACGTTACGGAGATTGTCATCGTCATGCCACGGTGATGGCTCACAATTTCTCCGGATACGATGGACAGTTTCTTCTCAGATACTATACGGAACAAGGCACCGAACGTCCTAAAGTCACTTTGAACGGAGCCAAAATCATTTTCATGCAAGTGGGACAAGTACAGTTTAAAGATTCGATGAGTTACTTGGCCATGCCTTTGAGTCGAATGCCTAAAACGTTTGGAATGACAGAAATGGCTAAAGGGTACTTTCCACACTTTTTCAATACGGAAGCCAATCAACATGCCGTTCTACCCCATTTGCCTGAGGCTCACTATTACGACCCCGACAACATGCGTACCGAACAACGAGAAGCTTTCTACGCTTGGTACCAGGCTCATGCCTCTGACCCCTTCGACTTTCAGGAAGAAATGTTAAAGTATTGTCGTTCCGACGTGGACATTTTACGACGTTGCTGTGGAAAATTTCGAGAACTGTTCATGGAACACGGAGGGGTCGATCCTTTGAAAGAAGCTTGCACCATTGCCAAAGCGTGTTCCTTAGTGTACCGCCAACGATTCATGCCTGAAAACACCGTGGCTGTCATCAGTCCTCAAACGACCCACTATGTCAAGCGTCAATACTCGGTCAAAGCCCTACGTTGGTTACATTACTTGTGCGACAAGGAAGACAAATGGATTCAGCATGCCCGCAACGGAGGAGGCGAAAAGACCATCGGAACGTATTCGGTAGATGGCTGAGACTTAGAAAACCCCAAGATCGTGTACGAGTTTAACGGTTGCTTATTTCACGGATGTCCCATCTGTTACCCTGACCGTGACACTAAAAATCAGTTTTTGCAACGAACCATGGAAGACTTGTACCAGGACACTTGTCAGCGACGCCTAAAGTTAGAACAGCAAGGATACCAAGTGGTGGAAATGTGGGAACACGAGTACGATCACCGTTTGAAAACCGATCCCGAGTTTAAAAGTCCTCGTGGAAAGTTACCAGTTCATGGACCCGCTGAACCCGAGGGATAGTTTGTACGGAGGAAGGACCAATGCCACCTGTTTGCTGTACCAAGCCGACGAAGAGAAAGGAGAAGAAATCAAATACTTGGACGTGTGTTCGCTGTATCCCTACGTGTGCAAATATTGTCGCTTTCCTGTAGGGCACCCGCAATTGTTAACGGAACACATCGACCTGAAAAACATTCGACAATACGAAGGCTTGATCAAGTGTAAAGTTTTGCCTCCCACGAACCTATACCATCCCGTCTTACCTCACCATTGTCAAGGCAAACTGATGTTTCCCTTGTGCCGTACTTGTGCCGAAACGTGCAACCAGGACCAACCTTGCCATCACAATCAGGAAGAACGTGCCTTGACGGGAACCTTGGTCAGCGTGGAATTGTTCAAAGCTCTGGACATGGGATACCAACTGTTAGAAGTGTACGAAATTTGCCACTTTCCCAAGACACAACAGTACCACAAGGGTGACCCTACTCAGAAAGGCATTTTCGCCGACTGCGTGGATGCCTTTTTGAAACTGAAACAAGAAGCCAGCGGCTATCCTTCCTGGTGTCACACTCCCGAAGACCAAATACAATTCAAAGAGAAATACTACGCACAAGAAGGCATCTCTTTAGACCACATCGAGAAAAACGAAGGCAGGCGATCGTTTGCCAAAGTGATGTTAAATTGCTTGTGGGGTAAAATGGCACAACGACCGTGTTTACCCAAGACGGAATATTTGACAGAACCTTCCCGCTACTTCCAGATGATTCACGACAAAACCAAATACATGAAACACGTGGACGTCGTTCGAGAGGATTTGATCTTGGTCAATTACGAAGAAGATCTGGACTTTGTACAAGACGACCCTTTTGGAAATGTCATCATTGCGGCTTACGTGACAGCTCATGCTCGCTTAAAATTGTACGAAGCTTTAGAACTGTTAGGGGAACGCGTCCTGTACTTTGACACGGACAGTTGCATTTACATCCATCACCCGATTCAACATCACCCTGACATCGAAGGAGACCGTTTAGGAGCCTGGACAGACGAGCATCCCGACGACAAGATTCTAAGTTTCGTCAGTGGTAGTCCCAAAAATTACGGCTACGAATACCGGGACAAACAAGGAGAAGTGCACACGACGTGCAAAGTGAAAGGACTGACTCTGAATCATCGTACCAGTCGAGTGGTCAACTTTGGGGTATTGAAAGAAGCCTTGCAATCGGGAGAGGATGGAAACTTTAAAGTGACCACTTATCAACCGAACAAGATTGTACGTTTACCCACTCACCACATCGTCAGTCGGCCCCTGGAAAAAATCTATCAAATCGTGTACCAGAAGCGAGTGAGACTTCCCAATCACTTTACGTTGCCGTACGGTCACATCGATATTGGTCAGCATATACAAAGGGACAACGTCCAAGACCAATAGTTCATTGTTCATTGAAGTAACTTACCATGTCGTTGACGAAGAAGAAACCAGATTGGTTAGGAGTCAAATGTTGGACATCACCGAGACCAGGGTTTTGAGGCTTGGACACAAGAGGTGGCCCAGTATGCACGA
Source organism: Sinohyriopsis cumingii (assembly GCA_028554795.2). Classification (NCBI taxonomy): domain Eukaryota; kingdom Metazoa; phylum Mollusca; class Bivalvia; order Unionida; family Unionidae; genus Sinohyriopsis; species Sinohyriopsis cumingii. The sequence continues at coordinate 43,177,874 of CM068837.1, forward strand.
GAGTTATTCAAGGAAAAAAGTTACTTTTCAACCTGTGTTAGTGACGGTGCCAGAAGAACCCGTCACCCAGGACAGGACTGTCGTGGACAGACCTGAAAGACCCTTTCGGGAGGACACTTGTGTGACCTTACCCCCTACTATAGAACTGGTTAGAACTTTACCCAAAACATGTGGTTGTTGTACAGACACTTGTTTTTTATTCCACGTTCATGTGCCTTTTATTCTTGTACTTAAGCCTTTGGCTTTTATGTATTTTTGTCTTTCGTATTCATGTTTGAAAAAAACATTCAATAAACGTGTTCTGAAAAAGTATATAAACTCTTGTCTTGTTTGTTTTTTCGTGTCACAAGTGACATTCCTGACACCATGGCTACCTCTACTGTCTCTGCTCCCTCTTCCTCTACTGTCAAAGTCATCGACGAACACTTAGATCGTGCCAGTTGGGAGGCTTTGTATCTTCGCCATCCCTTTAACATGCTCATTGCTGGACCTAGCGGTTCTGGCAAAACTGAATTCGTCAAACGTTTGATCGAACATAAACATCACTTGATCGATCGACCCCCTCAACGGATCGTGTGGTGTTACAAAGAGTGGCAATCGGCGTACAGCCTCCTGGGAGAAAGTCAAGGCGATTCCATCGTGTTTGTGGAAGGCATTCCTAAAGAAGACGACGGCATCGTCTCTGACTCCCGTCAAACCCATTTGGTCATTTTTGACGACATGTTAGGAGAAGACGAAGAAGAAATTAAACTGTGGTTCACGCGCAAAGGGCATCACCGTAATGCCAGTGTCGTTTACATCACCCAAAATTTGTTTCAACAAAGTAAAGCCCATCGCGCCATCAGTCTCAATGCGCATTACGTGGTCTTGTTTAAAAGCCCTCGAGATAAATCGCAAGTGCAAGTCTTAGCCAAACAGTTAGGAACGCCTTGGCTGACTCAGGCGTACGACGATGCCACTCAAACGCCACACGCCTATTTACTCGTCGATTTGAAACCTACGACTCCCGAGGATTTGCGATTTCGTACCCACTTGTTTCACCACTGGTGCCAAGACGGAGGGCCTGTCCTGTACACGTCTCCGTCCTCGACTTCATTTCACTCCCCATAAAAAAATCTATAAAAACCTCAGACCCTTTTTCGTCTGTCACACACAGTGTGAACATGACGTCCCTTCAGTCGCATCTTCCCGTCAAATTGATTCGTGCCTTGTATGGCATCAGTCGAGAAAAAAATCCACAAACACGAGCTCGTGTCTTAGAAGCTAGTCTCAAAGAAGTCTTACGATGGTTCACGGTGACGGCACGTCAATTACTCCAAGGAATCATTCAGATTCCTCATCAAACCAAACGCTTTTTTGATCGAAACAAAGTCGCTTTGGTCCAACTGGCCGATCCCCGCATCGACACTCAAACCAAAAAACAAATCATTTTGAAACCTGGAGGGAGCGGTACTCTAGGAGGGGTCATCATTCGCTCTCTCTTCAGATGGGATCCTAATGCCCCCAAAGTTATACCCAAGACAAAAGTCCAACGAAGCCCCAAGAAGAAAAAGACCAGGTCCCCAAGGAGAACTTCTCCAGTGGCAGGACCCTCCTCTGACCAGACACCACCACCACCCCGGAAAAAGAAAAGAAGCCCCCAGAAAAAGAAAAGTCCACAGAAAACTAGTCGCAAGAGAGGCACTTCGGCCAGGACGCAACCTTACACTCGCAAACCACGACCTGCCACGGCGGTGACTGCGTCTCCGGCAGCTTCACGTTTGTCCACTTCTCCGTTAATGACACCCAGAACTGAAGAGTACTTGGAGACGTTGATCACACCAAGAACTTCTCCGTTGATGACCCCCAAAAGAACTTCCCCAGTGGCAGGACCTTCCAATTTAGTGGCAGTGGCTGCTGCTCACAAAGTACCTTCTCCCAAAATCAAAATTCAAGAAAGATCGGGCATGTTACAAAGTTTACTGGATTTGTCCAAGCAAGAACTGGCTCGATTTAGTCCGTTACGTACCCCTGCACGACGTGTCATGCCTGTCCTCAAACTAATACGACGTAAAGACAATCAGTGGCGACGCGTTCCAGTATAAAAAAGGCCTGTGACCAAGTCGGGTATCAGTGTTTTTTGGTGCTCCTGAAGACTCAAAGATGTCACCCTCCAGAAAACCCCAAGGAAAGAAAAGGAAAGGACTGCCACCACGTTTAGCCAAACATGGGGACATGTTATCTGTCCTGTCCAAAGCTTTTCCACCCCTACGAAAAAAACTCATTCAAACAGCCTCCAAAGAGGTCATCTATACCGTGTGCGAATGTTGTTTGAACGTTTTGAAAGGCACGATCCCTTTGTCCAAACACCAGAAACAATGCTTAGGCAAACATCGTCACGTTCTTCGCCAAATGGTTCAAAAGAAAATTCCCATTCGTCAAAAAAAGAAGATGTTAGTACAACGTGGAGGTATTTTACCTCTCTTGTTAGGCCCCACACTGAAAGGAGTCTTGGGAACCATGTTGGGAGGACTGGTGGGAGCAAGATAAAAAGGCCTCGGAAGTTCCAAGATCTCAGAATCGACCCCTGACAACCCCATGGAAGGACGAAAACTAGCTTTAGTGCCTTACAAACGATGGATGGAATACCATCGGTGGCAAGAACAACACACCCCGCATTTACCTCCCAATCCCCATTTGAGCGAGATGTCCCAGTTACAACACGAATTGCAGTCCTTGATGGATCGCCAAGATTTGTCCGAAACAGAAAAATCGCAAAAGTACGGTCAACTCTTGCAACGACTGCAACTCTTTCACCAGAAAGCTTTAGACGAAACAGCTCTACCCACTCTGAAAGATTTTAAGACCTTGATGAAAAGTCCAGCACCATCACCAGTACCAGTACCAGTACCACCAGTACCCGTGACCAAGACAGAAAAAGGAGAAGAAGAGGAAGGGTTTCAAACTCCACCAGAAAAAGTGCGCAAGTTAACAACACCACCTACCTCCAGAATTGGATGGATTAAAAAGGTGATGGCCACCCCTTCTTCCTCACAAGAGAAAAAGAAAGTGAAGACAGAAGTGAAGACAGAAGTGAAACAAGAACCGATATCCCCCGCTCAGACATCCTTCTCCTCTTCGACACCTATTGCTGGCCGCACACGCAAAGCATTGCAATCCAAGAAAATACCCCAAGAGAAAAAGAGTAGCATCCTCCAAGAGTGGGTGTCTTATTACCACACCAACCAACACAAAAAAATGGAAAAAGTCTTAGCCAGCATTTACTACGATCCCTCCCATCCTGCAGGTTACGCAGAAGTTCAAAAATTGTATCGTGCTGCCAAAACTCGACTGAAAAGTCTCCGTTTACCTCAAGTGCATCGATGGTTACAAGAACAAGCTACCTACACTTTACACAAACCCATTCGACGCAAGTTTGCCAGAAGTCGCACCCGAGTGGAAGGCATCGATCATCAATGGCAAGCCGATTTAGCCGATGTCTCTCATTTGGCCAGCTACAATCGTCGCTACAAATATTTGTTTTGTGTCATCGACGTCTTTTCCAAATTTGCCTGGGTCGTGCCCTTGACTTCCAAATCGAGCAGCGAGTTAGTGCGAGCCCTGCAACGGGTGTTGAAACAAAGCGGTCGTCACCCTCTTCGATGGCAAACGGACAAAGGCACCGAATTTCTGAACCAAGCTTTCCAAAAAGAATTAAAGAAACGTGACATTCATTTTTTTACCACCGAGAATCCCGAAACCAAAGCCAGCATCGTGGAACGTTTTCAACGCACTTTGAAAGAACGCATGTGGAAATATTTTACGCATCACCACACTCTGAAGTACATCGACATCTTACCGCACCTGGTGCAAGCGTACAACCAATCTTACCATCGAAGCATCGGACGTGCCCCGCAAGACGTGACTCCCGACAACGAAGTGTTGGTGTTTGAGCGCCTGTTTGGTACGTCCTTGACGAGGGCTGTCCCCAAGAAAAGTGGAGAGTTGGCCGTAGGAGATTGGGTGCGCATTGGCAAAACCAAACGCACTTTCGACAAAGGTTACTTACCTAACTGGACGACCGAACTGTTTCGCGTCACTGGACGAGTGCATGGCCGTCATCCTGCCGTCTATAAATTGGAAGACATGAACGGGGAAGTGCTCAAAGGAACGTTTTATTTGCCCGAGTTACAACGTGTCACCAAAAAAGAAGACGACGTGTACGACATCGAAAGCATTCTCGAACGCAGAACCCGTAAAGTGGGCAAACGACGTGTCAAAGAAGTCAAAGTACGTTGGAAAGGATATCCACCCAGTTTTGATTCTTGGATCGACGCTTCGCAAGTCATCGACTATAAAAAGAAGTGACCATCATGCCCTTTCACACAGCAGACGCAGCTACGTCGACCACTCCTCTTTCACCTAGTTCTTCTGTGCAAGATTTACAAAAACAACCCTTGTGCGTGTGGTGTGGAGAACGTGTGCCTAAAACGCAAATCGTCTTTTTCTGCCACATCTTCGTGGTGTATTGTGTCATCGGGGCAGCCATCGCCAATTTGAGTTTGCAACAAGGAGACAAACAATTGTGGACCATTTTATTGAGCAGTTGCATCGGTTACCTGCTTCCTATTCCCTCCCTGAAATTCACCTCGAACGGGAACCCCGGGAACCTTGTGTCCAGTGCCAGTGCCAGTCACCACTTCAATCACAACCAGAACCCCATTTTGGGCGGAGACACGCCTCTGACGTCCAGTAACCCCTCGGACAGCCACAGAACTCTGGAATTATGAGTCACCAAAACCAATTTTACTTAACTTTACCCAGTGACAGTTCCATGGAGGTATTTCCCAAGAACACGTTGTGCTGTTACACGGCCAAATTACTTCAGGCCATCCAGTTAGATCACGAAGCCCATTGGGAAGTGGCTTTAGTAGAAATGATTCACCCGACCCAAGTCCTCAATGTCCTTCCCAATCAAAATTTTTTTTATGTGGAAGTTCATGACGAGCAAATGCAACAGTGGATGGATAGCAATGTCAAATATGACAAGAAAACCCGTACACAAAAGTACACCACCTATCACTTGTTCATTCCCCCAGGCTATTATTTTAGTGGTCAACATTTGGTCAGCACCATAACCTCCAGGTTTAATGTCGTGTTTCTGAAAGCTTTGGAGCATGTCAACAAAAATGTCACCATGGAGTACCACAAAACAGCTCGTCGCTTCTTGATGAAATTTGAACGGAGTAAAATCCTGTCCATTTTATTTTGTCCTGAATTCTATGACATGTTGGGCGGAGACATGGACATGAGAAAGACCATGATGAAGAAAAACGAATTACCCATCGTTTACGACAACGAGTCTTTTAGCAAGTTATTTCGTGCCCCGGTAGAACTGAACCAAGGACTGAATTTGATGTTCGTGTATTCCGATGTGGTGGAGTACAACGTGGTGGGACACACCTCCGTACCGTTACTGCGTGTCATTCCTTTCAAAGTGGATTCTGCCACGAACGCTGACGAGGAAGGTGGAAACACTTACCACGTCCACCGCGAATTTGTCCATCCTCACTATTTGCCGGTCAGTAAGTCGTATTTGGACACGGTCAACATTGCTATAAAAGGAGATCTGGGACAAAATATTCCATTCACCAAAGGAAAAGTCACGGTGAAACTCCATTTTCGAAAACGGTTCTCTCACGACTCTTAAGTCATGTATCCAGTGTACCGAGGGGTTGCTAGACAGCGAGGACACGGCTTAGGAGATATGTTAAAATCGGCCTTTCGTTCGGTGGCCCCGGTGTTGAAACCGATGGTGACACGCGGATTGCACGCCTTGAAAGATGCGGCACTGACGCAAGGCAAAGAATTTCTCCAAAATGTCATCATCGACAAACAAAACCCTAAAGAAGCCTTCATGAGGGCAGGCAAAAATGTCTTGCTGCAAACGGGCAAAGACATTTTAGGCCAACGAGAAACACCTATAAATGCCCTGCACGCTACCGAGTCAGGCATTCAGCAAGGACAAGGCAGAAAGAGACGACGAAAAAAACACCCTTTCACCAGACTTCAAGCGAGAAAGGCCAAGAAAAGAAGAACCGTTCGAGACTTAGACGTTTTCGATTATTGAGAAAAGAGACAAAAAAATGATGTACCGAGAATCTTGCGCTTGTTCCAAGACGGAACTGGATCTGTTTGCCATGCCCCCCACGATGATGACGATGCAAGAATCCCAGTGGGTGGAATTTCACCCCGTCTCCTCACTGACCGATTCCGCTCCCATCGAGTTTGAAATCAAAGGACAGCCCGAAGATTACATCGATCTGAATAGCAGTTACTTGTACCTGAAAGTCAAAATTCTAGATAAGACTGGAGGTGCTATAGACGATGAAGCAGTAGCTCCCGTCAACAATTTCATGCATTCCTTGTTCAGTGGAGTGGACTTGTATTTGAATAACAAACTGGTCAGTAGCAGCATGGATACTTACCCTTATCGTGCCTACCTGGAAAATCTCTTGACGTACGGAATAGATGCCAAGAACACTCATCTCAATGCCTGTGTGGTATGGGAAGCTGACGAACCTACCAAGTTTGAAATATTGGAAACTGATGAAAAGAAAGACAACAATGATGGATTTCTAGAACGAAGAAAGAGAATCACGGGAGCCGACACAAGTTTAGAACTGATGGATCGTTTGCATTTGGACATGTGGTTGCAAGAAAAGTATTTGCTGAACGGGGTGGATGTCCGCCTGAGACTGAATCGTAGCAGTGCCGCTTTCCATTTGATGGCTGATAGTGACGGTTACAAAACCAAAATCCTAGAAGCCAGACTCTACGTACGCCGTGTGGAAGTGTTACCTAAAGTGGGAAACGACATCAGTCAGACGTTGAGCAGAACGACCGCCAAGTATCCCATACGACGCGTGGAAGTGAAAACCTTCACCATTCCCAAGGGACAGCGATCCGTGATCGAAGATCATCTGTTCCAAGGACAGTTACCCAAATGTTTGATCGTTGGTATCGTCGAGAATACAGCCTTCAACGGAGCTGCCGAAAAAAATCCTTTCTACTTTCAACACTTTGGCGTGTCCAAAATCGAAGTCAGTCGCGATGGCAAGACCTTGTGTACCCGACCATTTGAACCTGACTTTAAAAAGAAGAATTACTTGAGATCGTACTTGTCCTTGTACGAAGCCACCGGACAGTTAGGAACCAATACCAGTCACGGTATTACGTACGAGGATTATGCAGGAGGCTACGCTTTGTGGGCTTTCGATTTCACTCCAGACCAAGGCAGCGACGAGGGACATTTCCACCCTATAAAATCCGGCCAGATTCGTGTGGAAATTCAGTTTAAAGACCGAGACCCTGATGAAACGGTGAACGTCATCCTGTATGCAGAATTCGATAATACCATAGAAATCAACAGTTTGAGAGAAGTCATCCTAGATTACTAGAAACCATGGAAGACTGTTATCCCTCTTTACCTAGTGGAGAAACTTTTAGTGTTGCATTGTTGTTAAAAAATGTTAAAGTTGTTGTTGTTTAGTGTTAAGTGATTTTTGAATAAAAAATGTTGTGTTTTGAAAAAATTGTTTGATGTTATATTGTTGGATTATTGTTAAAAATGTTAGAGTTGTTGTTTAGTGTTAAGTGATTTTTGAATAAAAAATGTTGTGTTTTGAAAAAAATGCCTTTGTCTTTTGTTTAGCTATAAGAATGTTGGATTGATGCTCTTTCATTTCTTACTATCCCTCTCATGACACTCACTGAAAAACCGTGTGGGGGATGTTTTCCTTCACGTCCGCGCTTTGACTTTAAGAACCGGGTTGTTTCCAGTCTAACCATCCATTGTCGACTCATCCTCCTAAGAAGATGTGCTCCAAACTAGCTAAACTCAACGAAGCCTACGTGAAATTGCATAGGGTCAGACACAGTCTGATACCGAAGCCAGAAGAAATAGAGAATATGAGAATGTTAAAAATCACTGAAGACCTGATAGAAGAGCTCTTCAGAGAAGAAATGAACAGGGAAAAAGAAGAATGGACAGAGAAGTACAGACTTCAGAGACAGCAGCAACAACAACAACAAGAGCAGCAGCAGCAACCTGAAGGTGACAGAGGCTTTGTCGATTGTCGTATCGACACCAAAGAGTTCTTCTCTTTCCGAAGAAGCAGACCTATCGCCAGAAAGTCTATCCTCAGAGGACATCGCATTCTTAGAAACTAAAAAGAATGCCATAGCAAACAAAAAAACAGCCCTTTTCAGGGCTACCCAATACTCTAGAAAAGAAATAATCGATTTGCCAATGTGTGTAGGTAGAGTAGTGTGAAAATAAACACTAACTCTTTTTTTAAAAACATGTGAGGGTATGTGTTTGTGTGTTTGTGTTTGTAAGTGGTTAAGTAAGTTGGTATGGATAGTAGATTAAAATGATGTCTTTTTTTTGGTGTTTGAGGTGTAAATTTGGGGTTAGATTGGATTGCTTTGCGTATGTGGATAGTCTATTGAAGTGATTTATAAAAAATTTTAAAATAGTGATGTAGCATAAAAAGTGAGTGAGTGTTTCTTTTAGGTCCGCGCGTTGTTGTTTTTTGGTCATGATGTAGGTAAGATCAATTTTATGTTTTATGGGGATGTTTTCCTTCACGTCCGCGCTTTCACTATAAATTGAAACTCGTTCGGCAGTCCAGCTACCCTTGTTGATTGATCAACACCAAAAATGAACACGAGACTGGAGAAACTGTTGGAACTTCACGTGCATCTGGAATATGCCAGGTGCATATTAAATGAACTGGCCGCGGAAGCCATTGTGGAGGAGGGAAGGATAAGAGAGGAGGAGCAAAGAAGAAACAAAGAAGAGGAGGAGAGAAGATATAAAGAAGAAGAGGAAAGAAGATACAAAGAGGAGGAGAGAAGATACAAAGAAGAGGAGGAGGAGGAAAAGGAGAGAAGAAGAAGAAATTTCAGAATCCCAGAGAGCGAAAATTGGGATTCTGAAGCGACATATCCTGCCTCTGCTCTCTCCCCCAAAAAGGTAAAAAGTAACTGGGGGACAAGATGTGTATGTGGTGCTAGGCCTGGAAGGTGCCACCATTAACCAGGTGTCCATGAAGTTCCAAAAAAAACAGCCCTTTTCAGGGCTACCCAATACTCTAGAAAAGAAATAACGATCGATTTGCCAATGTGTGTAGGTAGAGTAGTCTGATTATAAACACTAACTCTTTTTTAAGATAGTGTGAGGGTATATGTTTGTGTGTTGGTGCTTGTAAGAGCTCAGGTATGTTTGTGGGAATAGTAGATTATGGGTTTCTTTATTGTTTCTTAGCGTAGGTGAAGAGTATAGTTAGGGTTCTGTAAGCGCTCACGTACGATTGTGTGGATAGTAGATTATGGATTAGTTTATTGTTCTTAGCGTATGTGTTTGTGTGTTTGTGTTTGTGTGTTTGTGTTTGTGTTTGTACCCGCTCACGTACGATTGTGTGAATAGTAGATTATGGATTTGTTTATTGTTCTTAGCGTATGTGAAGAGTATAGTTTGGGTTTTGTAAGCGCTCACGTAAGATTGTGTGGATAGTAGATTATGGATTTTGTTTATTGTTTCTTAGCGTATGTGGAGAGTATAGTTTGGGTTTTTATTATATGAAATGAGAAAGTATAGTTTGGGTTTTATTATATGAAATGAAAAAGTAGGGGGATGTTTTCCTTCACGTTCGCGCATTGTTTGGTCATGATCTAGGTAAGATCAATTTTACGTTTTAGGGGGATGTTTTCCTTCACGTACGCGCTTTAAGTATAAGAACCCATAGTATTCGTCGTTCAAACCATTCTGCAAAGAATAAAAAAAGAAGATGGCTTCTAACCAAATGGACAAAATACAAACATTACAAGACGTTTTAGACAACTTAGGAATGATGGAGCAGATGTTAATAAGACTGGTTGAAGACCATTATTCCTATAGTCCCCATCGTGTAAAGATGGAAATTAATAACTTAAAAAAGGTAAAGGACAAGATTAGTGGTGTCATGAAAGAGATAAAGGAGGAGAAGGAGGATGAAGAGGAAAGAATAAGAATAAGCAAATGGAACGAAAAGATTGAAAAAGAAGAAGAAAATGAGAGGAGGAAGAAAGAAGAGGAGGAAGAGAAGAAGAAAGAAGAGCAGGAGAAAAAGAAAGAGAAGAAGAGAAAGAGTGTTGGAGATAAAATAAGAACTTGGTGGAGAAAAAGAAGAAATTAGAAGCAGAAGAAGAAGAAAACCCAAAGGCCCTTTTCAGGGCCAGCCATATTTCTCGAAAAGAGATAGCCTTTCCATTGCCTACCCCTTTTTTTAAATTTAAATTTAAATTTAAATTTAAAAAAAAAATCCCATATTCAATTCCCCTTGTCCCTAGACAAACCCAAACTCTATTCCCATGTTAATTTCCCCTTGTCGCTAGACAGACCCACACTATAGTTCCATGTTAAATTCCCCTTGTCGCTAGAGTGACCCACGATTTTTCTCCATGTTAATTTCCCTTGACGCTAATCTGACCCACGATTTTTCTCCATGTTAATTTTCCCTTGACGCTAGAGTTGCCCAAGGGGTCTTGTAATGCTAATTCCCCTTGACGCTAGGATGCCCCCATTTACTACTGACGGATGACATCTTTATATGAACAATTGCCTCATTTACACATTGGTTGTTTCCCTTTACCTTCATTTGTGAGTCAAAGATCTTCACATTTTTATTCTGACACTTAGATTACTTTTTTTTAAAACTCAACCTAACCACCAGTTCTGATACCAAGGGGATCTTTACTCTCAGTCTTGCACCACACGGGAATTAACGTCACTAACGTCATAGCAATCTAATGTGTAAAGAGTATGATAAAGATAGTGTCTCTAATGAAAACGGAATCATCGAAATCACCATCTATCTAGAGACAAACGGTTAAACATACAATTATATATTTCTAATTCATATGTATCTTTACAACATAATAATTCTGAAATTAAAATTATATACAATTTGATATAATTTCTTAGTATTAGGGACATTGGAATAAAAATTATATAACATGAATTCAGTAACGTTCTTCATCTCTCCATGCACAATATCGAGTGGCATGAAAGAAAAATCACGTAAAGAGTTACTATTTTTGTATTAAAATCTGTTGAAACAGAGGAGAACTGTAAAGGTAAAGGACTACACATTTGTCACAAACTAAAATCTCATCAAATAAAACAAAAAAGTCTGAATATGAATCAATTAATTTATAATCAACGAATTTGGGATATTTCAACGAAAATAAATCTTCTTTAAACCCACCTAATGGACCTGACCCGCATATTGATTTTTGCATTGAAGCCATCTCAAAGAAAATATAATATAAACGGTACATCAAAGTATTTTTTTTTATCTATACGGTAGAAATGGATATTTTACATACTCTAATTAACGATAAGAATGATTGTTATTAAGAAGGTTGATAAGTCAAACTTTATTAGTGTTATGAATCAAGAAGACATAAATTAAGTTGAACGCCAATAAAATTATGTTAATTTAATTTGATGTTAGTTTAAAATATTTACGTACACTGATGAAATCTAGTTACTTACATTAAGATTTGTATACTTTCCCGTCAACATTTTTTTTTTATATCTAGGACGACAAATTATATCCGGTTGTAATTTATGTTCGGAGAACCAATTAAAATTTGTAGATAATGTTTTGCAACTTTTAATGCAGTCATTCTCTTCCAATGTCAATTCGCTCATTGTACGCTTAGATGTCAGATCACTGTTTACAAGCATACCGTCAATCCTTCCTGTGCATTTGAGTTTCCAATAGAAAACGACCGTCATTGTCTTTTCGAATGGAGACTGCATAATAACGCAAGAAGAGGAATTTATTACAGATTGTCATGAATGAATGTTAATATTGATACTGGTGAACTTTTATTTTGCAACGAACTTTACACATCTGAAACAAACATTTTCCTACAAAAGAAAATGCAGAAATTTATTATTAACACGAGACGATTCATGAGCATATGAGCGTCTAATAGAGGTCAGGTCTAATCACGTGATATAGGGAGTACGCTTGAACCGTAGAGATATCACGACTGCCTTAGTTGATGATTGGACAAATTCATTTTTTTTAAAAGTCACGTTGACTGTTAAGGGTATTTCAATATGTATAATACTTTAAATGTTTCCGAATCTTTTCTAGCGATTCAGATTTTGTTTATTTATTGCGTATTACGCGAAAGTACATAGATAAGCAGCATTTAATTCAAAATTTATACTTCAGTCTTGTAAGAATTAAAAGGGGACCTCGATTTATTTATTTATTGTTCACTGAACTTGCAGAGCGGAAACATTTATTCTAAACAGACAATATTTTACTGGATTACTGAGAAAATATTCAACGATTTGGATATTTATAAATGTCATTGGATTACCGAGAAGCATTTAAGGACATTCAACTTTCATTGCATTTAGCTCGATGTAAAAACTTTGGGATATTAGAACAGTGCTACTTCTGCAGCGCTAGCGCATGAGCATAGTAGAAATTTCATTCGTAATTCTTTTGGAGCGTTTACGGATTACTGTGAAACTGATAGTTGTAAATTCTTGGAATTCATACTATCCTGTAAGTTATTTCTAATTCTTTCACTTTGTTTTTATAGGGAATAAAGTTATACGTTGGATATTGGCAGATTTGCCCTTAAGGCGTGAGAGGTTGGATATTTTAGACTTTACGGTTTTCACTAGTGCACACAACAAGTTTTCCTAAAAGATAGTCTATATACAGAATCACGACAAATTTTAAAAACATCCCCCGGTTGTTCATATATTAATTATATAATGCATAAAAAGTCTGTCTTAATGACTATAAAAACTCCAAAACGTAATGCAAAAATTTTGTAACATCCCTTTTCCATTGCATAGTCCCGTATTCAAACACTAAAAAAAAGACAGTTAATAAGAAAAGACAACATTTTACAGTATGCGATCTTGCTTGAGTAAAGTTTAATGTTACACTTGAGGATTGTTTTGTGTGTGTGACGGTCTTTCTTATCAAGAAAGTACCAGTGAAGATATTTTTTTGTTAAATTTATCTCCGTATTATTATTGATCTGCCTTATGGCTTGTTTTATCTCAGTTGTATACTAAACAAGTTAGCATAAACAATGCGTATGGGTTTCTTGTCTACAATGTATTCATAACATTAGTGATAAAATAATTTTATATTAGCAATAAATTTATAAACATCGCTTGTGAAAAGATGAATATTTTCATAATATTTTTAAGTAGTATGATTTCCATATAATATAAAAGAACATCGGGCTTATACACGGGTTGCGATATTAAGTACACTTGCCAAATCTAGTCTGGTCATTCGTTCTATTTTCAAAATATGAAAAAAGTTAGATAAAAATTAAAACCAGTCCAAATTGAATTCTCGTTTTGTTTCGTATTTTGCGAGACTTAAACATTCCTTGGACAGCGGTGAATCCAATAGGAAAGAATACAAATAGCGTCCAATTAAGCCGCGTTGATGGTCAAATTCTGAAGAAACATAGAAGCATTACAACAGACAACATGTTTGTCTATTTAAGCAAAAAGGTTATAAAACAAAAGTGTTGCATCTATTGAATGTATCTATAACGGTTCACTGGTTGCCAATGAAGCTTTCTCAGCATCCGTCAGGAATAGACCTATATTTTCTTCGCACCTGCACCATATTCGCGTCACTTCGTACTGTTTATTCCGGCAAAATATTAAACACATTATTGTTGAAAATTTTATGAAAATGAGGGAAACTTTAGGTGTATTATATGCTTTAAGGATACTATAGTATTCGCATGCCTTAGGGATACTATATAGTATTCGCATACCGTCCAGTTTGTTCGTAATTCCCTTTTCGATTTTAAAAATCAATGATATGAAAAATTGATAAAACAGTAATTTTTTAAAATCCGTTTACAGTATCTAATCTCATTGTCGCCAGAGGTCAATAAAAGTCAGGTTAACAAGCAGATAGTCCGAGTTTCCTCTGACCCTTGTCACTCCATTTTTGATATTTTGATATTTATGTTGGGGTGTAGGGTCAGAGTCAATTCCCAATCGAAACGGAATTCACCGACACCATTTGGTGTTGGAATGGGGTAGCTGCTTGCTAGCCGGCCCAGCAAACCTGAACAACCTTTCATCAAGATATACCTGCATGAAATCGATAAGAATATGATTTATTTTCTAAAAAATCGTGAGTATAGCATTTGTCATGTCTTGAATCCGCTGACAGATGAGACGAAAGTACAAATTTTACTTGGATCTGGCCATTTGCATCCCCAGTCACGTGACTACACAACTCTTGTAACCAACAAGTCAGTGACATCAGAGGTCATATAGCAACATGTATGTGGCTACCCCATTATCATTAAGAACAAGAACAACTATTCACAACGAGAAAAGGTGTCTTTTGGTAATGATTACTTGTTTAAAATGCCCTTAATACATTATTATTAATATTATTAATATTGTAAAATTAGGAAATTATGAGACTAGTTTACTAATAAAGTTACCAAAAATCCTATGTTGCATTTATTTTCCATCCTAAGCATTTGAAGGAGGAAAATCCTTGATATGATCTTATTTAGCACAAAATACATATGGCAGTAATGCTTTGACAAGAAATTGAATGTATGGTTAGGTTTTGGCACACATTTTGAATCTTGCAAAAAGTAATAATGATCATTATTTATAATGGCCATAATTGACATGTAAAATATTTCTTAATTTTACTAGCCTTTATATTTCTTCATTTTCTCTCCTGCAAACTTTAAAGTCATTAGATGAAATATGCTTTAATTCATTGAAAGGCTGGCTCTGTTTGTTTACTTTTTCGTTAGATATACCTTTGAAAAGAATGCTTTAACCAGTTGGTAGCATTTGGTATACCCTTTAATTTCATCCTTTTGAGGATTTAATCTCCTACCAAAACCAACTGTAGAGATTTATTCTATAATTTATAGCTTTATTTTGGAACAATAAACACATGAATGTCATTGAATTATCAACTGATAACAATTGAAAACAGAAACAGTTTGAGAACACAGACTTTCTGATTGGCAGAGATTCACTGCAGTGCTGTCCCACATTAATTGTTGTAACTTCTCTGATTTTAAAATGGAAAAGTGGATTTGGTAGTACTGTTCGAAATCTGGAACAGGTTCTGTGACCTCAATCCAGTATTATTTTTAAGCTCTTTGTTTGGTGGCATTGTTCAGTATCTGGATCATATTGCCTGAATTTACCCATTATTATTCTTTATCTCTGGGTTTGGTATCAGTGTTTGGAATCAGAATCAGATTGTGCAACTTTAATCCACGATTATTCTTAACCTCTGGGTTTGATAGTACTCTTCATAATCTGGATCAGACTGTATCACTGCTTTCCAGAATTATTCTGAACCTCAGGTTGTGGGTTGGTTTTGCTGTTCAGAATCCAGACCAAACTGTGTGATTGATCTTGTAGACTTGTTCCATATTATGATATTTTACATTGAAGTTTTAAGATACAGGACTGTTCTATCTTTCTATTGGTGGACATTCCAGAACTTGCCTAACTGGTCTTGAGCTTTTGATTTGCCCAATTATGGTGCCTGAACTACTGCAAAAGGTCCTGTTTTAAATGCTTGCCAAAATGTATGCCATTTTCCTATGCTGCAGCTGGAACCCTTTGACACAAGTTCACAAAGATATGTGAACAGCTTCAATAGTCAGAGTCACTTGCTTGAACAATTTAAACAATGTTTATTCTACAATGTTTACATATCTTTTCAGATTGCAATTCCTAACAATACTAAGCTGCGATGTGTATCCTGGAATAAGGACCAAGGATATATAGCATGTGGTGGAGAAGATGGACTTCTTAAAGTCCTAAAGCTAGATTCACAGACTGGTTAGTATTATAAATATATGTAGCATGTGGTGGAGAAGATGGACTTCTTAAAATCCTAAAGCTAGAGTCTCAGACTGGTTAGTATTTTTAAGTCCTAAATCTAGAGTTTCAGACTGGTTATTGTTTGGAAGATTTAAGCACATGAGTTACATAAAACAAACTGCATAAGAACTCTGTAAATTTGATTTTGAATTCAGTCGCTTATATACTGAAGAAGTCTGTAAATTTGATTTTGAATTCATTCGCTTATATACTGAACTTAGATCTAGGAAAATCAATGAAAAGATTTAAATAAGATAGGATGATTGTTGTTGTTGTTGTAGGGTTTAATGCCATTTTTCTGCACACAATAGGCTATACATGGCAGCCAGTATTAATGGTGGAGGAATAACCCAGGAAAATCCCGGAAAGAACCACCGACCCACGAGAAGCTACTGGCAAGCTTTCTCGCATACCCACATTAGCTGAATCCGAGACTCGAACCCACGCAGACAGGTGAGATGGCAGTGATCCGTAACGAAAAGCGCTTTAGACCACTTGGCCACTTGGGGCCCCATATATATATATCCCATATATATATATATATATATATATATATATATATATATAATTCATATTGGTCATTGCTGACAAGAACATTGACAAGTGATGTACAAAATGGATGTTAGTTATTTACTTGTGCTTGAATAAGGATTTGCATCGAGGGTGTTTTACATTTTCCCCTCAGCTATAATAGATAGGAAATCATGCCCCCTGGATCAAGATTTAGGATACATTGTACAAATAATTGTGGAATAAACCCACAATATCCATCATATCACATCACGTGCAAAGTTCTTCTATTTTTGATAACCTCCTGGATTGGCTGATTTGTTGTGTCCATAGGAAATGTACTTAGCTTCCATTTTCTCAGCATGGTATATATTGTCAATAGTGTGTTAAAAGTTCCCATAAAACTAACTTGCTGATCAAATAAAGAATCCAGCTGAATAGCATGGAGAATTGTCCATACAAGGAAGGTCTAAAATTCAAGACTCAGGGTGATTGGAGTTGTGATTTTGACTTTGTTTATGCAAGTTTGGGTTGGTTTGTGCACAACAGCATCTGGTAAAATCATTAAAGGACAAAGTCATTTGAAGCAAAATATATTAAATTTACATTTGTAATAACTTTTTGGTCAGGGCAATGAGCCATTCTTCTGATGATGTTTTATTTATTCCTTGTTAGGAATCATCAAAATAAATTATCCCGAGTAAAGTATTTTCATAACAATGGGTTACATGGATTCAAGATCAGGTGGTCTCGACTTGGCATTCTGGTAGCCTCAAGGCTCCAGAACAAGATTTTGTTTTATTCTATGATAATTCTAATGATTTTTTTATTATTTCAATTCCTTGTCATGCCATATCTATACTCCAATTTTCAGGCAAAGATGTTAAAGCCAAAGGATTAGCAGCTCCAAGTAATCTTTCTATGAATCAGACGTTGGAGGGTCATAGTGGTATGAACTTTATAATTTATTTTTAATTGAAGTAATTAACAGGTGTTTAAATTAGACCCTATACTTATACCAAGCTGGAGAAAATTAAAAATGATAAGTAATGTATCCAATTTAAATAACCATATTTACTCAAGGTTCCATTTTATTTGAAGGATTGAAGCATAAATGTCAATCCCAAACTCAAAATCTAAAAACATAAGATTTGATGTAAATGGAAGTAAACATCACTGAAATTATTTAAATAGAGAGAAACAAAGGCTGAGAAAAAAATCTTGAGAATTCTATAATTTCAGCAGTATTCTATGTATATTCTTTGTTATCATATTTTTGCCAAATGTAGCAAGTGTTAATTTTAGCTTGAACTCATAGATTCTATAAGTTTCAGAAGATATTGGTTGTGCTTTATCTTTTCTCAGTCACAAACTGAAAATCCAGAATTGGTAGGAATTTAAGATACTGAAGTAGAGAGACATTTTAAGGATTTTATTTCTTAGGAAAAATCTCAATCTCAAAATCATAAATGGATAGAAATGACAATGGTTCCTGTCTTTAGTGGGAAAGAGAGATGTTGCAGTTGCTTTTCTGCCACTGGTAGCAATGTCATTGTTGCTGTCAACAGTTAAGGTTTTTTATTTGTATCTGTTTCCTAAACCCCTTGATAGATTCACATTATACTTATCACAAATCATAATGATGCTGAAACAATTAATTTCTGCCACATACTTACTTGCCCCTTTGACCTTCAGGTCACGGTCACAGTGAAAGGAAAATTGGTTCAGGTTTTGGTCAAAGTGTTTTCATTTGTTTGTATTTCCTATAGCCCTTGATGAAATATGGTTTTACTTGGTGTGAAGCATTGAGAATCTAAGACAATTTATTGATAAACATGTTAGTTCAACCATTTGATCTTGGGGTCAGAATTCACACACTTTGCATGAGTACTTCAATCATGGGCTCAACATGCAGGCCTATGCATTGTTATTCACTGTAAACAACATTGCAATTGATATATATGTATTGTTGTAATTGATATATATGTATTGTAGTATTTTATATATAGGTATTGTGGTAATTGATATATATGTATTCTGTATTCAGTCTTGCTCTATCTGGAGAGCAATACATTTTTTTACTCTTTGTTCTTTATAATTTTATAGGGGCTGTGCAAGTGGTCACTTGGAATGGACAGTACCAGAAATTGACCACTAGTGACCAGCATGGTCTCATAATTGTATGGATGTTATATAAAGGTATTACAGTTAGGGCATATATAGTGTTTACCCTGGCTGTCTGTCTGTCCATCCATGACACATTGGTTAAGTTTTGTGTTTAGGTCATTTCAGGCACTTTGGTGGGGCTTACAAATCCCATAAACACAGTTATGGTTTGACTAATAATAATTTTTGATTATTGTGAAAATGGTGGTGTATACTGCAGGAGATGTGGACAATGAAGTGAGCAATAAAAGAAATAGTCCCATGAAATCCAATGTATCCTTTGATCATATGCCTTCATTACTTTCATATTGTTCATTACATAATGCCCCATGCATCTTTTCATCAATTGCCTTCACTGCTTTCATATTATTTATAACATTGATAATATTAATCTTAAAACTATTAAGATTATTTTTGAATCAGGTACATGTATAAGAATCGCGTACTATTTATTCCCACGAGACAGCATCAGGAATTATTACTGGGGGGACATTTTGCTCAGAGAGTTTGTAAGAACTGAGTTGTCTCTGTGTGTGGATGTGTTTGTGTAATGTTTGGCTTTTCATTGGTTTTTTTTTGTCTGGACAGTGAGTTTTCTGCCTATGGGTATGTTTGTGGACAGACTGAGTTGCCTGTGTGGTTGAGTCTGGACAGTCTGAGTTGTCTGTGTGTGTGCATTTGTAGACAGTAAGTCGGTGTGTGGGTATAGTTGTGGCAGTCTGAATTGTCTGTGTTTGTGTATGTTTGTGGATAGTCTAAGTTGTCTTTGTTTTGGTGAGTTTGTGGACAGTCTGATTGTCTGTGTGTGGGTTTGTGGACAGTCCAAGTTGTCTGTGTGTGGGTTTTTGGACAGTCTGAGTGTCTGTCTGTGGGTTTGTGGACCGTCTGAGTTGTCTGGGTATGGGTCAGTCTGTAATCAGTTTTAGTTAAAGTTTTGCAAGCACTGATGACCAAAGTAATACATTATATGACTAATTTTATCTTTTTGAATATAATATTACCAAATATCCTTTCTTCTCTCAGTACCATTCATGCCCCTGAGTGGGGTCATAGGGTCAAGAATTACACGTGTAAAGGAAATACATTTTGGCTGTAGTCGTGCTGTACATTTGGAGACACATTTTGGTCAAAGTTGTTGGTTAAAGTTTTTATTCTTCCCTGTATTGGTATATCAGTAAACCCTTCAGGTTCAGAATCAGATATCATATTACTCTCCCTTTTTTTCAGTATCACTCATGCCTCTGGGTCACATTGGGGTCAAACCTTATAAGTGGGTCACAATTTTGGCTCACATATATTTCCATGACAAGCTCTCTTTACATATGAAATACAACATCATCACATACTGACCTTATGGATTTAAAATACTCCTACCATAGGAAAAAGTCCATGGGTGGACCATGGGGTCAGTATGAAGGAGCATTCTGGAATAAAACTTTGGTTCCACCGTGTGTTTAATTTATCCCTGTCTGAATTCACTACAAATCTGGAGTATAACATAATCCCAGATTTTATTTTCTCCAGTACTGTATCATGTGTTATTCCCAATATTTTATTGTCCCCTGTGTTATCCCCCATACTGTATTGTCCCATGGATTATTTCCTTGGATGGGGCCATGGGGTTAAGAAGTACAACACCTTTGTAAATTCTTCCATTGATATTGAAGTAATTCCTGGCTCAGTTCACATAATAGTTGGAATGTGAAATGATACCGTACATTTCTTTCTCCCTGTTCCACCATTACTGCATGGGACTTTGGGATAAAGACTTCAATGCATATTTTCAGTATGACATCACATGTTTACTGCTCAGATTGCACCACTCCACTACTTGAATTTTGAGTTATGTTCTTGGATGAGGCCGCTGGAAAAAATACTTGTTTTTAATGCATGTTTACCGTTGCCCAATTTACACACCATTTTGAATATTTAACAAGATAAGATACACCCATTTCTTTCCATGGCAGTCCACTCTCTGACCATATCCCAAGTTAGGGCCATAGATAATTCATTTGAGACACTTAGATTATGTCTTTGGTTGGGGTCATAGTTAATGGACTTTGGGGTATTATGCAAAAGGGTTATGCCTTGGGGACAATATCCTCGGTTGATGCCACGGATAATGGGGTTGTGACACTTGGACCATGGCCCTGGCTGGGGCCATGATTAATGAAGATATGCCACTTGGACCATGGCCATGAATGGGGCCATGGATAATGGGTTTTTACCACTTGGAGCATGATCCTGGTTGGTGCCATGGATGAATGGGGTTATACCAATTGAACCATGATCCTGGTTGGGGTCTTGGATAATGGGGTTGTGACACTTGGACCATGACTCTGGTTGGTGCCTTGGATAATGAGGTTATACCACTTGGATCATGATCCTGGTTGGGGCCATGCATAATGGGGTTGTGACACCTGGACCATGACTCTGGCTGGAGCCTTGGATAATGAGGTTATACCACTTGGACCATGATCCTGGTTGAGGCCATGCATAATGGGGTTGTGACACTTGGACCATGATCCTGGTTGGTGCCTTGGATAATGAGGTTATACCACTTGTACCATGATCCTGGTTGAGGCCATGCATAATGGGGTTGTGACACTTGGACCATGATCCTGGTTGTGGCCATGGATAATGGGGTTGTGACACTTGGACCATGATCCTGGTTGGGGCCATGCATAATGGGGTGTGACACTTGGACCATGATCCTGGTTGTGGCCATGCATAATGGGGTGTGACACTTGAACCATGATCCTGGTTGGGGCCATGCATAATGGGGTGTGACACTTGGACCATGATCCTGGTTGGGGCCATACATAATGGGGTGTGACACTTGGACCATGATCCTGGTTGGGGCCATACATAATGGGGTGTGACACTTGGACCATGATCCTGGTTGTGGCCATGCATAATGGGGTGTGACACTTGGACCATGATCCTGGTTGGGGCCATACCTAATGGGGTGTGACACTTGGACCATGATCCCGGTTGGGGCCATACATAATGGGGTGTGACACTTGGACCATGATCCTGGTTGTGGCCATGCATAATGGGGTGTGACACTTGAACCATGATCCTGGTTGTGGCCATGGATAATGGGGTTGTGACACTTGGACCGTGATCCTGGTTGTGGCCATGCATAATGGGGTGTGACACTTGAACCATGATCCTGGTTGTGGCCATGGATAATGGGGTTGTGACACTTGGACCGTGATCCTGGTTGTGGCCATGCATAATGGGGTTGTGACACTTGGACCATGATCCTGGTTAGGGCCATGCATAATGGGGTGTGACACCTGGACTATGACCCAGGTTAGGGCCATGGATAATGAGGTTATGACCTTTAATATATTATAACAGATTGCCAATTTCATATTTTTCTTTATGCATAGTTTTGTTTTCTATGAGTTTTCAGTTTTTGAAATTGGTCTAAAGACTTTTATCAATTTTATACATGCTGGAATGAATTCTGGCAGAATGTTCAGATTTATCCTTTTTTTTTTTTTAGGCTCATGGTATGAAGAGATGATTAACAATAGGAACAAGTCTGTTGTGTGCAGTATGGCATGGAATGCTGAAGGACAGAAGATCTGCATTGTGTATGAAGATGGTAAGGATAGTAGGGCATCTTTTGTTGTTGTTGTTGTAGGGTTTAACGCCATTTTTCAGCATACGATATGCTATACATGGCGGCCAGTATTAATGGTGGAGGAAGAACCCGGGAAATCCCCGGAAAGAACCACCGACCCTCGAGAAGCTACTGGCAAGCTTTCTCACATATCCACATTGGCCGAATCCAAGACTTGAACCCATGCAGACAGAGGTGAGATGGCAGTGATCCGTAACGGAGAGCGCTTTAGACCACTCGGCCGCTCGGGGCCCCACATCTTTTTTCAAGGTATACCTATTATGGGTATTTTGTATGTCAAGGTACACCTATTATGGGTATTTTGTATGTCAATTAAATTCTATGTTATGGGTATTTTGTATGTCAAGATATACCTATTATGGGTATTTTGTATGTCAAGGTATTCCATGTTATGGGTATTTTGTATGTCAAGATATAGCATACTATGGGTAATTTGTATGTCATGATAGACTTTATTTTGGATATTTTGTATGTCAAGATAAACATGTTATGGGTATTTTGTATGTCAAGATAATTCTATGTTATGGGTATTTTGTATGTCAAGATATTCCATGTTATGGGTATTTTGTATGTCAAGATATATCTATTATGGTTATTTTGTATGTCAAGGATTTCCATGTTATGGGTATTTTGTATGTGAACGTATTCCATATTATGAGTATTTTGTTTGTCAAGGTATTCTATGTTATGGGTATTTTGTATGTCAAGGTATTCCATGTTATGGGTTTTTTATATGTCAAGGTATATCTATTATGGGTATTTTTTATATCAAGATATACCTATTATGAGTATTTTGTATGTCAAGATATTCCATGTTATGGGTTTTTTATATGTCAAGGTATACCTATTATGGGTATTTTTTATATCAAGATATACCTATTATGGGTATTTTGTATGTCAAGATATTCCATGTTATGGGTATTTTGTATGTCAAGGTATTCCATGTTATGGGTATTTTGTATATTAAGGTATTCCATGTTATGTAATTTGTTTGTCAAGATAGACTATTTTGGATATTTTGTATGTCAAGATATATGTTATTATTTGCATTTGTATGTGAGTATATGCCTTATTATGTGTATTTGTATGTCAGGATACATGTATATTAAATATTTGTATGTCAGACTGTTTTTGTATTATGGTTATTTTGTATGTCAAGATATACCTTATTTTGGGTATTTGTATTTGCATTGGACTTTTACTATTTTTTTTACAAGTCTAGTCATTCCATGTAAACTAGTGTATATAGACAAGCATCATGGTCTGTTACTATTGGAACCCTCAGATCATAAAGTGTTACCAGTTATTAGCAGTAGATATTTGCAGGCATCATTATTCACTTTTACTGGATGACTTAGAATATTACAGAAAAATGAAATGATCAATGTTTATATGGTTTTTTTAATAAAAAGTCATAGTTTTAACAAATCTTTGTTCCATGGTAGATATCACTTTTCATTTATATGGTAGATCTCCCTTTCTTTTCTGTGGTAGGTAATACATTTCTGTTGAAGGCAGTGCAATGGTTTTATCATGGTTACCATTTAGATTATATGTGAAAATTTTATGTTGAAGTTTTGACAGTAATTTTATTTATAGATTTCTATTTCTTGCAGAAATTAACCATAGAATATAGGCTTGTATATTTGAAATTGCAGAACATAAGTGTATTTTAGCAAGTTTAAACTCAAAATTTATTTATCAGCACATGCTTTCTCTGCAAAGAAAATTGGATTGTGTGCGTATTGTAAAGAAACTTATGTTCAGAATATTATGATGAAGCAAGGTTTTAGTGGTACTTAAAAACAAGCATAATCAAAATTTTGAACTATGTAGCAGTTTCTTTTTGTGGCATTGTATTTACTTCATAGTCAGAGAATCTCATGATGTTGAGAAATATAACTGCATTTGTTGCATCATCTTTGTTTTTATTTCTAGCAGTATTATACCTTAAAAATTCCAAGAAATATAAATGTCCATGTTGTCTTAAAAAATCTTTCTCACTCTTTTTTTTTTATATTTTTCTTTAATATCTTTCCCCTGCACACATAGTGTGATATTATTAGACAGATTTTAACACATTTTGGCAGAAATTATTCTGGCATTATGGCCTTTCAGTATTGGGCAAACAATAATGATGTGCCTTCAAATATACTGAAAACAGATAAATCTTGAAGCAGTTGTTTTTAATGCATATGCAATCAACAGCATCAGAAGAAATGTCTACAGTAAGCATCCTGCTGATCTAGATTTTTCCTGGCCAACTACTCATGTATTTGGCCTTAGGCATATGTCAGCCTGGTGAGTGATTTCAGGCCCACTTGGGCCTATTGTTCACTTAAGAAAAGTTTCAAAATTGGTAATGTTTTGGCAGTTTTATTTTAAAGTTTAATTCCAGTATGTTGTCTCAGGAGTAGGATGACAACAAGTTATCATTAGTATTGCTTTGTAACTCAAATCTTTTGATTTTGCAAAGAGCCCAAGCAGGATTAACAATTTTGAGAGAAGTTTACTGAATTTGGAATGTACTTGCCTATTGCAGATGTTCTAACTGGTCTAATGTTAAAATGCTTTAAAATAATTTGAAATTCTCATATTTGTTTAAAATATTAAATTATTTCCTGCATTTGAACACAAGATGTTGGTGGATAAGTTATTATTGCATTTGATTGTAACCTTAACAAAAAATTACCATTCTAAAATAGGTCAATCGGGGTATACAAAATCTGATCAATGTCCTGTTGTTAGATGAAATAATCAACATTTATATTTTCTTTATTAAAAAATGCCCTAAACACATCTGTTGCAAAATAAAATATTTGAGTTTTGTCATCTAAAGCCAGAAATTTGACTTGACCTCATGTAAACTTCTTTGTGAATCTCATAGAATTCTAGACATAATTGAAGATGTGATTAACCATTAAATTTATATGATCCTTATTTACAGAGCTATTTGCTATTTGATTACATCTTTATACATCCTTAATTGCAGGGTATTTTGCTACTTAATTACATCTTTATACATCCTTAATTGCAGAGTATTTTGCTGCCTAATTACATCTTTATACATCCTTAATTGCAGGGTATTTTGCTACTTAATTACATCTTTATGCATCCCTAATTAGAGAGTATTATGCTGCTTAATTACATCTTTGTACATCCTTAATTGCAGGGTATTTTGCTACTTAATTACATCTTTATGCATCCCTAATTAGAGAGTATTTTGCTGCTTAATTACATCTTTATACATCCCTAATTGCAGGGTATTTTGCTGCTTAATTACATCTTTATGCATCCCTAATTGGAGAGTATTTTGCTGCTTAATTACATGCATCTATGTACCTTTAATACAGCTAGTTCAAGAGCTACCTGTATATGAAGGGTCTTACTAAATACTAATGAGAAATTAATGAAATAACATATTCTTCATGATGCATCACTAGTTGCATAAGATGGCATGCATATTTTGCTGTGGAGCAAGTTTAATGATTTATTTTGACCTAACATTGTGCAGGCATTGGAAATTCACTAACCCAACATAAAATTTCAGCAGTTGAGTGAATTTTCTAATTGCTTGTCAAATCAGGCATGTGCTGATTTAATGCAGACCATTATTTCTCTTTAATAGAAATGATGTGCTATTGAAAGTTCATACTTTTATTTTATTTATTTTTCATTTGTTTTGATCAGATAACTCCTTTGTGGCACTATATAGCTTTACAGTGCCGGTGTGCCGTAAAAATTAACAATAAATCAATCAATGTTTAGTTGACATTTGTATAGGTGCTTTGCTCTCAGCCTTCAGCACTATTAAACACTTACCAGAGTGAGAGCAGACTGGTCTGTTTGTAATTACTTATAACTGGTGCTAGAAGGATAATGAATAAGTTCTGGAAACCATTCTTTCACATGACTGAATTTATGTTGTTAGCATTGTCAACATTTGTATATTTATCATAGCTGTTAGAGTAATTTATGATAGCTGGTAGCGTAAGGGTGTATTCTGGGTGAGTTAAAAAAAACATAGTACTATATGCCAGATTAAGTTGTTGGAATTTTTAAAATATTTCAACCCCTTTTCATTATATATGCACATTGTGTAATGAAGTGAGATTTGTAATAGAGCAGACATGAGATTCTGATGATCTAAGAATTTGATGTATTCTTGTGCCTATTCAAGGTGCTGTAATTGTGGGTTCGGTGGATGGTAACAGAATCTGGGGAAAAGAGTTGAGAGGCATACAGCTGGCTCATGTTGAGGTATTTAATCCTGTCATTCTCACCAAATACAGTAACTCATGAAAATGAAGTATATTTTAAAGTGATTCTAGATAGATGAATTTTATTAATGCCAATTGTATATCTTCTTACAAAATTGTAGTCTTTAAGACTCTTTATTTTTATGCCTGATCTTTGTTTTGCATTGTTTGTATGATGGTGTGTGTTTCAGTGAACATCTTTAGAAATTTTTTGAAACTTGGTAGCACTTGACCCAATTCAATTCTTATTTGTAATGTTATCACATATATTTTTCTGTCAGTACCACCTAAGCCCCATAGTTCTGCCTCTTAGTCGGATAATGGGGTCAAGAACTGTAAATGAGACTCATTTGAGTTGAAGTTATTTTTATAACTTTTATTCCAGCGACCCCATTAGGGCTGTTCCATTAAAAACATACATGGGACACAGGGAAGACACTTTTAAAGTTGGGTAGGGTACACACCCATAGGTACAATTTATAATTTTCTTATCATTTTAAGATGAACTCTGTGAAATCAAAGTACCCTGGCATATATACCCTGGGTGCCACATATGTTTAAATGGAACAGCCCTTACCAGTTGAATTCATGTTTGGAATATATAACATCACATACACCCTTTCGCTGAGTTCCATTCTTACCTCTCATTTCTGAATATAACATCACATGCTCCCATTCTATGAGTTCCGATCTCATTCCTGGGTTCTCAATATAACATCAAACAGACCCCTTCTCTCAGTTTCACTATTGCCCCTGGTTTCTGTATTTTGGTGGTGCAGTGGGATCAATAGTTCTAATGGGGACAAACTTTTAGTGTATATATTGTCAATAGTTTTTATAACATAAAATTTCCATGTCACCATACCTAATTACCAGGGCCCAGCAACGTGGAATGAATTGCCCACTGAACTTAGACACAAAGACACATTTACCACATTCAAGAGGGCTCTCAAAACTCGCTCATTTCGATAGCAAGAACAAACTTAAAGACCTAATAATGTTTCCTACCTGAAATATTCTCGGCATGTTTTTTTAAATTATTTAAAAAAAAATGTTTTTCTAATTTTATGTTGTTTGTTTTTGTAATAATATTGTTATGTTTCTTATGTTATAGGTGTTTTCTAAAGTTGTAAAGTGCTTAGAGCTTCTAAAGATTAGGCACGATACAAAGTCCTCATTATTATTATTATTAAAATTATATTGTAATTACATTACATACACAACCCTGACCAGCCAACCCTTATGATTTTCAATAAAGTTTTGCAGAAATGACCTGTAAATTATGGACTTTAAGGAGTATGAGCACAAATTATGGAAATGTGATTTTTTGCAGTATAATCCAGATAATGGCTGGTACATATTTGATTCATATCCAGGTTTTATATTAGATTCTGTTCAATTGGTCAGGGAACCCAACTAACTTGATCAGCATACCTCTGACACTTTAATCTGCAAACTTTGTGATGCAAAGCTTCTACATGATAAAGCCTTGGCTTATTTTTTTTTAAATGGCATCCAGCAAGTGGCATGTCAAGATGAAAGGGACATTATACCTCTTATAAAGCTTTACTTGTACAGAATAATGAAATGGAATATTTAGATTCTTGGGGCAAAATTTAGGAGGGGCAACAATTGGGTTTAGTGGACAATGTGTTGATTTGAGTATGTCACGTGGCATGAAAGACGATTCCATCACCATGGTCCACATGATTTTTTTTTAAAGAATTAACTCAGATTGAAAGATATCAAGAAGCCATTAAGCTGTAGGATTTAGAATTGCAGTTTTTTTTAACTCTCCCAGAGGTAATTAAGGTTCAAGTAAACTTTAGTAAACTTGAGTTGAACACAATGTTTACTGTCAATGTACAAAACTTGAATCACACTTCTGGACTTTTATATGCAAGTTTTCCAGTGTCACAGTAGCAGTGCATGACATTTTATTACACCTAATTGAAAACTTGTCCAACTTTGGAAAATAAATTGACTACCTTACTGAGAAGGCCTTGTTATTGTTTGCAAGTATGTCATTCACTCTCAGTACCACTCCAGTCCCATGGTTATGAATATATAGTGTAGACATTTGGTTAAGGCTTTTGTGTGAAGTTTTTTATTACTAATATTTCCATTCCCTCTTACCTGATTCAGTTATTTTTAGAATAGACATGTATTATCATCAAATTTTGACTTTCCATCTGTACATTACCTATGGGTGGAGCCATTGTGTACAGAATTTTAATGGGACACATTTTTGGTAATAAAAAATTGTTTCACTTATATATCCATTTCCAGTGCTTGGAATAGTGACCTTGTGGATTCTGTTGTTACTTCTGTGTCAGGTCATTGGATGGGAATACAAAAGCAATATGTACAATACCTTTTGCTTTAAGTTTTGATTTCATTTATTATGTCTGATTAACTGCATATTTAGAATATTATATTATTACACATTCCACTTTCCTTCTCATATATGGCCATGAATGGGTTAATGGGATCAAGAAATATGACTTACTTGGTTAATATTTGTGTTGTTGCTAGCCCAAATTAGTGGGAAGTGAGACAGAGCAGAAACTTTTCAGATGGTGGTGGGCTCATGGTGTTGTCAGGTTATACCACTTGTGTATCTACAGCTTGTCTTGAGGGGCATATTGTTTGTTTATCAAAGCGGAGTTTTAGTTTTTGTATTTTTAAATTAAAAAATTCCCCAGCATATGATTGAGAAACTCATTTACTTAGCAGACTTCAGGAATTGAAAAAATTTGCCGGACAACTAAAACTTCACATGAAAAATCTTTATTTTGGCATTATCTTTCAAAATTACTCATTTTTTACAAGCTGAGACTTACATGATTTTATCAGACCCTGCAGTATGCATTTGATTGAATATAGGCAGATTTACACTTATCTGGGTAAATAAAAGGCAGACTTGACAAATGCGGAGCATTTTGTTTTTTGCCTCTACCCTATTCTTTTTGAAAGCATTTAGTAATGTCCATATTATTTCATTCATCTCTAGTTTTCTTTATATGTCACATTTTATTTTTCATTAACTTTAGAAAGACTTCATAGTTTTAGCTGGATAGTATCATGAATACCTTTGTTAAGACCCATATTTGACTTAGTAGTTACCCTTGCCTCATAAAGTTTAGTTCTGCTTTATAGTCTTTGATGTACTTCTTGGAGTTTGAGGGACATCTTGGATTCTGAAGGATCTAGAGACTTTGAAGGACTCTTGGGATTAAAATCAAAACTGTTACAAGACAGTATAAAGAAGACATAGATTATGCTCATTTTGTACTTTTTATTCCCATGCCATTGTCCATTACACATGTCTGTTTGTCCATATCTTATATGTTTTGAAGTTTTTTATGCTGATTAATTTTTGAGGGACTTTATCACTTGAGATTTGATATGATGTTTAACATAAAAAATATCAAGTTCTAGTTTTCATTTTTTGTTTTCTTTTTCATAACAATTGGACAAGTTATGGCACCAGTCTGCCCATGGATCCTGAACTTAGATACTTATTATATCATGATGATAGGGGCATCTGTATCTTCAGGACACATTTCTAGTTTCTGTTGAAAATTTAAGGACAAATACCTAAGACTATAAAACTTTACTCATCTCCAAATCTTACTTATCAAAAATTCTGACCAAGGCTTCACTGGTACATTTTGAGTAAGTTTTCCATGTTTGGAGTAAAATTTGTTACTCTAATTAATGGGGAGGGACAAGTTCCTGTTACTCAGAGTTTAATTAATGGGGAAGGACAAGTTCCTGTTTAATCATTATATGCTGTTAGAGTCATGAGTATTACTGTTGTCTGTACTATTGCAGTGGTCTCCAGATGGCAAGATCATCATGTTTGGTATGACCAATGGAGAGGTCCATAACTATGACAACCTTGGCAGCTTCATTGTAAGTATGGATTTATTCTAAGAATGCTTTATAAAATATTGCCTTTTGATAATAACTTGTTCTGCTTTGTCAAATGGTTAAGATAAAGCTCAGAATGAGATTGTATAAATTGGTATTCCATGTTATGCTGCACCTTATGGGTGAATAACAAACTGAAAATAGGGATGGGTTATTTACTGAGTAATTGCAGATAACTTGGATTAAGGTCGTTTAATATAAAAATGCATGACTTTCTGAGTGTACTCAGTTATGTAATTCATGTGTTTGTGATGGCATTTTGTCATGTAATGCATGAGCTTGTTAGGACACTCTGTCATCTAACAAAATACACGAGCTTGTGCTGGCCCAAAGTCATGTAATACAAAATATGAGTTCATGCTGGTACTCTGTCATATAATAAAAAATATATTATATTTTGCTGGCACGGGTGCCATATAATATGAAACACACGAGATTGTTCTGGCACTCTGTCATGGAATATAAAATGCATGAGTTTGTCATGTAATATAAAATGCATTTGTGCTGGCACTCTGTCACATAATAAAATATACATGTGTTTGTGCTAGAACTCTGTCATGTA
The DNA here is from genome assembly GCA_028554795.2 of Sinohyriopsis cumingii. NCBI lineage: Eukaryota > Metazoa > Mollusca > Bivalvia > Unionida > Unionidae > Sinohyriopsis > Sinohyriopsis cumingii. The sequence continues at coordinate 43,208,935 of CM068837.1, forward strand.
ATAAAAAATACATGCGTTTGTGCTGGTGCTCTGTCATCTAATATAAAATGCATGAGTTTGTGCTGGCACTCTGTCATGGAATATAAAATGCATGAGTTTGTGCTGGCACTCTGTCATGTAATATAAAATCATGCGTTTGTGCTGGCACTCTGTCATATAATATAAAATGAATGAGTTTGTGCTGGCACTGTCATGTAATATAAAATACATGCGTTTGTACTGGCACTCTATCATATAATATAAAATTGATGAGTTTGTGCTGGTACTCTGTCATGTAATATAAAACACATGAATTTTTTGAGGGTACTCTTTAATATAAAATGCATGAGCATATGAGGGTACTCTTTCATGTATTGGATCCTGCTTGAATGAGCTCATAAAAGTTTGAGAATGGTTTTATAGTCATTCCACAATAATAATAACAAAAATAATAAAACTTGTATGGTCTGTTGTGTGCCACTGAATATATATTATTTGAGAAAACAAATTGACTAAAAGAGTTGTTCTATTCATGGACAGATTACTCCTTTTGATCATTGTACTTGGGTTTTTTGTTCACCTGGCCATTAAGAAGAGTAAGCTTATGGTATTCCTCTGATTTGGTTGTGCATCAGTCAGCTGTTGCTTCTTTAAACGTCAAACAAAATAAAAATCACTGATCCACATTTGACTAAATTTGGTAAAGAACATCCTAGTTTGAAGGACTTTCAATTTTTTAAAATAAATAATGCTATTTAAATATGCCTGCCATTACTGAAAATAGAAAAAAGTTTTAACAACTTCATCTATAAAAATATCGCTGAACAGCTTAAATTTGACAAAGCGTCCTACCATGAAGACCATTAAATTGTTTTATTAATGATGCTCGTCTGCCTTCAAATATAGCCACCATAACCAGCATTCATCTCCTCAGAATCCACCAGATTAGCTTCATGCAAACTTGGCACAGAGCGTTATGTTACAAAAATAGAAAACAACTTTAAATAGCTTCTTCTCCATAACCACTGGATAGAATTTTACCAAAGTTGATATAAGGAATTAGCATGATAACTTTTCATCTCATACAAATGATGCCAATGTGCCATCCAATATGGCCACCATTACTAAATTTAGAAAAACCTTTCTGATTTGTAGTTCAGAACACTAAGCAGAATTTGACCAAATTTGATTGAAAGCATCATCTATAGGGGAGAGATTTTAAATGTATATGATTGATCTTTATCTGCTATCAAATATTGCAACCATTACTTTAAAAAAAACTTTTCAACAACTTTTTGCAAAACTGCCGAACACCAGTTTCAACAGAAATTATGCAGGTCCACCATCAAATCCAGCCAAAGACCAAACCAATTAAAATGATTTATGACTCAAAGCTGCTCAACTGAATTTAACTAGAATTAACAGAAAGCATTTGGGCATAAGAGCTTTAAATATATTTAAATGATGCTGAGTCGCCATCAAACATGATGGATACGTATCTTTAGCTAAAATCTGAAAACTCAGGGAAAGAAGCGAGGCTTGATTGTTTGTTGCAGATTTCCAGTTTATTTAATAAAAGACAATGGTATCCATGTTGAAAAGCCTGTTAGAAGCTGACCTCTGATCAGAGGTTACCTTGTATGACAGCAGAATAGAATATTATCATTTTGTCTCCATCATAAGAGGACACCATTTTGTCATGTCACCTTTTATAATGTTGAAGTGGTGCTCTCATAAATGTGGAACAACTAGAAATAGATTGGTTTATTAGCTGATTCAATTATTAATAGATCAATTAATTCATCTATCAGTCCCTCCTATCATATTATATTGTATGATATCATATTGTATTTTGACTTGTATATCACATATAGTACAATATATATATTTATAATATTAAAAGTCCTAATAACATATTGTATTTTGACTTGTATATCACATATAGTACAATATATATATTTATAATATCAACAGTCCTGATTGTATTTTGACTTGTATATCACATATAATACAATGTTCTCTTGGCATCCGTCCGTCTACGGGAGGCGATGGCGTAGCTCCAAAGTACGCTTTTACTTATCCTTCTTTTTAGCTCTCTTTTCAGCTTGTTTTATTTTTCTCTCTTCCTCTGTGTTTTGAACTCCCTGCCTGACATCTAGACGCCAGCTGGAATGGTTGTTTGCACAGCTCTCCCAGTCGTTGACATTGATGTTTGCCGTCTTCATATCCTTCTTGCAAACATCTTTGTAGCGCAGATGTGGTTGTCCAGTTCGTCGTGCACCTTCTGCTAACTCCCCACGTAACAGGTCCTTGGGAATGCGACCTGGGTCCATTCTCTTGACATGGCCAAGCCAGCGAAGGCGCCTCTCGCTGAATATGGAGAACATGCTGTTCATGTTGGCGCGTTCTAGAACCTCTGTGTTGGGTACTTTGTCCTGCCACTGGATATGCAGAATGTGCCGCAGACATCTCAGGTGGAAGCTGTTGAGTTTCCTCTCGTGTCTTGCATAGGTGGTCCATGTTTCGCTGCTGTAGAGAAGTGAGCTGAGCATGCAGGCTTGGTAGACACACAGTTTGGTCTTCTCTGCGAGGTTTTTGTTGTTCCAGACCCTCTGGTTAAGTCTAGCCATCACTGCTGCTGCCTTGGCAATCCTGCCACTCACCTAAGAATCAATGGAGAGTGAGCTGGAGATGTTAGACCCGAGTTATGTGAAGTTCTCGACAACTTCCAAATTGTACCCATTGATGGAGACAGAGGGAGGGGAGTCTGTGTCCTGTGCCATGACATTCGTTTTCTTCAAACTGATGGTCAGTCCAAATTCCTTACATGCATGGGAGAGGCAGCATACCAGCTGCTGAAGTCCATCTTCCGTGTGTGATGTCAAGGGCTGCATCGTCGGCAAAAAGCAATTCACGGATGAGTACCTCTGTGACTTTAGTCTTAGCACGGAGACGGGTGATGTTGAATAGCTTGCCGTCAGCCCTGGTATGGATATACACTCCCTCGCTGCAGTCCTTGAATGCGTTCTGGAGAAGCATGGAGAAGAAGATGGCAAAGAGCATCGGCGCAAAGACACAGCCTTGTTTGACTCCACTGATGACTGGGAATGCTTCAGATATTGCGCCATTGAAGCACACTGTGCTGTGCTTGTTCTCGTGGAACGACATAATGACAGCAAGCAGACGTGGGGGGCAGCCAATTTTCTGCAGGAGTCTGAAGAGTCCACTCTGACTAACCATGTCCATAGCTGCCAACCCTCATGAATTTGGTGTGAATTTCACGACTTTTTTAGCGATTCACGGATTCACGCCGTAAGACAAAAATTCACGAATTTTCTGATCCTCAATTATTTTAAATCTTTAATAAAATAACCGATTTTCCGTTAAGCACTAGTCGTGATATTCGCAGTTGCCGAAACGGTCCGGTACCGCTGGTCACGATATTAGTAGATCTACAGCCGATTAGTACAGTTGGCCCGGTCGCAAGCATTTTAGCCTATTTTAATCTGTATGTATAAGAGTAGTTTTACAAGTGCTTTTGAGAGAAACTAGGGCCTAACCGGAAATTTGCTCCGCGCATGCGTCAAAACACTGATTCGAGTTACCATTCAGCATCGCATGTAAGATTTTGAAAATGTCTTCACCACCATGGAAAAAGAAATGTATTACTCAAAAAGTGAAGTTTAATTTGGAATATATCAAAAATTGGCCGTGCATTCTGCCATTAAACATTGATATTCATTCATGCTTTTTGCACTCAGTGTGCCATCGCAGAGACGATGTGAGGAAGAATGTCGGTTGCAAAAAACACGTAGAAGTTGGGGAAATTAAGAATTCGCAGATTTCAGCTCTGGAATATTTTAAACCATTGGCGGAAGACCCGCAGGCTACCAACGCTTAAGCATTATTTGTGAGTTTTCTTGTGTCGAACACAATCTACCTTTATCAGCTGGAGACCATACTAAACATTTGTTCTGACATATGTTCCCGGACTTGAAAATCACTTCCAAATTTTCCTATGGAAGAACCAAAAATGCTGCAGCTCCTGTGCATTCCTCACAGCAACAGTGATAGCGAAAGATTATTTTCTTTAGTGAGGAAAAAAAAAGACAGACTTTAGGACCTCCTTAGCAGCAGAAAATTTGTCAACAATTTTAGTCCCCAAGATCTACCAGCAGGCAAGAAGTCGGAACCGTTTAGAAAACAAATTTACGATCAAGCAGTTGAGGAAGTTCAAGTCTGCCACAATATCATGTCTTAATAAATAAATATTTCTGCATATATGTAGTGTTTTATTTTTATTTTGCGAACTTGATATAGCGTAGTATTGATGGTCGGAGTAGTCAGAGTGGATGGAGTTATTGTCATGGTATTTTTTCACGAATTTGTGTCCAAATTCATGACTTTTTATCCCTATTTTCACTAATTGTGAGCCTGGAAGGTTGGCAGCTATGCATGTCAAACGCCTTCATCAGGTCTATGAAGGCAATGTAGAGGGGCATCTGCTGCTCGCGACACTTCTCCTGCAGCTGAGGTAGTGAGAAGATCATGTCTACAGTTGACCTTCCGGCTTGAAATCCACACTGGGACTCTGGGTAGACGCGGGAGGCTAGGATCTGCAAGCGTGCCAAGGCAACACAGGCAAAAGCCTTTCCGACGATGCTGAGGAGAGAGATGCCCCGGTAGTTGTTGCAGTCGCTATGGTCTCCTTTGTTTTTGTACAAAGTGACGATGTTGGCGTCACGCATGTCCTGTGGGATGTATCCCTGTTCCCAGCAAAGGCAGAGGAGTGTGTGTAGGGGCTGGAGCAGTGCTGGTTTTCTGCTCTTGAGGACTTCAGGTGGAATGCCGTCGCTTCCAGGAGCCTTCCCACAGCAAGGCAATCGATGGCTTTTCCAAGCTCTTCCAGGGTGGGCTGTGTGTCTAGCTCCTCCATGACAGGTAGGTCTGTAATGGCGTCCAGGGCAGTTCCAGTGACATTGTTTTGGGTTGCATATAGCTCGAGATAGTGCTGAACCCATCGCTGCAGTTGTTTCCCCTGGTCTGTGATGACTTCGCCCGTCTTGGACTTGAGGGGGGGGGGCGGTCTTGTAGTTGGGGGAGTCTGTCGCCTTTCTGATACCCTCATACATTCCTCTCGTATCCCCGGTGTCAGCAGCTGTCTGTATACTGTTGCAAAGGTTCAGCCAGTAGGTGTTGGCACAGCGGCAGGCGGACTTCTGGGCATTGTTCCTTGCAATCCTGAGGGCTTGTAGTGTTCTGGGGCTAGGTGCAGCCTTGTATGCCAGGAGGGCTTTCCTCTTTGCCTCAGTTATGGGTTAGATCCCCTCCCAGTTTGCCTCATACCAGTTGACATTCTTTCGTTCCCTCTTCCCGTAAGCTGTGATGGCTGATATTGTACACAGAGTCACGGATATGGGACCACTTGGAGTCAATGGTGTCATCAGGTGTCACTTTGGTGAGGGCTTCCTTCAGTTTGCTGATGAACTGCTGTGTTTTCTCTGGGTTGCTTGCACAGCAGGTGTTGATGCGTGGGTGACCCTTCTTCTTGGCGTGGTGCAGCTTCTTGGGTAATATTCGCACCTTGCTGGCCACGAGGGAATGGTCCGTGTCACAATCGGCACTGTGGTAGCTGCGGATAAGGAGGACACTGGCCAGTTCTGCATGCCTGGTGATGACGAGGTCTAGCTGGTGCCAGTGGCGTGAATGTGGGTGTCTCCATGACACCTGGTGAATCTCCTTGCATTTGAAGAAAGTGTTGGTCACACATAGGCTGTGCAAGCAGCACATCATCAGCAGTTGCTGACCATTCTCGTTGATCTTGCCCCTTCCGTAAAAGCCGAGACAGGTGGACCAGGCCTTATGGTCAGCTCCCACTCTAGCATTGAAGTCTCCTAGTAAGTAAAGGCTTTCATTGTTGGGGATACTGGATATTGCCTGATCCAGAGCCTCATAAAACTTGTCTTTCTCGTCGTAGGTGGAGCAGAGGGTTGGGGCGTACACACTGAAGATGTTGACTGGACCTAAGGATGTTGACAGCTGGAGGGCAGGGATTCTCTCAGTACATTATGATGGAGGTTCAGTGAAGGCGTTTAGCATGTTCTTGACAGCAAAGCCTACACCATGCTGCCTAGGTTCATCCAAGGGCTTCCCCTGCCAAAAGAATGTGTAATTGGCTTCCCTGATGGTGCCGCTGTCAGCCAGTCAGGTCTCCTGGGGGCAGGCAATGTCGATGTTCAGTCGGGAGAGTTCTCTGTCAATGACGACAGTCTTCTGTGCATCATCGATCTGCTGTAGGTCAGCGGTCAATCCAGGACACGTGGTCCTGATGTTCTAGGTTGCAAAACGAAGAGTTGGAGTCTTCTTATTTCTTCTTTTAGTCTTTCCTGGTGCAGAGTTTTGTGGCCCACTTGTCGAGATGGTTCTCTAAGCTCCATGCACCCAGTGAAGCAGGCAGGCCATGGTGGGCAGCACCTTACTGACTGGGGGCTACCCAGCTTGAGGTGGGTGGTAGCTGTCCAGTGAGACCTGGTGATCTCTCCCACCATCAGAAGTAACCCCTGGCGCCAAGCTCTACGCCAATTGAGCTTTGACTTAGAATACGTAAACTGCTACTTCTATTGTTGTGCAGACACCGTACGACAACGCTGGAGTGTCCTCTCCAGTGGAGCTATGAAGAGTGGGCAGGGTGGTGTGGAGAATCAGCTGTTGGCCATGCAGCATATCCCCCCTCTCCATGCAGCTGGTGTGCCCAAGGGAACGACGAATGGCGATACAGCTTGGCACCAACGGCATCTCAGGAGTTGCCGAAATGACGTTGAAGTCAATGTCATACCGCCTTAGGGACTCCATCTCCGGATTTTCTGTTGGGGTTTACTCCCTTAGCCATTCCCATGAGTGGGTATAGCAACAAGGCAGCAGAGGTTTGGAATCGGAGTTTTCCTTCTCCTAGATGAGCTACCATCCAAGGTTTATGAGTCCCATCTACCCGAAGCAACTGGTTTTAAGGCGCCAGTTGGCCGCCTTCACCCCTTCTCCTGTTAGTAGAAAACATGGTCTGCCGGGCTTCAAATCTAAGCCACTCGCGAAGGCCAGGAGCTGGATTTTAGTTGAAAGAGGCAGTTAGAGACACAAGCCGTATGGGGCATTTTGGAGGATTGGGGCGCTTGTCTCCCACTCCAACCCCGGGCAATGTCAACCTTAGACCATAGTACAATGTATATTTATAATATTAACATTCCTGATATCATATTGTATTTTGACTTGTACATCACATATAGTACAATGTATTTTTATAATATTAACAGTCTTGATATCGTATTGTATTTTGACTTGTATATCACATATAGTACAATGTGTATTGATAATATTAACAGTCCTGATATCATATTGTATTTTGACTTGTATATCACATATAGTACAATATATATTTATAATATTAACAGTCCTGATATCATATTGTATTTTGACTTGTATATCGCATATAGTACAATGTATATTTATAATATTAACAGTCCAAAGTTCAGATCTACTGCCTGTCAGGTGTGAATGGGTCCACCAAGATATCTGGTGTGCAGTGGTACAATGGTCTTAATGGTTACATAGAACCAAACTGTCCATGTCTAGCAATCTGCTTTGAAAATGGATGATGCCAAATCATGAGGACTGAGATAGATGAAAGTAAGTTTATGTTGTTGACACCGAATAAGCAGCACATCACCACACTTCAGGCCATTAGCATACTCAAGACTAAAGGCACATCAACACATTCAATATTGGCATATATTTGGAATATCAGTTGGAATTTCTTAAATTTGGACTTGTGATAGAACTTTAAGGACTATTTGGGATTTTTTCACAATACTTTAGTTCTTTGTTAAATTTTCACATTGTATTCTTGTCAGTTTTTGCTGTTTTATTTTACTTAGTTTAACACCATAGAGTCATAAACAGTATCTTGTTTTATGAATGTGATTAGATGAAAATGAAATTTTCAGATCCTGGATGAAGACCCAAATGAAGGTTTTTGAACCAGGGCCATGGACAGGATGTGGGAGGAAATAGAAGAATAAAGTGCTGATATTTGCAATAGTTTCCATCATGGTTGTGTAATTTGCATGAATATATTTAGAAAAATGCAAGATTTAGATTACTTTCATGACACAATCAGTTTTTGTTGTATTGCATATTGAACTGGTTTTTTCTCATCTTTTCAGACCCAATCCTAATTGATACAGGGATGCAGGTGGCCCAAATTGCATGGAATCACATGGGATCTGTGCTGGCAGTGGCTGGATCACAGCGAGCTTTAGACCAGGACAAAGAGGTCAATGTAGTGCAGTTCTACTCTCCACATGGGGAGGTAGGTCTAGCCTAGAATTGAACCAAACAAGTGGTAAACATATGATTAACTTGTAACTGCTGTTTGATCAGCCCGAAAGTGCTAAGGTGACTGTAAGTAATATTTTAACAAAAACTGTTTGTTTTAGATTGGTGCTGATAATAATTAAAACAGTGATTGGCCAGAAATCCATAATGACTCTGATGTTCCCTCTCAGGTGGGATGAGTCCAGGGTGAATGATTTGCTTGACATCATGATAGGATGTTCCCAGGAAAATTCTTCTGAGACATAACCTGCTTAAACAACCATGGTCACATGTATTTCATCCTTGCCCAGAAAGGCTACGCCTTTTTACCTGGTTCATGTCAGCAGAGCCTTGCAGAGAAAAGAATTTAAGCCTTCTGTCATGGATAGAATCTCATGATCTAGAAAGCCTTCCACTTTGAATGTGTATAAGGGGACATACAGAGTATTTCTGTGACTAGTGTGACAGCAGCAGCATCATTTCGGAGTCCATCAGTCCTATAATTGGCTAATTATTTTTGTTCTTGATCATTAACTCCATCTATTGTCAAAGGCTACTACTATGATCTCAGACCCATTGGGGCATCATGGTTGAGCAGTTATGGGTCATGATAAGATTTACCAGATCTATTAGCTGATTTTGTATTAATAGGTAACAATTGCTCAACCAGTTTTCCAAGTGGAATTAATATGTGTACTCAAAAGGCTCAATTCAAATCAGCTTAATCAAAAACTAGTAAATAACTGTAGTCATCTAGAGTGGTATGGGGAGGTGAGGAGAACAGCTGGGAAGAGAAGCTTCTCTTCATCTATGTGGAATATAGATGGGCAAGACATTTTGACTTTCCACAATTACTGGATTCGAGAGGTAGTAGATCTTCCTAATATAAGGTTGCTTGGGTAAGTATTCTCAGAAAAACATAATTTAATAAAAGCGATGTGCTCTTTCATGTTAAAGGTATTTTAGTATTTGGATGAAATGTAAATTTTTGAAAAATACCAGACATTTAATTTCTTGTCCTTGTAATTTTAAATCTAAAGCAATAATGTATATAGAACTTCCCAGGCATTGTTTAATAACTGTTAGATAGGTTTAAAATACCAATTAGGGACAAGTTCTCATGGTAAAGTAAAAGAATGGACAAGATCGCACCCTACCCCTCACAAATTTGGTACACTGTTTATAATTTCCAAGTAAATTAAAAGGAAAGACTGTAAAAAGTGTGAAGATCCACTTCCATGTCTTTATTAACCAGCATTTGAACACGTTAGCTAATGTCCTCCTAAATGTATCAAATTCCAATTGTATGATCACAATAGGGGGGATAGAGGAGACATACATTGTCCCCTAGACAGAATTAGCAAGGTGCAGCATTGCATGTTATTCCATTTAAACAAGTCTGGAATATGATTTCAATACAATGTTGTCTTTCATGGTTTAATTGATAATGTACATGTACTCACCAGTATTTTTCAAATTAAGAGTAATAATTTCATCACTTTGCTGCAAAGTCAAATGTTGTATTATATATATATATATATATATATATATATATATATATATATATATATATATATATATATATATAGTTCTGTATATTTAATTTGTACTGTGTGATTGACCTTTGTCCATAAGCGAGGGTAGGAGTTTGGGCATACTTGACTAATGTCATGTTTTGAAAACCTGTTTATTTGTGTCTAAACTTAGGATATTTTTCCCATGGAAATTCCAGGTCTAGTTGATATTTGCCATGTTCTGTACTAAAATTTTAGTAAAAGACCTGCCCTTGCTTACAACTTAGAATGTTCTGGAAAGGAACTTTTGACTCTCATCCTGATCCTGTCATTGCGTCATAGGTTTATAGATATTAAGGTTGTTTACATCAGAATTATTCATTCCAATCTTAACTTATGTAGTGGAACTATTCTTTTAGTTGTGTTCAGTTATAATTTGGGAGGATTTATTTACTTATTAGTCATTGGAATTAGAGGTGCTTATTGACGTTTGGACTAAATCACAGTTTTGGGATTTTTTGGAATTCATTCAAGGATATTCTGGGCTATATTGTTGTGATACATCAACTTTGCTAGCAAATCCTTCTTTTCAAGGCTACTAGCACATTCAATACTGGAATTCATTTGGAACACTATACTTTTAGACTTGTGAAAGACAGTAATGTAAGTTCTTTATAAATTTTCACATTGTATTCTTGGGACATAAATTATTTGTTGAATTTTACTCAACTTGCTTGCTGGCTAAGCTACTAAGAATGATCCAGTATAAACATGCATAATATTTCAACTAATCCTATGCCAGAGTTGTTTTTTTTCTATTTGATTAAAGCATCTCAGTAACCACTGGTCAGATCCTAATTCTTTTACAAATCAGCAGCAAGGGATAATGATCAGAACGCAACTAAATGGCATACAAGATAATATTTTTGCCAAACAGTTAAGGGATAAATACTACCAGAAAAGGTTGCAATTTTGAGTTGTAAAATGAACACATCATTAATAAAGTCATAGGTTAGTCTGCTTTTATCAGTGTGACTGGTAGTGGATGACTTCTTGATGAAAGAGCATACCTTAAAAGTTTAATAGTTATATGCTGTAACCTGTTTGTAGCTGGGTAGACCATAACAAGAAATGTTAGGTATCTTGTTTAAAGCAACATCAGCAGTTGACTACTTTGTGACTCAAATATATGGTCTCATGATTCTTAGTTGTCAGTGGTAATCATAGATAACAAGCCTTATAATTATAGGCAATAAGCCTTGTATTAATAGACTATATGTCTTATTGTAGACAATATGCCATGTATTGATAGACAATAAGTCTATTGTAGACAATATGCCTTGTATTGATAGACAATATGACTTATTGTAGACAGTATGCCTTGTCTTGTATTGATAGACAGTATGCCTTATTGTAGACAATCTGCCTTGTATTGATAGACAATGTCTTATTGTAGACAATATGCCTTGTATTGATAGACAATATGTCTTATTGTAGACAATATGCCTTGTCTTGTATTGATAGACAGTATGCCTTATTGTAGACAATATGCCTTCTATTGATAGACAATATGTCATATTGTAGACAATAAGCCTTGTATTGATAGACAATATGTCTTATTGTAGACAATATGCCTTGTATTGATAGACAACAGCATGCCTTATTGTAGACAATATGCCTTGTATTGATAGAAAATAAGTCTATTGTAGACAATATGCCTTGTATTGATAGACAATATGACTTATTGTAGACAGTATGCCTTGTCTTGTATTGATAGACAGTATGCCTTATTGTAGACAATCTGCCTTGTATTGATAGTATTGATAGACAATGTCTTATTGTAGACAATATGCCTTGTATTCATAGACAATATGTCTTATTGTAGACAATATGCCTTGTCTTGTATTGATAGACAGTATGCCTTATTGTAGACAATATGCCTTCTATTGATAGACAATATGTCATATTGTAGACAATAAGCCTTGTATTGATAGACAATATGTCTTATTGTAGACAGTATGCCTTGTATTGATAGACAACATTATGCCTTATTGTAGACAATATGCCTTGTATTGATAGACAGTATGTCTTATTGTAGACGATATGCCTTATATTGATAGACAGTATGCCTTGTTGTAGACAGTATGCCTTAATATGTTGATAGACAGTATGCCTAATATTGATAGGCAATTTATCATCATTATAGACAATATGCCTTATATTGATAGACAATGTCTCATCATTGTAGACAATATGCCTTGTATTGATAGTATGACTTATGGTAGACAATATGCCTTATTGTAGACAATATGCCTTGTATTGATAGACACTATGCCTTATATTGATAGACAATATCTCATCATTGTAGACAATATGTCTTATATTGATAGACAGTTTGCCTTATTGTAGACAATATGCCTTGTATTGATAGACAATATGCCTTATTGTAGACAATATGCCTTGTATTGATAGACAATATGCCTTATTGTAGACAATATGCTTTATATTGATAGTGTCTCATCATTGATGACAATATGCCTTGTATTGATAGCATGCCTTATTGTAGACAATATGCTTTATATTGATAGACAGTATGCCTTGTATTGATAGACAATATGCCTTATCATTGTAGACAATATGCCATATAATTATAGTTATATGGTAAGATATAAATTGTTTATTATGCATTGCAGCATCTGAGGACACTAAAAGTGCCTGGGAAGCAGATGTATGCCTGCTCCTGGGAGGGAGGAAGGCTCAGGGTAGCCTTGGCAGTGGACTCCTTCATCTACTTTGCTAATATTAGACCTGATTATAAGGTAAATACCTACACAGAGAGAGAGAGAGAGTGAGAGAGAGAGAGAGTTTGTGGAGAAACTTTGTTACGGAGTAACCTGATGCATACAGAAAAATTTGTAAGCCTGATGAATATTTTATGAAATTGACTATTAATTTATTGATTGGTTCACTGTTTTTTGTTGTGTACCAATTTTTGTGGATTTTCATTGTTTATAAAAATCATGAATTTAAATACCTGTTGAACAGTGATCCATTTTTGAAAACAAATTGACCCCTTCCCAGATTTCCAGTTAACATTGATTTGTGGACATAATAACACTCCTTCCCAGTTTTCAGTAAACAGTCATCTCTGGGAACAATATGACCCCTTTCATTATTTCCAGCAAACAATGACCTGTGGAAATACTGTGATCCTTTTCCTTAATGGTTTTTGTAAAGCTACGAAAATTAATCTCCCCCAAAAACAAAAAAAAATGAGAATTCACAGTACATACAAAGTAAGAGTGAATATTTATATAATTTAAAAAGTTCAATAGTACAGTTACTATTTTGTTGTCTTACCTTAGTTTCTGATTGAAACTATTTTTCTATTTTGAGCAAATTGCACCACCCTTTTGTGATTGTGCATCAGGATAAATCACAAATTATGCAAAAAAAGTAAACTTGTGTCTCATTAGTTGAAATCATATGGAACAATGTTACATCCAGGCTCTGCCCCATTCACTCATTCTCCAGTACCTCTGACAAGAAGACAAATTTAAAGGGTGAGAAGTCAAAGAAAATAAATAAAATTCCTTTATAATCGTGCATGAGAAATTTTAAATGTAGTAGATTTAAATAGTTTTATCATTTGCATTGAAACATACCACATTATCGTTTCCATAAGTCTGTACCATTCAGCACTTGGGTTGAAATGATTAATCAGTATATCGATACATTAATACTTTTACTGTACCACTACATTTATTGATTCAAGAGGTGGAAAATTGATACAAAACTATACTTACCATATATGTTATTTTAATCTTCAGCAGTCAATAGGTATGAATCATTTGCCTTGCTGTTCATAAAATTGAGAATTCACCTGAGACAACTGTTGCAGGCACAGTCACTAACTTTTGTTATTAAAACTGAAAAAGACCTCACTAGCCTTCTACAAATTAACACAAGGTGATGTGATTTGTAATATTACTCAATCTCCCTGCACATGATAAAATATAGCAGCCTTAAATGGTCTAAAATGTTGAATAAAAATCACTGACAACTAACAGGTAGTCTGTTTTAAAGTATTGTTGTTATCTTGTTATCAACGGAAATGGCATATAAATAGATGCTAAGTATATGACTGTCTGTAATCTGGAAGTACATTCAGTAAATCACATAAAAGGGCACCACCTGCCACTGACAGACCTTCAATGATGGCAAGTCCATCACGTTTATATATGTATTGATAATGTATCATATCATATCATAGGCAGTGTATTGTGAATTTTTTTGATAATTGTACAGGTGTATCATTTCACCCCTATTCAGCATGGTTTATACTTAGAACTGGGATTCCATATAAACTGGCCAGTGTGCAGGCATTTGTAATGGCATGTAGACAGGTACTGAAATTGCAAACACATGGCAGGGACATACCAGTAGTTGCCATAGTTATAACTTTTGAAGCATTGTAACTTAGAAGAATTAGATAACATATTTTTATAGTGGAATGCTGACAGTGGAGAAGATATAAATATCCTCCAAATAATTTAGTGCCTTATGTAAATGCATCATCCAGAATTGCTTCCACTGAGCAAGAAATGACCGATGCAGGTCGGAATTGCTGCTGAAGCAGAAGAACATGGTCAGTGATGTGGAGATGATGTTTGTGTTTTTGAGGAACCTGATAATAATTATCCAAGCAAAACATGCTTAGAAGGCGGTGCATAAAAAATCCTTTGGTTATGTTGAAATTAGATAGCTCTCAGATGATGAAGAGGGAGAAAATGTAGATTATGTACACATAATTTATATTAAAATGTAAATGAGGAAAATATAAATTGGAGTTTCCCCTTTATTGTAAATTATTAGATGCGACAATGTAAAGTACTTGCTTTTGACATCCAGATGGAATTCATTTATTTATTTTCTCATTATAATAAACATCATGTTGTAATGAGCTGTTTCATTTATCAGCAATTACATTTTGTTCTGCACTATAATAGAACCATGGCTTAGTTGTATGTCTCAACAAGTCATTTGTTACTGTCACTCTAATATACTGAATTTGTTTCAGTGGGGATATTGCTCAAATACTGTGGTGTATTCCTTCACCAAGCCTGACAGGGTAGAGCATTGTGTCATTTTTTGAGACACAAAGAATGGAGAGGTATATTGGACCATTTGGAGAAAGAAAAATAATATTCTTTTAAAGTTATTATTGAATTTAAAGGGTTGGTCACTTTGGTAAGTGTAGTTGGCTTGAAGGCCTTAGTTAAATATGGCTGAGAAGACTAGTTGAGTAAAATTAAATGCTTTTAGTTGATATTCAATTCAACGAAATATTATGAGTGTTAAAGTCATGGAAAGAGTGCCGTCCCCTACCCCTACCCCTTTCCCACCCAACCACCTCCTTGGTTGAGCAGTTTAGATTACAAAGCAAGAACATGTCATAATAGGAACTTAAATTTAGTATCAGATATAACTCCTTGAACAAAGTACAAGAAAGGTGTAAAGGTAATTTTTTCTTATTGATGATTTTATCAACATGTAGATATATATCTTATCAAATGTGAGCATATTATTGTCTGTTTCAGTGCATTGTCAGTGACTGAATTGTCAGTTTCAGAGCATTGTCAGTGAATGAATTGTCAGTTTCAGTGCATTGTCACTAAATGGTTTCCAGTCTCCAATATCTTATCTTCTGTTTCAGAAATATGTGAAATATGTATAAAAAACTTGATAGCAATAACAGCTTGTGGAGATTACCGTTGCCTAGCAACCAAAGCTGATGAGTTGAATGGACAGGTAGTATCATTAGAAGGAGGATATTCTTATTCATTTAAATTGTAAGTGAAGATTATGGTTAATTACTGGGATATAAATCAGATGCAGATGTAACTGCATAGACTAGGATCTACCATTGCATAATGTAACAGCAGATCTGGGTCTGTGCAGTTTGCTTAGAATGATCAATAAAACAAAGAAAGACCCCAATCTGCTGGCACATTATGAGATGACAGATCAGTGTATATGTTGTTTGCAGTTGGACTCTTGCAGTTGGACTCTACTTATATGTGGGTATGTACAGCAATATCCGATAAAGTGTCTCCACATATATCATTTCTGAACTGAAGTGTAAATCTTATTGAAACTTAGAATAATGTTTCTTTGTAAAGTGACACAGCAAATAACCTTTCCAAACTCAATGGTAAACCTTATTGAAACTTAGAATAATTTCTCCTTGTGTAGTAAGAATGCCAATATAATCAAGAGTGTAGAATTTTCTGGTCTAAGTACTTAGAGTCTCTTTTAGTGAGTGAAAAACAAGGGAGATAAATGAGGGAAATGCTTGAACATGCAAGGAATGCATTGTCTGTTTCATTGCATTGTCAGTGACTGAATTGTCAGCTTCAGTGCATTGTCAGTGACTGAATTGTCAGTTTCAGTGCATTGTCACTGAATGGTTTTCAGTCTCCAATATCTTATCTTCTGTTTCAGAAATATGTGAAATATGTATAAAAAACTTGATAGCAATAATAGCTTGTGGAGATTACTGTTGCCTAGCAACCAAAGCTGATGAGTTGAATGGACAGGTATGTATCATTAGAAGGAGGATATTCTTATTCATTTAAATTGTAAGTGAAGATTACGGTTAATTACTGGGATATAAATCGGTTAATTACTGGGATATAAATCGGATGCAGATGTAACTGCATAGACTCGGATCTACCATTGCATAATGTAACATTTGAATGAAGAGAATAAGGCATGATTGCATAACTGCTGTAAAATTAGGACATCACTCCAGGAAAATTAGGACATGAAGTAATGAGTGTGCTTCTTTTATGTTAAATTAGTGAAGGTCACATGCTCTTTTATATTTGTGCCTGTCATTGATGAAATTCATTCCAACACAACAGTTTCAAAAGTTAGATATTTATGCTTAGCAGCAAAAATTAATAGCATACTATATAAAAGATGGTTTATACAATTTAGGAAGATTTAAGAACACAGTAAATATATGGATGGTGATACTAATCACTGGATGAGGTTAATAGATAAACAGAAATACTAAATAAGCCATTTAAAAAAAGACAATTAGTTTTAGAAGAGCAAAGTTTTGCTTTTAAAATTAATTTGTTTTTTTTTAAACACCAACATATCTTTATTCCTGCTGTAAAAAATGGAAGGTCTGTGTTTTGTGTGCATACTGATTTTAACCTTTTGTTCACACTATATAGTAGTTAGTCATTCATCTTTGAATAAGTAACTTACAAAATACTAATGAATCATTAAACATAACCTCAGTGCCAACATAGGGTTTGATAATCTTGAAAGGTGCTTGCATTTGGGTGGTTATCATGGAAAGTGATAGAATTGAGGTCAGCTCCAAAAAGCACCAGAATAGTGCTTGAACATATTCAGGGTTATACTAGCTAAAAAATCTTCTAACTATGGGAAGTCACTTTAAATGAGGAGTAATCATCCATAGGTACAGTGTACAATTTGGTATAATTTTCATAGGAACCGAATAATTAAAGTACCTTGACATATATTTTAAAGCATTGCTTTCCCTAGGTACCATGTATCTTTAAACGGAAGAGCCCTAAGTGGTTCTTCAGAAGTACTTGAATTTTGAGAAAAACACATTTTCATTAGGATGTTATGGCTTATAAACAAAAGTTTGCCCATAACTCAGTGATGGGATGCATATTTTCAGCAAGGTTCTGATGAGTTATGTATCCATGCTTCATATATGGTTATGGCCAAGTGATAAAATAAGTGCTGTGTCTTGTATTTCTTGAAAGATGTTGGATCAACAGTAGCTTAGGAGACTTTAGCTCTCTAAGTCCCAAAGCCATACTGATAGTAGAAACAATAGATTATATATCAATAAAAAAAGTCTCAAAATGGTATGTGTCTGGCCCAGTTCAATCTCAAATAGCTCCAGACAAGCAGACAATTGATTATGGAATACATGATTATTATTCATAAAGTTAAAATCAATGAAATAATGAAACAGTACTAGCACAAAATGTTGGAGAACTGGATCTCTCAACTCTGTTGAAAATGTCTACGTGGACCGCTCCGGTGGCCTAGTGGTTAGAGTGTCCGCTTCGGATGCGGGAGGTCTTGGGTTTGATCCCCAGCCGAGTCGTACCAAAGACTTACAAAAATGGTACTAACAGCTGCCTCGCTTGGCGCTCAGAGGTGAAGACATAGGCCTGGCAAGATGGTTGGATCTATCACTAAGATCCCCATAATTGTAATTGTATGTAGCTGTAGCATGGTAGGATGGACAGATCTATCATTAAGATCTCCATAATTGTAATTGTATGTAGCTGTAGCAAGGTAGGATGGACAGATCTATCATTAAGATCCCCATAATTGTAATTGTATGTAGCTGTAGCATGGTAGGATGGACAGATCTATCATTAAGATCTCCATAATTGTAATTGTATGTAGCTGTAGCATGGTAGGATGGACAGATCTAGCATTAAGATCTCCATAATTGTAATTGTATGTAGCTGTAGCATGGTAGGATGGACAGATCTATCATTAAGATCTCCATAATTGTAATTGTATGTAGCTGTATCATGGTAGGATGGACAGATCATTAAGATCTTCATAATTGTAATTGTATGCAGCTGTAGTGTGATAGGATGGACAGATCTATCATTAAGATCCCCATAATTGTAATTGTATGTAGCTGTAGCATGGTAGGATGATAGATCTGTCATTAAGATCTCCATAATTGTAATTGTATGTAGCTGTAGCATGGTTGGATGGACAGATCTATCATTAAGATCTCCATAATTATTATTGTATGCAGCTGTAATATGATAGGATGGACAGATCTATCATTGAGATCTCTATAATTGTAATTGTATGCAACTGTAGTATGATAGGATGACAGATCTCTCATTAAGATCCCCATCATTGTAATTGTATGTAGCTGTAGCATGGTAGGATGACAGATATGACATTAAGATCAACATAATTGTACTTGTATGTAGCTGTAGCATGGTAGGATGACAGATCTATCATTAAGATCCCCATAATTGTAATTGTATGTAGCTGTAGCATGGGTGGATGGACAGATCTATCAGTAAGGTCCCCATAATTGTAATTGTATGCAGATGTAGCATGATAGGATGACAGATCTATCATTGAGATCTCCATAATTGTAATTGAATGTAGCTGTAGTGTGATAGGATGGACAGATCTGTCATTAAGATCTCCATAATTGTAATTGAATATAGCTGTAGTATTATAGGATGACAGATCTATCATTGAGATCTCCATAATTGTAATTGTATGCAGCTGTAGTTTAATAGGATGGACAGATCTATCATTATGATCCCCATAATTGTAATTGTATGTAGCTGTAGCATGGTAGGATGGACAGATCTATCATTAAGATTTCTATAATTTTAGAAAGATGAAGCTGTAGACCAGGCAAGACATATGGGTCTTTCAGCAAGATGCTCAGACTGAGACATTTAGACCAACTGGATGGCCAGCTAAGTTCGCTGATTGATTGTGACTGGCTTGGTAGCACAGATTGGATCTGTTGGATCCATTACAAAAACACATGCATCCTGACTTACTGGTGCAAAGGCCATACTTAGACATGTAGAGGGACTTATGCCTCTTGTGCTGCCTAAAAATTAGTGTATACTCCTTCATTGGATCTTGATTTCCTGTAGGAGTAAGAGAGGGAAAAGGAGGCAAAATTTGTCCAGAATTTAATGAGTTATTTTTCCATCTTTTCTTTTATTACATTTCATCTAAATGTTTCAGTGAAACAGCAGTATAAAAGAAAACAAAACAATGTATAAATTGACAATGCTGCATGTTAATAAGTCACTAAACCACTCCTGTTTACAGACTTTGTGAAGAGGCATAGCTCAGATTCTGTTTCTGAGAGAAAATTATCAGAATCAGCAGTTACCTCCCTTGATTTAGTTTCACTGCATCAGAATCTGTTGAAGACTTCCAACAATACAGTATGCGCATAAGGTGTAATTGCTTCAATATTTTTGCTTAAATATTTCTTAAAATTTTATAGCAGTCCTCTTGTAAGAAATAAAGAAAAGACAAAGATTTATAATTTTAGATTACTTTCATTTTGAGGCCCCTGTTATTTTCTAATAATCATAGAAATGGAACATAATTATTACTATCTTGAGAAGTATTTTAATCTCTTTGATCCTGTTCATTGATGTTTTTGGAAACCCTTCCAATCATTCAACATTTTCAATACCTTAATTTTATAAATCCGATGATATTTGTTGAGAATATATGTATGTACAGAAGGTATGTAATTATGGAGGAATGTGATTATAGAATGAACTGTAGACAACAGGTAAATATTACAAAAGTGTTCCAGTTTTTAGTACCCAAGGTGTAAAATATGCTACAGAAGAATAGAAATTGAAGACATAGTGCAATGGTGTGTGAAATTACAAATTGTTCTACACTGCTGGGGAGTATGACTGGACCATTCTAGTTGGGGACATTGTTTGCCTTCTGGGAGTATGACTGGACCATTCTAGTTGGGCACATTGTTTGCCTTGCATTTAGCATGCTCTGGACATCATTCTTCTATTATAGTCAATTTTGGATAAGAAAAGATGTGGCAAAAATGGGTATTTAGGGTATTGAATTTGTTATTTCATCTCTTTTCACACCACTTTGAAGATTTTTTAATTGAAATTTATAGGCATGATATGTTTGGTTTAATGGCACAAGTCACTTTTACTTTTCCTTTGACTCATTTTTAGCACAGTTTAATGAAAATTATCAAAACTAGGGAAATTTTGTGAGTTCAGCTTTTCATTTCTTCTCCTAAAGTACTTGAAGAACTTTACTGAAATTTGTTGTCTGGAAATGGGGTTAGCAGAGAAAGGGCTTTGTTTGGCATTTGGGGCCTTTTCAGGAAAATATAATAAAGTGGTATTTTGGGAAATGAGTTCATCATTATTTCTCCTTCATTAAAAGCATTGTATGTTAACTAAAGTTTCTTATCTCTTGTATCTCATTCGACATTGCTTTGAGGATTTTTAATCAAACTTAATCAGCTAGATAAGCAACCATTTTTATTGACCTTTAGCTTACTTTAGAGAAAAGGTGTGAAAAATTGTCCAAAAGAAAGGGAATTTTGAGAACACAGTTTCTAATTGCTTCTTTGTAAACTGCTTTAAGAAATTTATTCAAGCTTCTGTCTGTTGATCTAATCAGGGAAATAATCCTTTTTTCATCAAGCATGTATTAACACATCTTTTTATCAGTGTAAACAATGCAGTTTCATCTTCAGAAAAATATCCAATCATTATGTCACAGTTTTCAGTGTTTTTCTCAGTCATATAAAACTAAACTTACATTTGGATGTATGATTACCTGTTTTCTTTCCTGCCACAGACTTCATCACATAGATGACCATCCAGCTGGAGGTGCTGCATTGGAAGGTTTTGACTTCACAAAAGCATTTGCCGTGAGTTTATTTGATTAGTTTAGCTGCTAAGTATGCACAAAATCTTATATGAGTAGGATTGCATATGACATTGATTTAATTGCTAGGTATACTATATATGACATTGATTGAACTGCTAGGTATACACAAAATCTTATATGAGTAGGATTACATATGACATTGATTGAACTGCTAGGTGTACACATTATCTTATATGAGTAGGATTACATATGACATTGATTGAACTGCTAGGTATACACAAAATCTTACATGAGTAGACTTACATATGACATTGATTTAATTGCTAGGTATACTACATATGACATTAATTGAACTGCTAGGTATACACAAAATCTTACATGAGTAGGATTACATATGACATTGATTTAACTGCCAGGTATACACAAAATCTTACATGAGTAGACTTACATATGACATTGATTTAATTGCTAGGTATACTACATATGACATTAATTGAACTGCTAGGTATACACAAAATCTTACATGAGTAGGATTACATATGAAGCAGCAGGGAGGGCGAATCGGACATTTTGTCCAATCGTCATTTGGTTTAATTAATACTTTCTGCACTCAGCGGTCCGGTGTCGTCAGCGCCTGGTAAAAAAAAACGACGTCGTCGTCGGGGGGGGGGGGTCGTCCAATCGTCATTTGGTTTAATTAATACCTTCTGCGCGCCGATCCCAGTGTCGTCAGCGTCCGGTAAAAAAGCCGGACGACCGCGTCGATGTCATCGCCCTCCCTGCTGCTAAGTGGCTATTTACAATGAAAATTATTTACAACTCACCGAATATTTGGTCAAGTCCGATACGATATCGTGTCCGAGGATCATGTAAATTTATCGTTACAAATCCATGTGGGGTCGACTGAGCATGACTAAAAAAGTTTCGAAAAACATTAAAGTCCATGTCACCGCCGCACCATGTCTGCCAAATATTTCGTAGCGTGTGTGTATCAACGCCGTTGAATACAGTAAGAATATTACAGTTGTCTCTGATTACTTTTGGAATCTGAGTGTATCGTTGAGTGACATATATCACGTCAGTGTTTTTATGCCTGCCTCTGGAAAATATCCTAGCTGGGTTTTTTTGATTGTCTAACATAACATCATCGTACACGACTAGATTGTTAACGTCGCCATCAATATCATCGATACCTGGTGCATCACTGATATCTGTAATAAACTCAATAACATTTTTTTCAGCGATCGCTGATGCATTCTCGTTAAAATCTTTCAACACCTCGTAGCATCGTTGATCATCTACGCTAGGGGCGATTAAATACAACTTATCCCACTTCATCCATCTCATTATTAAATTAAGTAACAATTGCGTCTTGCCGGATCCAGATGGTCCGATGATAATCATCCGGATCGAGTTTGGTAACGCTGCAACATGCTTAACTGGTTCTCTTGTTTTAGTCGCCGAAAAATCAATTATATTCATATCTCTGTACATAAATTATGGATCTATATTGTGTGAAGTGTAGAGTGCGTACTGGCACAAATGATATGACAACCGTTACAACAAGAAATAACAGATCGGCACTTACTGGTAAGTGTGTACAATGCGGTACAAAGAAATTTAGATTTATTTCTATTAGACCCGGGGATGTTTTAAAAAAAAGCGAGGAGGTGATATTGCAGCCAAGTTATCAAAACTCCCCGGAACACCGTGGGCAAAGTATCCAGGAGAAAAGCACCTTCCAGGATATAACTACTGTGGCCCCGGAACACGATTAGATATCAGACTCGATGATCAAAATCAACCCAAACTCGGTGAGTATCCAATAAACGCTATCGATAAGGCGTGTCATGCTCATGATGGTGCTTACTACAAAAGTAGCGATCTGCAACAGCGTCATATCGCGGATGTAAAATTAATTCACGCGTTAAATGCTATTCCTGATAAATCCTTCAAAGAAAAATTGGCCTCATGGTTGGTAAAATCGGCTATGAAAGGTAAATTAATGATGGGCACTGGTAATTAATAACAACATGGAATCCATCTATTATTCTCCGAGAGGATACTGGAAGGGGAAGGCCGCAATTGGTAAGCTTGCAAGCGCTGCAAAAGTAACAAAGGCCACTGCGGCTAATTGGTTATCCAAACAGGCTATATGGCAAATTTATCTACCACCGCCTAAACAAATCAACTTCTCGCGCTTTGATGTCAGCGTACCTAATGAAGTTCATCAGGCTGATATACTATTTCTGCCGCATGACAACGGTTACAAATACGCGCTAACCGTAGTTGATGTTGCGAGTCGATACAAACAAGCGGAGCCGTTAAAAACAAAGTCAGCAACTGAAGTAGCCGATGCGTTTGAGCGGATTTATCGAAGAGGTCCTCTGCGCTGGCCAAATCTATTACAAGTTGATCCTGGTAGTGAATTTCGCGGCGCTGTTTTATCAACGCTGAAACATCATAGCGTCGCGATACGACGAGGTCATGCTGCGCTACATCGTGATCAGGCAATTGTTGAACGATTCAATCGGACTCTTGCTGAACGGTTATTTGGATATCAATACGCGAAGGAATTCATCCAAGAAAAACGATCTCGTGAATGGGTCAAAATGTTGCCAGGCGTAATTGCAGCGTTAAATAACGAGATTACCCGAGCAATCAACATGAAGCCCAGCGACGCGATTAAAAAAAAGTATATACCCGGAAGATCAAAAATAGATAGCGTTTCCAAGCCGATTCCCGGCGATGTCACTGTTAGATATCTGTATGAACCAGGAGAGCTTGAAGGCGGTAAAAAAAGAGCTACTGATCCTATCTGGAGTGTTACCACACATAACATATCAACGATAACACGATCAACTGATAGACCACCGATCTATAGACTGGATTCAACTGCCCCACAGCGGGGGTTTACACGCGAGCAACTACAAGTGATACCTGACGATACTCAATTACCCCCGCGTGGTCTTAACTAGCGCCGTTGCGTCTATTGCACTCAAGACAGGTCAACCTCACATTGTTTTTGACATGACCGAGACTGTTATCGATCCTGTCCACGGTAAATTGGCGAGCGTCTTTATCCGAATAACGCCAGCGCATTACACAATTACAACTCGCGCAGTGATTATTCTGTTGTTGTCGTAACGCAATTATTAATTCGGCATCAATGTCAAAACGCCGCTGTTTTTTTTTTATCCTGTTGGCGGTAACCCGAGAGTTTTCTATCAATGACGCTTGCATCGATGATGTCGTTGGTGACTCCATGACTGGCTTCGTCAATAACAATTCTTCGAAGCTGATTTATCCTCCGTACTCTGGACACTGCAAGATAGACTAGATTTGACCATTCGATGCGATTATCAACCATCCAAACAATTGTATCCGTGATAGTCAGTCCCTGCGAGGAATGTATTGTCGTTGCGTATCCTAGCGTCCACGGGGATTTATCAGCACGTAGCGCGTCCTCGACGACGCTGATATCAACGAGCACGATATCATTCGGCACGAGAATTTGTTTTTTTGTCCCCGACGGTGTCGGGCCTGGAATTTCAACTTCAATGTTTTGCCGCTGTGTATCCGCGAGTCTATAACATAACGGCACTGGGCGCATTGGAAACTTTTCCTTATGCAACGTAAACAACTTTTGCTGAAGTGTGTCTCTGACTATCTTTCTACTCGCTACAATCAAATCGTTTGGTCTCCATGTTTCCCAAAATTCATTCATTGGAGTTTCGGGAATCACCTCGCGGATTATTTCACATTGAATTCTTTCCGGCTGTAATCTGATTAATTTCTTAACCTCGCGCAGTTGTTTATCAAGTGTTCGGTAATCAGTATCGGTTTCTTCATAATAGTCCACAAAACCCTCTAACCAATCATGTGGACCCTCGCCGACAAATGGTGGTGGTTGGCCATGATCTCCGCACATTATCACCGCTGTATTCGCGCGCAGCAACCACTCAAGAAACATTTGTAAAACATCTAACGAAACAGTACATATCTCATCCCAGATGATAACCTCAGGAATAAATTTTTCACCCATTCGATCAGGAGTCCACTCACCACCACTGTATCGAAAAAAGCTGTGATAAGTAACGGCGTCAACATTTCGTTGTTTTATCTCTCGCGCTAGTCTATGGGTTGGTGTAAGCACGATTATACTTGCCCGCGTTCGAAATAATTCAATTGCCCGAGTCGTCTTTCCTGACCCGCCACAGCCGCTTAAATAAACTGTTTTGTGCCTACAAATTGGATCAGAACACGGTGGTGCATTAGACCATTCTGATAGATTATCACCGCGTAGGTAATTGTTTTCAACGGTGACATCTGCTGACGGGGAATAATCGCGTCGTATTTCTTTTTTAATTCTCCATGTACCCCAACTCTCGTCCGGACTAGTAAACTCGGCTATGTTTCCCTTATACTTTACGTCTATGTAAAATGAATCAATCGCAACTCTAACCGCTGTCTCCATCGCTGTAAGTAACAACTGTACCCAACCTTGTTCCATTGGACAAGAAAGCTGTTTTGCAGTTCACGTATCTATTTTTCGCCACTGCGTCCTTGATTACGAAATCATATTCTGCGTCATCTATAATCAGCCGTGAGCAATATCGTTTGTAGTCGCAGTTTTTTCCACCTTGTGTGAACTTACCGATTATTCTTCTACCGAGATCTTTTGCCTCGCGGTTTCGTTGGTTAAATATCCTCCTGGACCATTCGATGATATATTCCTCGTCGGCATTAATCTGTTTTCTGGATTCGTCAATTATACTATCTAGACGCTCCGGTTCTGGTAACCAGACTTCAGTCTGCGCCCGGTATGATATAATTGCGTCACTGACAATCAACGAAACTAGCATTTTACAATCAATCATATACCGTAGCAGCGCTATTGGCAACCACTTCTTTTCAGACATGTGTCTACCGATCCAAATATAACAACAGCAATGAAGTCCTGCTGCGAATTCAAATGATACTATGCGAGCGAATCCGGTTAAATCAAAATCAGGCAGTGGTCCATTAATAGCAACACGAGTCATTTCATGTCTGGGGTGTCCAAATCGTTTAAAGTACCCAGCGGCGGATCCATACCCGAGAAAACTCGCTGGATAACAGGCAACCATATCAACGGAAATCATAGCGTCGCGGTTGTATTCAGTGTTCCATAGTCGACCGTGATAGTATTCCAAACAACTGGATTGTACATCCGGTAGAAATTCCTTGCGTGTTGGACTCCACGCATTTTTCCTTGCTGCAACATGAGCCGCAACCGATGGAATCGTAAAACAATTTGTTAGCAGTTGTTCATCATGCTCTCCAAATTCCATGGCGGTTTTTTTCATCTTGTTGTGAAACGCTTCAGTGCGATATAATTCACCGTTTGGTCTTACAAACTGATCAAAGGTATCCGCATCGTTTTCAGCGCTGCGAAGTAACCACACTGACACAGGGTCGTCTTTACGCAAACAAGCAATAGCATCAAATAGTTTCCTCTCCGCGAGAAAACCATCCTGTATAAATTCTTCAGGTATATACTTTACTATTCTATCCCGTGGAAATATTGTGACCGCGGACGTCCATGCGTGTTCGTTATGATCAATAATTTTGATTGGGGCTCCCTTTGATTTATACTTTGATTCGTATAATACTTCACCGGTTATCGTTGTAACGGTTATTGGAAATCTCAACGACGTTTCTAATCTCGCTATGTCGCTGATGGTTGCTCCACGCTCGCGCACTCTCTCCTCCCACTGGTTGATTTTGCTACGTCGTAAATCAGTCAATTTGTTTCCTCGACATGCATTTGTAAAATGCTCTATTATTCGTTCTGCTACACAATTTATCCCCGTTGACTGTCTCATTGGTTTCAGTTTTCGGATATCAGGTTTCTTATTTAATGGGTATATTCCATAAACAACTGCTGTTTCAGGATACGCTCGTTCATAGCATGGTCTGTCAATTCCGGTTAACAGCCCCGGCTTGGAGTCGCAGCTAATAATGACTGTTTTCTTGTCGCTGAGAACTGGTTCAAATTTATCACGTATGATCCAATTACCTGATTCCACCCGGACAATAAATTTTACTCTGAAGAAATACTTGCTGGAGCCAAGTTGTGATATTATCGTTGCCGCGCGTTTGTCGTTCATGGTAGCATCAACAACACCATCAATTCGAAATGTTGACCAACTATGAGATGCACCATCACGCTTGAATTCATTGATACAATCACGGATTTTATTTAACAGGGTTTTATCATTTATCAACGCTTTTGGTGCGTCTTTGAGGACTCTATCGAGATTAAACCTAACATTTTTCCAGGGCTTAATTGCTGCTAATCTCTCGAACTCCTCCATATAATTAAAACAAGTATTTAAATAAAAGAATATAGTATAATGAATAAATGCAAATGGTTGATGATTGGGTCGACAACCCCGTGCAATAAATCATGTAGAGGTGAATTCTGCGGGTATCATTTACAAAGCGTTCGTAATGGTTCAAATGGCCCCCTCCCGTGCTTGGTTTGTTTGGTGTAAGAGGAAAGTCGCAGTTGTGTATCAATTGTGGCGGCAAACGATACAGGGAACTAAAACGCTATTATGACAAACGAATAAAAAACGCCGTCATTGACCCCACCGCTGACTCCGTCAAGGACAAAGTCATCAAAACTCCTCAAGACTACATTGAAAGGTTTATAATTAAACCAAATAATGAATTAGACAAGTAGTATTATTATACAAATGGACCAAGAATTTCAGCCGCATCCTGTGCTTGTTAATTACGAGGCATCTCGCGACGGCGTTGTTAGAAACCGTAGACTAAAAAAACCAGTTGGTACCGTACATAATCACGGATACTTGCAATTTACTGCGGGAGGAAAAAGCTGTTATGTTCACAGGATGGTATTTGAAGTATTTAACGGATTAATCGAGAATGGGTTTGTGATTGATCATATTAATAATAATAAGACTGATAATTCTCTTATAAACCTGCAAGCTATCTCGCAAAGTCAGAATACCAAAAAAGGCGGAACTGGTAAATACTCAAAGAAAGCAAAGAGTGTAAAATCATTTGATACAACAACGCACGAAGAAAAAACTTTTCAGTCGATGAATGAAGCCAGTAGATATTTTGATATTTGTATGCCCGCAGTACGATTTGTTGCAGAAAATATAACTAAAACAGCGATCTCAAAAAAGACCGGACACAAAATTCGATTTTCATATTATCTGAATGGGCATCAAGGGAGATAACTCGTTTTGTGATAGCGTCGCATGACAAGAGTTACGTCCCTTGAAGTCCAAATTATGTTACCATTAATTAATCATTTTATGATGAAAACTAATGAAATACACGCTGTTATCTAACAGCTGTATTCTTTTTTTTTTAATGTTTTATTCAAATATTTGGTTTCATTTAAACGCTGTGAAACACCATTAATAAGTATTTAAGGATTTAACGATTCAAGGGAATTCAAATTAACACACACCTTGTGACTGACGCGGTTGTACTAGTCACCTTATATATAAGACGACTCGTTATAAGCCTGAGGCTTTCGAAAGCCAATTCAACTAATCAGAACTAACCCACGCTCTAGACCCGGGCGTGTGGTTGTCTTTTGTTCACAATCATGCAACCGGGTTAATTTAATTGGATTGCTTTTGATTGGTTGAATTGGCCGTAGAGTTCTGCCCGCCGTTTTATGTTTGTGCTGTCCCATCATTTCATTGTAAATACATCCGTACATGTAGTGATGTCTCCCCAAGCATATCTTCTGGGCGGTCTACGATGACGTTTGTCACCCTAGGCCTCCCTCCCGGAGATGTATGTTTCGGGGTTTCCTTGGGCTCCGATGGATGCGAAGGCACCCAAGGGGTTCCAAGATGTGAATGTCCTCAATTAAGTAACCGATGGGCCTCTCTGACGTCATAGGGCGCCAGCGGGGTTGCCAAACGGGTCTTTTATGTATGTGCCGTCCAATCATAATACTCTCTGTTAACACGAAGATGCGGTGGCAACTTTATGTTATACGAGTCCATAATCACGCATATATTTCTCTGGGCAAACTGTGCCTAGAGTTCATTTTTTTTAATTTAAAAACAAGATGTTTATAAGAATATGAATATCGAAGACATTAATAATATATTAGCCGAGATTTCAAAATTAAAAAATCAAGGAATTGAATTATCTGATGGTCTCAACAGCGAAAAAATATTATCCGATTATGAGATTATTAACGAACAATCGAAACGGGGGCGTTTTACCCTGGCCCGCGAGTACTTTTTGTAAAACGATTACAACATACGATTAATGAAAACCTGTACCACAATGACGTAAATGCATTCATTGGACTATTTACTGCCGTTGAAATAATACGAAAAAAACTCGGACGTGTTTATGAACGACGCCGGGAGATTTCTAGTAAGATCAAAAACATTAGAAGGATTATAGACGAAAACTCCGTGGAGCCCCCGATGGCACATTAAATGTATACATATTCCCCCCCCCCCCCAGGTCATATTCCTGCCACACTCGGCGGGAAATTAGAAATTGCGGAGCAATTGCAATAATGGTAGGTGAATCACTTACTACTCGGCTAGCCAGAGAGCGGCTAGCGGCGCTTAAAAAGTTCATACCGTTACGAGACAGGGTCCGAGAACAACTTCAAACGCGGCAGCAACTACAAACTGATTTTACTGTTGGAAGTGAACAACTCTTTGCTCCGATAACGAGTGCAACCAAAGACGTGAAAACAGCGATATACGGGGATATTTCCAACGAAGAAAGAAAGAAAAAGGCGCCACTGCTTGGCGTACTTGAAAAGATAGCGCCTCAGACCGAACAAACAAAAAGGTCTTTAGAAACACTTCCTGCGGAAATAGGGGTTGCTGTAACACGGAGGCCACCACCACTCGCTATAACGGACCCACAAGAACCTTATGTTACAATGACCGATGAAGAAGAACTAGGTGATACCGCAAGAGAACCAGAAGAAGAAATACCGGAAGAAATACCGGAAGAAATACCGGAAAAAAAAAGAGAAAGGGGAGAATATACCCCGTAATGTACTTAAAAAGGACACAATAGATAAAATTAGAGGCTTCGACAGCGATGAAGAATTGATTGATTTTACTGTTACAAATTTTGCTAAGGGCATACGAGATAAGAAGCATATCAATAGCGGTTACGAGGAAAATGTAAGGAAGTTAAAGGATTGGGCAAGAATGGTGTATTTAGCAAGTAGACATAAAGATGCATTACCACATCGTGGTGATCCCAATTACGGCGCATTCCTCAAGAAAGTAAAAAGTACAAAACCAAAAAAAGGAAAAGGATACAGCGGTGTGGTTGAAAACGCTAGTGTTACTTGTCCTGGTAATATTCTCAGTGATATATCACGGCTGGAAGTACTAATCGGAGGAAAATGAGCCGGAAATAACTCTCCGGAAATAATCAATGAGGCCGCTGATATTTGCAGGCGGTTATTTGCAGGCGGTATCATGGACATTAATGTATATCGAACGCTCATAGACGAGCTCGTGGATGATTAATTGGAAAACTGGTGTTTTTATAATAAAGTTGATTATACACTACAACCATGATAAACCAGTCAGCGTCTACGTGGTAAACTCGCGATTGCCTGTTTACCGCGCGTACTATGGAGATGGGCTCGGTAATACCATTGCGGGGTTATTTACAAGAATGGCCCCAAAAGTGGCGCCGTTAGCCAAACAATTAGGAATGAAGGCTATTGATGTTATTCGTGATAAGGGAATCAGCGCTATTGGAGATGTTGCCGGAAAGGCGTTTTCTGCAGCAAAGGACAAACTAATGTCGTTGGCGAGAAGAAAAAAACAAACGCCGCTGCGTTCTACAACAGTGATGCCCGCAAATGTCAGCAGGGTAATAAATAACGCGGTGGAAAAAAAACTGGCGACGATGGCTTCGCCATTGGCAGAGCCATCCACTGATGCAACAACCAACGCGCTGATGAATGCGATAGCGGGAAGTGGCCTTAAACAAAATTCAAAGAATTTACGACGAAAGTGACGTTGATGAATTGCAATTGAAAACATCAACATGATAAATAATAAAATGTTTGCGCGAACCGCTGATCCCGCGTTTGATATGGATGCCCCAGTGCGCAGGGATGATTCTGTCCGTGATTATCAATTTTATTCCTATCAACCACCACAAGCCGACCTACGATCGCGAATTGAACTTCAAGTCCAAGATACCAGTAGATACTTTTTGCCGTGTGAAGCGTTTATCGAAATCGAGGGAGAACTCGTGACAAATGTTGCCGCTAATACACCGTACGCAGATGACCCCCGTGTTCGAGTTGGTTTCGTCAACAACGGTATCATGGCGTTATTTGAAAGTGCCAGATATCTTATTGACGGGCGAGAAATTGAATCAATAGAACGCGAGGTTGATGTTGCAACGACGATAATTGGGCTAGCAAGATACTCCGATGATTATACAAGATCGGCGGGCCCATCTATGATGTTCGCAAAGGATACCACTGATAACGCTGATCATCTTCAGTACATTAACGTGCTGGCGAAAGAAAATACCGCAGTTGACCAGGCTGAAGCAGCCAATCCAGATCGCAGAGCAAAACCAGACGCTGATTTCACTGTTATAAAAAGTATTAACGGTAATTACAATCTAGGATTTGCAACACGAGTAGGAATGTTGCAAAGACCACGCCGACAGTTTTCATGCGCGATTCCACTCCATCACATATTCGGATTTTGTAGAAATGTCAGAAAAGTTATCTATGGGGCTAAGCATACAATTGTGCTAGCGCGAAGGGGCGATGATAACAATGCAATATGGCGTGCTGCTGGCGTCGATAACGGTAAAGTCGTTTTAACTAAAATAGCATTGTGGATGCCGGTGTTGACTCCATCAGTTACCACGGAAGCACGATTGTTATCATTTATGGAACAGGGAGGGAAATCGTTGTTAAGTTGGCTAGCGGTAACAACTGATGCTAAAGAGGATAATGTCGCTGATACATTTACATGGCACTTGGCATCAAAACAAGGCGTTTCAGCCCCGCGTCATATATTCATAGCGCTACAGAATAAGGATCGATTGGGTAATCAAGAACGCAGCCATATTATATTTGATCAATTAGGAGTCAGGGATGTTGCGCTGAGAATAAACGGACAACAGGAACCATCCGAGGATATACAGCTTAATTACGGCGACAACCATATCGCACGTGTGTACCATCGATTGCTGTCATATATGGGTCGTGATCAAAACGTCGACACTGGTTTGCAAATATCACAACTTGATTTTAAAAACCTGTATCCGATTTATTACTTTTCGTTGGAACATCTTGATTTAACGAGACAATCCGTCGTTGATATACACTTCCGAGCTCGTATAGCCCCGGGTGGTGCCGATTATAGAGCGGTTGCTGTCATTCTCAGCGATAAATCAATGCTGCTAGAAGGTGTTGGTGGACGAATGAGAATCGTTGATGCGCCAGTGGAAAACATGTAATTGAAAACACAAACGCGTTTACAATAAAAATGTCGTATAGTGTTGTCAGTGTAGAGTTGACCGATGGTCAAGTCAAGAAATTACGATCAAAGTCGGCTAAACAATGCGGGACCACAATAACGCTAAAGCCGTCGCAGATGACTGGTGGTAATCATAAGATATCGTTGACGGCGCGTCAAATAAAACATTTCAATGATGCAATGAAAAATAAAAAGGGTATTCAAATAGATTTTTCGGCCGCAGCGATTAAAAACATGGAAAAGACCGGTGGGATATTTCCGCTGTTAGCTACAATTCCAGCGTTGATTGCCGCGGCCGCACCAGCAGTGGCTAAGGCGGCGGCGTTGGGGGCCGTTGGTACCGCGGCGGGGATGGCACTAAAAGAAGCAACCGGGGGGGGGGGGCTACACAAAAAAGAAACGAGGACGATCCGTGGCCGGAAAGGGTCTAAGACTACCGGGAACCCCGTATTCATGGTATTCGGGAAAGGGTCTAAGACTACCGGGAACCGTTTATTAACGCAAGAGTCAATGACTCCTATGTCTAATTTTGATTTAATAGATGCCGCCGAAGCGTTAGCGATAAAAAACTTCAGAGGTGTTTTTATGAGGGATCAATTACCGGCGGCACCAAGGAATATTGAAACCGGCATAATTAACCTCGATAAATCCTCCGGAGCGGGAACTCATTGGGTTGCATACGCGATTGATCCGCGTGCGATCGTCTATTTTGATTCATACGGGTTAGCCCCGCCAAACGAGTTCATGCGGTATATCCGGGCGTGTTCAGCCCCGGTTTTTTATTCCACGCTGCCAACACAACAATTAAGTGACCCACCGATATGCGGCCGTGAGGTATTGAACGTACTCGCGGAGATTTCATCATCGCGGCGATTTCATCATCGCGGCAACCACCTCATGTGGTTGTAAACGAATACACTAGTGGGAAATTTAGAGACGATTACATTAGATAATAATGATTGATATTTGGGGACGACCTATTTCGGCGCTGAAAAAACCCACGGAAACGCCCGCCACCGATGACATGAAAAAACTAATCGAGGATGAAATCGCCGATACGTTAAATTTAACCAGTGTTGACCCGGGCGAAATAGTTGTATTTCAAGACAGCCAGGGTAAATTAAAATCCAGTAATGTGTCGCTGGATGACGTTTTAACACGACAGCGTGATGCCGCCGAGAACGCTATCGCGCTGTATACCAGCGACGGGCGACTTAAATCAGGTGAATCGATCCTGACGATAACGAATAGGGTAACATTAATCCAAGACGGTTTTATAGGGTTAGATAGACTGGTAACCAAACTCGACGCGCAGGTGAATAAATTTGCCGAGGTGAAAAAATCTGTCACCGATATGCAACTCACTACCGCTAGTTTTTTTGGGACCCCGACGGTAACCGAACCGAATATTACAACAATAAAAAATACTATTTCGGAGTTTACAACGCTGTCGGGCCAATTTTACACGTTACGAAAAAATGTTAACAGGATCGATGACAACTTTGATAAATTCTTTGGTAAAAAAATTACCAAGCTGGATGAAATTACAACAACTATGAATGATATCACTGCGTATGGACAGGAAATAAGAACAATCAAAACTGATGTTGAAGCGAACAAAGGAAATATAGACGCGC
This sequence comes from Sinohyriopsis cumingii, assembly GCA_028554795.2. Lineage (NCBI taxonomy): Eukaryota > Metazoa > Mollusca > Bivalvia > Unionida > Unionidae > Sinohyriopsis > Sinohyriopsis cumingii. Next base: position 43,243,438 of record CM068837.1, read on the forward strand.
ATACACAGGAAATAAGAACAATCAAAACTGATGTTGAAGCGAACAAAAAAGTATAGACGCGCATACACAGGAAATAGTAACGCTCAAAACTGATGTTGAAGCGAACAAAAAAAGTATAGACGAGCATAAATATGAAACAGAAACGCTCAAAACTGATGTTGCAGAGAGCAAAAGGGATGCAGACGTGTGTTGGAGGAAAATAAATGCACTCGTTACTAATACTGCAGTGAACAAAAAAAATATAGACGGGCATACACAGGAAATAGAAACGATCAAAACTGATGTTGCAGCGAACAAAAAAAGTATAGACGGGCATACATATGAAATAGGAACAATCAAACTTGATATTTCAGCGAACAAGGCGAATACAGACGTGTATTGGAGGGAAATAAATGCACTCATTACTAATATTGCAGCGAACAAAAAAAGTATAGATGGGCATGCACAGGAAATAGAAACGATTAAAACTAATGTTGAAGCGAACAAAAAAAATGTAGACGCGTGTTGGCGGGAAATAGGAATAATCAAAACTGATGTTGCAGCGAACAAAAAAAGTATAGACGGGCATACATATGAAATAGGAACAATCAAACTTGATGTTGCAGCGAACAAAAAAAGTATGACCGAGAATACACGGGAAATAGAAACGATCAAAACTGATGTTGCAGCGATTAAAAACAAACTACCGGGAATGACAGAGCAACTCGAAAAAATAAAAATCCCTCATGAGAACGCCATCAACACCGTATGCACAATTCGGCATGGATCATTCGATTGGACTCCTACGCATAATACAGTAAATATCACCGCAACTGTTAAGGGCATTTATCGATTGACATTGATTTCAGCGATGCAGTTCAGTATATCATCGTCGAGTTCATCCGGGTTTAACAATACAATATCAACAATCGTTGACAAAAATGCAACCGAACGGTTTATAATTAAAGCCGTTGATAGCGGTCTATTTAGGACAAACATCACATGGTATGTGGAATTTGTAGTGGATCTAAGTAAGTAATTGAAAACACTAGTTCTTTTAAAATAAAAATGACCACCAAGGCAATTGAATCAGAGGTATCACCGACGTCACATCAATATCGATTCGATACCGTAAAAGAATTCTCCGCGAACTTGAAAACGCTTTCCGAACAATACCGCGCAAAAATAAAAAAATACCGCCGAAAAATAACCACCATCGACGTGGCCGTGTACTCGGTGTCCGGTATAGTAGCTGGTACCGGCGTCGTTTTATCCACGGTGACCATGATAGCCCCGATCGCTGTTCCAATCGCTATCTCCGCGGCGCAATCACTAAAAAGATATCATCGTGTTCTCAGAAAAAACTCAACGAGTATACAGTAAAACATCAAATAGTATCCGACGCGTACTCGAAATTATCCGGGTTGATCTCGTTGTCGATTGATAATTCGTTCATATCCGATGTTGAATTCTCCACAATGGTCCAGTTGTATGGCTCCGCGATGTCAAAAATCGAGGATTTTCAACTGGAAGCCGGAAACCACGTCGCTGAAACCACTTCAGTGGGCTTAAAACATTCTTCTGAAAACAAACAAGTTGTTAATATTCGGTGCTGAAATTAAACACTAAAAACACCAAATAATAATGTCGCTGAACCCCGAAGAGTTTCAATTACTTCAACGGATCGCGGAAAACACCACTCCGGTACAAACAAGTATGATATCGATAACGTCAACGAAGCCAGAATTCAGTGTGAACTTCCCATCATCGGTTCCAGTGAAGGAAATAGCGCTAACAAATTGCGAGTATATCACAGTTGGCCTAATATCCGAGCGGACGCATTTAACGGACAACAACCTAATAACTCGCTGGTTTTTGCATGGACAAATAAACCCGATGGGACCCCAGACTGGAAGGAGGTTACAATACCAACTGGGTCATACCAAATAGAACAAATCAATAAAGAATTTCAACGCAGGATAAAATCAATCACAGGAAAAGAATCAAAAATCGCTATTACGGTTCATGAACCGACGTTATCGTCGACGATTGAAATAAGCACACCGGGGTATATGGTTGATATTTATAACAGTTCAATAAGAACCATACTAGGTTGGCCCAAGAATCCACCTCATGGAATCGCCGCGGACTTGCACACGAATGCGCAATCGTATCACGAGATTAATCCCAGTTATCGAGATGATTTGTCTATTTTAAAAAACACGTTATTACCCAGCAGGTTTATATTTCAAGACAGGAATACCATGCAATGGTATTTTCCGTATAAGGAAACTCCTGAATCGTCCGCCGTGGTCACAGTTAGTTTAAATGATATCACTGGTGCGTTTGCCGAGATTAATCATAATTACCGATCACAACTAGAACAGCTACGGAAAACAAAAGCACGAAAACACGTTGAGGTGTTAAATCAACTTATATCAGACATGGAATATATTAATGAACGAATCGTTAAAACAATATCTGCTAACAGCGATGATAATAAACAAAAATTCCTAACCGAGTATAATATCACAGAAGCCAATTTACCCGATTTCAAGTTTCCAGGATACAACGCACCAGAACTAAGAAAATCTCTTAATGATTTTCTCGCCCCATCAACTATCCTCAGACACGATAACGGAGAAGATGGTAGGCATATTGCTCCATACAACGTAAATATTACGTCTGTGATAGCAATCAATCTAGTGTGTGATGTTATCGAAGGGAGTTACCAGGTGAATACCAAGCAATCAAATCAGGCTCAACAGGGGTATATCCTTTATTCATTTTCACCAACAGCCCCTCCGGGATTTTTAATCGTTGAGAGTCCGATTAATCCGATCTATATGCGATGCCATAATCGGTTTTTAACGAGAATTAATTTTAAACTTACCGATCAGTCAAATAACCTAATTGATCTACAAGAGGAGGAGTTAGTGATCACTCTGTTTGTAAGATCATTGTAAATAGCCACTTAGCAGCAGGGAGGGCGATGACATCGACGCGGTCGTCGCGCTTTTTTACCGGACGCTGACGACACTGGGATCGGCGCGCAGAAGGTATTAATTAAACCAAATGACGATTGGACGACCCCCCCCCCGACGACGACGTCGTTTTTTTTTTACCAGGCGCTGACGACACCGGATCGCTGAGTGCAGAAAGTATTAATTAAACCAAATGACGATTGGACAAAATGTCCGATTCGCCCTCCCTGCTGCTTATGACATTGATTTAGCTGCTAGGTATACACAAAATCTTACATGAGTAGGATTACATATGACATTGATTTAACTGCCAGGTATACACAAAATCTTACATGAGTAGACTTACATATGACATTGATTTAATTGCTAGGTATACTACATATGACATTAATTGAACTGCTAGGCATACACAAAATCTTACATGAGTAGGATTACATATGACATTGATTTAACTGCCAGGTATACACAAAATCTTACACGAGTAGGATTACATATGACATTGGTTGAATTGCAAGGTATACACAAGATCTTATATGAGTAGGATTACATATGACATTGATTTAATTGCTAGGTATACACAAAATCTTACAGGAGTAGAATTACATATGACATTGATTGAACTGCCAGGTATACACAAGATCTTATATGAGTAGGATTACATATGACATTGATTGAACTGCTAGGTATACACAAAATCTTATATGAGTAGGATTACATATGACATTGATTGAATTGCTAGGTGTACACAAGATCTTATATGAGTAGGATTACATATGACATTGATTTAATTGCTAGGTATACACAAAATCTTACAGGAGTAGAATTACATATGACATTGATTGAACTGCCAGGTATACACAAGATCTTATATGAGTAGGATTACATATGACATTGATTGAATTGCTAGGTGTACACAAGATCTTATATGAGTAGGATTACATATGACATTGATTGAACTGCTAGGTGTACACAAGATCTTATATGAGTAGGATTACATATGATATTGATTGAACTGCTAGGTGTACACAAGATCTTATATGAGTAGGATTACATATGACATTGATTTAATTGCTAGGTATACACAAAATCTTACAGGAGTAGGATTACATATGACATTGATTGAATTGCCAGGTATACACAAGATCTTATATGAGTAGGATTACATATGACATTGATTGAATTGCTAGGTGTACACAAGATCTTATATGAGTAGGATTACATATGACATTGATTTAATTGCTAGGTATACACACAATCTTACAGGAGTAGAATTACATATGACATTGATTGAACTGCTAGGTATACACAAAATCTTACATGAGTAGGATTACATATGACATTGATTGAACTGCTAGGTGTACACAAGATCTTATATGAGTAGGATTACATATGACATTGATTGAATTGCTAGGTGTATACAAGATCTTATATGAGTAGGATTACATATGACATTGATTGAACTGCTAGGTGTACACAAGATCTTATATGAGTAGGATTGCATATGACATTGATTGAACTGCTAGGTGTACACAAGATCTTATATGAGTAGGATTACATATGACATTGATTGAATTGCTAGATATAGACAAGATCTAATATGGTCCTGTAACTTTTTTTGGGTGCTTTATAGCCCTGCAGTGCTGGTGTGCCATAAAATCAACAATCGATCAATCAGTCACTGAGGAGTTTCAGTTCTATTACTAATTGTTTCACCCATTTATGCTACAAGAATAACAAAATTGTTAGCATTACATTACATCATGGACTTGGCCTTGGTTGCAAGTAAATGTTAGTTGCAAGTAAAGGAAGTATGTTGAACATGACATCATCAAACTGTCCTGAAGATAGAGGACAATTCACCAAGATAGCAAATCTAAAACAACTGGACTGAATGAAGACAAGTATGAAATGTACATTCATGAAAGTTTTGTTAATCTAGGTTACAAACTGCATCCTACAGAATCATTGTTTTCAAGGTTATAATTTCAATCATTGAAAATAGTTTTCACCGTTGATTTGGTAATGTAAGCATATGAAAATATCCTGTTAACATAGGGAGCCATGCTGTCTTTTTGCAAGAAAGAATATAGGCAAAATGTCTTCTTTTCTCTTCACAGGATGGTATGAAGGGATGATCAACATCGAGAACAAGTCAGTAGAGCGCAGTATGGCATGGAATGCTGCAGACAGAAGATCTGCATTGTATACGAAGAGGGTAAAAATCAGAGTTGGGGTACAATAAAAAAAAATTGTCTCTAAATATACTTATAACTATATTAGGGACCAACAATTTAATTTTCTGTGACTGGTTTCTGCGATTTTTATCTGGCTCTCAAATAGCTAGAAAAAATAAGTTGCTTGTATTTACAGCAAGTTAACGCATCATAACCATTAATTATACGACAACTATTAATTGTCTCAAGATAAAGAAAATAAAATATCTTGCCTGAAAAAAAGACTTGCAGCCTCCCTCCACCTTAAATATGAAATTATCAGTAACTATTAATACATAAATTTGCTATGTGTATGTTAGTTGCATACCTAATCTAAATTCTGTGACTAAAGTGGGATTATTAAACATACACCATATCTGACACCCAGTAAAAGACATTTGGCTGACATTAGGGAGCTTCTTGATAAAAATAGAAAATGCTAGCATGCATTTGATAGAGAACATCCTAGCATGAATTTGATAGAGAACATCCTAGTATGAACTTGATAGAGAACATCCTAGCATGAATTTGATAGAGAACATACTGGCATGAATTTGATAAACATCCTAGTATGAATTTGATAGAGAACATCCTAGCATGAATTTGATAGAGAACATACTAGCATGAATTTGAAAGAGAATGTTCTAGCATGAATAATTCAGAGAGCATCCTAGCATAAATTTGATAGAGAACATCCTAGCATGAATTTGATAATGACCTAGTATGAATTTAATAGAGGGCAGCCTAGCATAAATTTGATAGAGAACATCCTAGCATGCATTTGATAGAAAACATCCTAGGATGAATTTGGTAGAGAACATCCTAGGATGAATTTGAAAGAGAACATCCTAGGATGAATTTGATCAAGAACATACTAGGATGAATGCAATTGAGAACATCCTAGGATGAATATGATAGAGAACATCCTAATATGAATTGGATCAAGAGCATTCTAGGATCAAAGACTTTAAGCATTTACAACTGAAGCCAAGCCATTATAAAATATGGCTGCTGTCAATAAGAGAAAAAGATCTTTAAATGAATATTTCAGAAACTGCTAAGCAGACCTTGGCCAAATTTGTCAGATAGTTTCCTTGTTTGAAAGCAATTACATTGTATACAAATGATGGCAATCCACCATTGAATACGGCTATCTTTACTAAAAATGAGAAAACTTTATAACCCATATTATCTGAATTTAGATGCTTGACACACATTGATAGCATCTCAGGATTAAGGCCTTTCAATATTGGACAAATGGTCATGATGTGCCTTCAAATATGGACTACTATACCAAAAACAGAAAAGTCTTGAAGCAGTTGCTTATATAGACTATGCAATCAGCATCATTGGAACATCCAATTCCGGATTTATCTTGGTCACATTCTGATGCACTTGGTTTTTAGGCTTATGTACGCCTGGTGGGTGATTTCAGGCCAACATGGGACCATTGTTGACATAAGAAAAACTCTGAAGCTTAGTAATGTTTTGACAGGGTTTTTTTTGTAAGTTTAATTCCAACATGATTCCTCTGGAGTAGGATGACAACAGTAGTATGCTGTCTCTGGAGTTGGATGACAACAGTAGTATTATTTGTATTGTTTTGGACCTATATCCTCTTGATGTTGCTACAGAGTCCAAGCTGGATTCAAAATTCTAGGAGGAGTTACCAAATTTGGAATGTTAAATATTTGCCTACCACAGATTTCTAAATGGTCTACTATTAAAATGCTTTAAAATCATTTGAAATGCTCATGTTTTGTATAAAATATTAAATTGCTTCCTATATTTGAATAAAACATGCTGCTGGATAAGCTATTATTGCATTTGACTATAACCTTAAGAAAACACAACTGTGCTAAAACAGGTGACTGTCATTTGGGGTGAGCAAATCTGATCAAGAAACTCGACTTGTCCTCGTGTAAGCCTCTGAGTGAATTCTAAACATAATCTAAGGTATGATTAATCATTAAATTCACATGATTCATTATCAAAGAGCATATTGCCACTTACCGTATATACTCCCTAATTAACACCCTCACTCTAATTAATGCCTCCTCCTCTTTTATAAGAACAGAGCATATTGCCAACTTAGTTGCATCTTTGTACATCCATATTTACAGAACTTTATGATTTTTAGTTATGTCTTTGATTACAGAGCATTTTCATACTTAGTTACATATATATATAGTTTTAATTACAGTACATTTTGCTAGTTACGTCTTTATACGTCCTTGATTACAGGAAATATTGCTACTTAGTTGCATCTTTATACATCCTTGATTACAGAACATTTCACTGCAGAAGTATAATTTAGTCACATTCCCGCTACCCTTTGTATGTGTGCCACTGTTATATCAGGCAATACTTTTTGTGTGAATATGTATACATGGACATTGGGTTATGCAACAAGGAATATGACCTTTGTTGGGGCCATGGGTAATGGGGTTATGCCATTTGGATTATAACCTTTGTTGGAGCCAAGGGTACTGGGGTTTATGACACTTGGACTATGACCTCTGTTGGTGTAGTGTAAGCCTTAATCTAATTGGCTTTGAAATATCACTTGACAGTAAAATTAATCGGATATTCCACACTGGATTAGAACTGATATACACCAACATGTGGTTTATGTCACATGTTCACTAGGGTTAAAGTTCCACAGAAAAAAATACTTTCTAGGTAGTCTTTTTCTCCCCTTCCTAACTGTGCTGATGCATTGTATTTAACAAATAGTATAGAATGCATTCTGCAGTTTTTCTTCATAACAAATAACATTACATGGTGGCAGCGGTAAACACGAGACTAAAATTATCAGAGTTGAAAATGGCTTTCATTTCAGTGTACAAATCTGGACAAGTTTGACTTTTCGAGACCTGAGACTTGGGGAAAAGTTGTTTCAGCATTTTGAACACTTTCATCAAGCATCTGGATTTAGTGAAAAAGAGGAAGAAATTCAAGTGAATAACTTGATTTATTCGATGTGAAATGCGACTGATGACATTTTGTTTTCATTCAACCTGACAGAGGAAGATACAAAGAAGTGGAAGCCCGTGACATTCATTCTGATATTTCGTTCCAAAGAGGAATCTCATTTTTGAAGGGACAAAATATATTCAAAGAAAACAGATGGGAGAAACAGTGGACAGTTTTGTTAGAGCTATCTATGTGTTAGCAGATAATTGCAATTTTGGGCCACTACATGATGAAACAATCAGAGATCAGCTTGTAGTTAGACTGCAAGATTCAAAACTGTCAGAACAATTGAAATTAGATGCAAATCTAACTCTAGAGTCGGCTGTTAGTCAAGCTCGACAAAATAGGCTGTGAAAAAGCAACAGTCAGTTGTATGAGCAACTGGAGAACAAATGACTGTAATGGATGCAGTAAAATTGTCTTCACAGAAATATGCGAAGCAGAAACATAAATCCCAGAATATTATCAGCAGAAAAGGATGCATGAGATCTAGAAACAAAGTTAATCATTCTTGGGACCAATGTCCAGCAAAAGAAGCAGAATACTGCAAATATAAGAAAAGGGGACACGATGCAAAATGGTGTCTTTCAGAATCAACAGTTTGTACAATAGAAGCGAAAGTGGAACCTGGGTTTCTAGAGACTATCAGCACAAAGAAGGGTCAGCCATGGATAGCAAATGTGAGATTGAACAACGCTTCATTTTTATTCAAGAATGATCCTTGAGCTGATGCGACAGTAATTTCTGAGAGGGATTTAAGAAAAATCGGAGACCAAAAACTATCAAAGTCAGATCAAAAACTGTATGGACCTGGAACCTCTGGACTTAATGTGCTGGGAAAATTTACATGTGAACTGGAATCAAACAATGCATTCAGTGTACAAGACATATTTGTTGTAAAGGGATTGAATCAGGCACTCTTTGGCAGACCCGCAATTCAGGCTGTCAAGATTATTGGACAGGTAAATATATCCTCTTTAAATGCCTCAGATCAGGCAAAATTCACAAAAAATCCATAAATTTAGAAAGGGATTATCTTGAGAAATTCCCAAATTTGTTTAAAGGCCTATGGAAAACAAAATGGTTCTATAAGATAACTCTGGACAAAAATACCAAACCTTATGCTTTATCTACCCCAAGGAAGGTTCCTGTCCCTTCATTGAATAAAATTCAAGAGGAGTTGGATAGAATGGAAAAAATGGATGTTATTTCAAAAGTAGATGAGCCCATTGAGTGGTGCACGGGAATGATCGTTCTAAAACCAAATGGTACAGTAAGAATTTGCTTGGATCTCGCTAACTTAATGAATCAGTTAAGAGAGAACTACCCACTACCATCAGTTGAAGAGTTCCTTTCAAAACTAGCAGGTGCAAAGTTTTTCACTAAACTTGATGCAAATTCAGGCCTTTGGCAGATAAACCTGTCAGAAGATTCACGCCAGATTACAACTTTCATTACTCCCTTCTGCTAGGTTTTATTTTAATCTTCTTCCATTTGGAATAAGTTCCATGCCTGAATTTTTCAGTAAAGGATGTCAGAAACTCTAGAGAGACATGGCGGAACATCACATGGACGATGTTCTAGATTTTGGGGAAATGCAGAAACAGCATGATGAAAGACTAGAAATGGTCATGAAATCAATTCAAAAGGCCAGCATCACTTTGAATGGTAAAAAGTGTGAATTGTCGAGATCATCCATTAGGTTTCTTGGGCATGTAGTTTATGAAAATGGTTGCTGACCTTATCCAGAATAAGTAAAAGCTATAACTGACATGGACACACCGAAATGCATAACAGATATATGATGATTTTTTGTATGGCAAATAAGTTTGGCAAATATAGTCCTAATTTTCAGAAAAATCAAGACCAATTACATGAGCTTTTGAAAGGCAAAAACTTGTGGACTTGGGGTCCAGATCAAGAACAAGTTTTTAGAGATATCAAGCAAGAAATGATATCTTCACCAACTTTAGCACATTATGATCCAAATAGAGAAACAGTTGTGCCTGCTGATGAATTTTCATTTGGACTAGGTGCTATGCTATGACAATGGTTTTGCCAAAAGAGCTGTTCAGACGATTAAAAGAATGCTTATAAAAGCAAACAATCCTTACATAGCTCTTTTGACATATCGCACAACACCATTACTAAATGGATACAGCCCTGCTGAATTATTAATGGGAAGAAATTACAAACTACTTTGCCAATGGCACCAAAAAACTTACAGCCGAAATGGCCAGATTTAATGAAACTGATGAAATTGGAAAACTATCAAAAGCAAACTCATAAGAAAAACTGACATTGAAATCGTGCCCAAAATATGACAAAACTTCCGGTAGGGAATTAAGTATGGATTAAAGATCATTTTTCTTAAGGCATTGTTAAATCTGAGGCATCTACACCTCTTCCATACATGGTAGTAACTGACAAGGGAGAGACAAAGCATAATAAGAGAAATTTAATTCCCATGCCTACCACATTATTGGAGCCTCTTAGAGTGACTGTTTCATACCCTGATACTTTGTCTGACTCAAATGAAAACAAAGCAGTGCCAGCCAGTCAAAATGGATATTTCACACATTCAGAAAGATTGTCAAAACCACCTGAGTGACTGAACATGTAAAAATGAAGCTGAGGTAGCTTGTTTAGAAATGGAGTCATCAGATCACAGTTTGTTTTATTGTTAACATATTCAAGATTGGAGATGTAGTGTAAGCCTTAATCTAATTAGCTTTGAATTATCACTTGACAGTAAAATTAATCAGATATTCCACACTGCATTAGAACTGATATACACCAACATCTGGTTTATGTCACATGTTCACTAGGATTCAAGTTCCATGGGAAAAATACTTTCAAGGCAGTCTTTTCTCCCCTTCCTAACTGTGCTGATGTCTTTTATTTAATAAATAGTATAGTGCGCCTTCTTCAGTTATTCTTCAGTAACAAATAACATTACAGTTGGGACCATGGGTATTGGGGTTATGCCACTTGTACCATGTATGCCACTTTTGGGGGCCATGGGTAATGAGGTTATGCCACTTGATACATCAACAAATTGCCTTGGGGCATGTCACTTGTTTTTTATGATTTTTGAGTTTGTGAACTTTGAGGTTACAGTAAAATACATGGGAAGTTTTTATCAATAAGTCACATTCATCTTTATCTTTTTAGGCTCTTGATAAATTGATGATCAACAACAGCAACTTGTCTAATAAACACAGTGTCACTTGGAAAGCTGATTTTTAAATGATCAGCATTGGGTAGGAAGATGGTGAGAATGGTTTTATAGTTATCATCATTTAGATTATATGTTAAAGTATTTTTGTTTAAGTATTTGCAAGTTAGATTTTGGATGGAGGTGTTACAGCATTGTATAGTCACTGTTTATTAATTATTTTACAACTTCTGTTTCTGATGAGGGGGTCTTCTTCATGATAGTGATCTTTCTTTTACAGAGTGGACTCCAAAAATGTCATTGGAACTAATGGTGTTGGCTTGGTGCATTGAGGTCATAGGTTCATACTTCAACTTGTATCTGCATGGAAGTGAGGTTTCCAGCTGGTCCATAAAGAATGGATTAAAATATATTGGGTCATTCTTTGTGTGCACCTTATTATAGCTAGTGCAATATGATGATTTCTTGTCCCTGTGTACACCTAATTAAAGTGAAATATTACTTTACTTGTTGCTCTTGTGTACTCCCAATTATATTGAAGTATGACTACTTGTTTTTGCTTAGACCCTATTATAGTGAAATATGACTACATCTTGTCCTTGTGTACACTCTATTATAGTGAAATATGTCTTGTCCTTTTGTACACCATATTAAATTGAAATATAATGACTTCTTGTTCTTGTTTATACTATACTGTATTATAATGAAATATAATGACTTTGTGTTCTTGTGTATACCATATCATTGCAAAATATAACTACTTCTTTTTCCTGTGTAGAGCACATAGTGAAATATGATGACTTCTTTTTCTTGTGTATACACAATTATGGTGAAATATGACAAGTTCTTGTCTTTGTTTAGACCCTATTATAGTGAAATGTGATGACTTATGTTCTTTCGTATACCATATTATAATCAAATATGATGATTTCTTGTTCTTCTAAATGGTGAAATATGTCTTTGTCTAGACCATATTGTAGAGAAATGAAATTGTTCTTGGTTGGGTGGTGTATTTTCATAGTCATCTCGTGAATGCACAACTTCCTATGTTAATAAATGGAATGTTTCATATATTTATATCTTTTATGTAATCTAAATTGGATATTAGCTTGGAATTGGAGCAATTTCGTATCTCTTAACAGAATATTATTATACATGTTAGCTGCTGTATAGTCAACTGAGCAACATGTAAAAACTTCTCTTTCCATGAATTCATCATTTCATTGAAATAAAAATATGCATACTAATTGTAGAGAGTATACTTGTATAATCTAATCTGAGCGGTAGATTGGAATTTAATTCTGAGAGAGATGGTGTCAAAATTGTATTTGTTAGAACAGTACTGAATTCATTACTATACACCTAAATAAATATGTCATTTCATAGATGGTCTTTATCTCTTCACTAATCCCAAACTCAGTAGGTATGTTGCTGTGTTATTAATAAATACAACAGTTTTGTGACTTGCCTAAAGCTGTACACTGTATATGTAGGAAAAAACTTCCCATTTAAAAAAAATGAAATCGCATCAAATACCCATTCTATGTCAGTGGAAGATTCTGACTTTTTAAAAACAAATTGCATCAAATCCACATTCTAGGCCAGTGGGAGATTCTATGATTTTTTTATATGAAGTTACATTAAATTCCATTCTACACGTCCAGTGGAAAATTCTGTATTTTCCTTAATGAAGTTGCATTTAATCCTTGTTCTAGGCCACATTAAGAGTCTGATTCTTTTTATTGAAATAACATTCTAGGTTAGTGGATGATTCTGATTTTTTTTTATATCAAATTATATCAAATCCCTTTCTAGGCCCGTTGAAGATTCAGTTTATGAAATTACATCAAAAACTCATTCTAGGCAAGTGAAAGATTATTGGACTTGTATGAAATTACATCAATTTGGCCACTGGAAAATTAGGGGCTATCCATCTAGTACATATGCAAAAATCTGGCAAAGCTTGACTACCCTCCCTGTACACAGGTGTACATTTTTTATACATCCCCACACCTGCGTATGTAGGCTTGATGCAAACCACCCCCCATGGAAGATTCTGATTTTTCATGAGATTACAACAAAACCCCATTCTAGAACACATGAAGATTCTGATTTTGTTATGATATTACAACAAATCCCCATATGAGGCAAGTGGAAGATAATCTGTTTACAAAAATACATCAAATAGTCATTCTAGGCCAGTGGAAGACTCCATGATTTTTATTGAAATAACATCAAATTTCAGTTCTAGGTTAGTGGATGATTCTGATTCTTTATGATATTGCATCAAATCCTCTTTCTAGGCCTGTTGAAAATTCTGTTTGATTATGAAGTGGAAGATTATCTGATTTTTAATGAAATTACATCAAATCCCCATTCAAGACCAGTGGAACATTATGAGACTTTATATGAAATTATACAAAATCCCCATTCTAAGCCAATGGAAGATTCAGTTTTTTGATGAAATTATATCAAACCCCCATTCTAGACGGTCGAAGATTCTGATGTTTTAAGAAATCACATCAAATCCCCATTTGAGGCCATTGAAAATTCTTTTCTTTTTTTAAATTACATAAAATCCCAATTCAAGGCTACTGGAAGATTCCTATTTTTTCAGGCACGAAAGGCGAGTCAAAGTCTGAACATTCAGGATAAAATTAAGAGCAAGCTTAGTCAGTAGTATTCTTTGTCTATTTTTAATTGACAAATAAGGCCTGTTCCATTCTTATGCACAAATGTATGTAAGAAATCTATCTAATGTAGAAACAGGTCACAATTATATGTTACTTGATGAATATCATATCGGTCTTGAACTCAAAAGTTTCTTTGTGTACTGATGTATTCTATCATACATGCATCAACAGTTGCTATTTTCAGTTTCTCAAGAAACAAAAGCCTTGTTTCAGCCGAACCTGACATGCCTATTTCTGGCATGAAGTCCTTATGATTTATAAGAATGATGCCAATCAGCCATCAAATATGGCTCAGCATACTATAACTGGTTCTGAATGCTCCCTTACAGTGGGATAAATCATGCATAAATTATCTATTGAACCTAACAGTAGAAATCCCAAGAAACTATAGGCCTTTCCTCATCAGCTTACGCAAATGCAATTGCAGGTGTTCATCTTTACCCAGAATTCTTAAACTTACATGTTCTGTTCATATTGATCAAGCCAACAGAGGATAATGATTATAAGAGCAAGTAGTAGACAGAACTACATGGACTACTGCTTTGAAAGCATATCAACGGAAGATGAGTTTTCTCTGTGTGAGTGTGTGTCATTTAGGTTTTTAACGTAGCTTTAACAATTTTTCAGTCATATCGCTACGATGTCTGCAGTGTGGCAGTTTATAGTGATGTCTAGCACTGGGGCATCATGCCGCAGACATGTAGCATATGTCCCACCCAGTCACATTATCCTGACACCAGGCCGACCAGTCCTAACACTAACCTCTTAATGCTGAGCTTCAGGCGAGGCAGCTGTTAGTACCATTTTTGTAAGTCTTTGGTATGACTCGGCCGGGGATTGAACCCACGACCTTCCACATCCGAGGTGGACTCTCTAACCACTAGGCCACCGGAGCGGTTTGAGTTTTCTCTCAATAGTGTGAGCAGTAATACATTACTTCCTTTAAAAGCTCAACGCTATAATAACTCCATTATAAACATGTTTAGTTTTCAACACTGTCGAATGGTAACATGAAAAGGAGGTTATGGGCCAAAGCACTCAGACACGTTTCAGCATTATAGAAGGGAGGTTATAGGCCAAAGCACTCGGACACGTTTCAACAACAACATGAAAATCAAATCCAGCATGATAACTGCAGTAAGACTGCATAGTTCAAGTCCAGCATTTTATAACTGTAGTATGACTACATACCAGTAGTTCAAATCCATCATGTGATAACTGTAGTAAGACTACATAGTTCAAATTCAGCATTAGTAATAATAATAATGACTTTATTTAAAGAGGGTAATACAATTAGCTAAGAACTAATCTACCTTGAGGCTCTCATACAAAGGAATTTATTTTAGCTGCATCTCTGAAGCCACTGGATATGTTGGGTTTGGAAGAAGGAAAAAGAGTGGACATTTATAATCTCAACTTACATACTATTCCAGAGCAAAGATCCTGAGTATTCGAAACTAATTTGAATAATTTCTTATTTGGTTTGGGAATTTTATACTGTTTGGTAGACATGGATCGCATGTGGAAGTATTGCCAGGTAGCCTATACTGGAATACTGATTGTTAATACTCGGGAGTACTATTATTGGATATCCTGTACATTAATTTGGCTTTTCCTAAACAGAATCGGACTTTAATAGGCAATATTTTTAACTTACCAGCTAAATTTTCCTTGCTATTTTCCTTGCTTTCGTTCTGGATTGATATTAGTCCAAACGCTCTTTTTTTGAAGATGTGCCTGCTCTCCTGTTTGTATCATTTGAATTATCCGATACTATATTACAGTTGTCTAAATAGGGTTGCATGTAACTGTTATAAAAGAGTTTTCTGTGCCTTTCAGAGAGAAAATATCTCTTCTAACTTAGAAGCCATAAACCTGAATTGACTGTTTTTTTACTTATATGTTTGATAAGTTCAGTCCATGAGAGCTGGTTGTTATCTACCAAAATATCAAGCAAAGAAATAAATACCAAGAAGAGGAAACGAATAGCAACCCGCCAAGCCGTGAAGAAAGGAACTGCACAGAACAAAGAACGATAGAAACACGTAATAGAAAACAAAGGAACAAAGGATAGACTTGGAGCGGAGGAGCAGACTGGGCATTAGGACAAAAACAAAAGATAAGTCATCATTCAATGCTAGACGCAGTTTAAGTAGAAGAATGCAAACTAGGTCCAAATAAATGGCTCTATTCAATCCAAACACGCAAACACACAAGCCACCAAACAACCCTATCAATAAATCAGTAAAATTAATGGATGTATCACAACTCCAAACAGCACCAATAAAGTATGTAAAACAAGCAAGATTAACGCAAGTCGTACCAACCACAGCAAACTCCAATTCAACCAACATCACACTGGGACCCCAAATTCTGGTCACAAACACGCCTCCGCCCCACCAACAGAAACTACTAGAAATACAAAACTACACTCCAGGGAACAATATAAATACAATGCCAATACTATCGCCAATCCTCTTCAAGGAAGTGGAAAAACCACACACAAATGAAGATATAGACACCACTATTCCAAACCTAACAAATGAATTTGACATTAACCTACTTACCTTAAATTCCCCACAATTAGACCACATAACCATAACCAGCACCCCAGAATTCACCAAAAATGAAATAACCAATCCTAGAAACATGCAAACAAACCAACAACGGGAAATCAAGCAAAAAACAAAAAATCAAAACATTAGAACAGAGCATGCCAATTAATCAACGATATCACCACAGCACATCAATTAGTCGAGCTCATGTAGATACCGTCGCACATTGGAATCTCTGGCAATGAAACAGCAGACAAAGTTGCACAAACCAAACAAGGAGATCAAAACTCTATCAAGCTTAACTATAGCTCTACAGAAGCACTAAGCTTCGCACAAATATATATATAGACCAAACATGGCAAGATTTTTGGAACTCCTCCACAAAAAGGTAAAAAGCACCATGAAACCCCAAAAACCGTAGATAGGAACATACAGCTACCTAAGGGTAACCATTTAGAACAGAAAACCAAAAACAGGATAATAGCTGGAAAAACTAAACTGGCAAGCAGTTTTGGAAGGTTTATAGGACCCAAACCAGCAACCATTAACTGCTTTAACTGCCACATCACCGAAGATCTACACCACGTATTCAATATATGCCCAAAATATCAACCCGCTCGGAAAATATTTATCAAAAACCAAAATGAGATTGGATCACCACACACATACCCAGAGTTACTTATGGATTCTAATAAAAGTATACAACATATAAAAATTTGTATAAATTCATAGACTCAGCAGGATTTAGGAACAAAATATAATTACTATCCCCACAAAACCAAAAGACCCAGTAACTAGCTAAATAAATTTAGAAGCCACCACATAAAAACCCATAACATATCATTTAATTTTTTAAAATATCAATAAATAATTCACTTACGAAGTACCTATCAAAAACTAAGGAAACCGCAAAATCGGATGTCCTAGATGTCCTTAACGAACCGAGTAATTAGCTAGGACTCGGGTCCTAAATCTCCTTAACGAACCGTGTAATCGGCTAGGACTCTAGTCTCTTGCTAAATAAAGTATAAATAACATTCAGTCTCTAAAAACATTAATATATAAATAACTTAAAGAGGCAGTATCTAAAACTTATAGCTAAGATAATGTAGGAAGCACACCCTAAACACCTCGACTAGTAATACCATAATAACTTTGAAAATCTCTATTCATACATGATTGATACTAACAACCTCTATAAACAGCATAAAACACTCCCCCTTTTTAGTACATTTTGAAAAAGAAAAAGAAAAAATCGCAAGAAACACCAGGCAAATGCAACAAGAAACCAGAGATGTAAAGCAACCAGGACCGTTCCCGAGCTCTCCTTCCCACTAATGACAGCCAACCATTCAACTGTAAGGGACCTTTATGGATCCACAGATTGAGGCCAAACTATCAGGGTTCCTTGAACCCATAAAAGCCTGGGGGAGGTGGCACCATTCCTTTCCCAAGGAACAACTAGCATGCTGCGGTGCAGTCAGAAAAAAGTGGCACATGCACAATTGTGCGCACGCCACTATAATTAAACTCAACAACAACAAAAGTAGTCTATCATGACAGACCATTTATAAATTGTTATCCTTCCATGTCAGACATAGTTCATCACTGTCAAGATTTGTTCTTTTTTGCCATGTTGAGATACGTAATATTTTAGTTTTACCAGTATTTACCACTATGCCATTGCATGTGCACCAGTTGTCCAGTTTATTTAGGGCATCCTGTATAGACATTTCGAGTTCAATATGAACGTGTTTTGAATGTCTAACAATGTTGTGTCATCTTCATAGAGATCTGTAGATGACACTGAGTCTCTTAGTAAAAGAGATAGGTCATTAATAAATAAAATAAATATTAATGGGCCTTGTGGTGCTCTTTATCTAACTGTTCCAGGTTCAGACAGAACATTATTTATATAAACATACGTTCTCTCACTTAAATATGAAGTAAATCATCTGTGGTTTCATCACAGTGGTAAATTTTCAGTTTCTTCAAAAGGATTTCAAGATCCACCATGTCAAAAGCTTTCCTGCAATCTACCAATACAGATCCTATTATTCTAGCTTGATCAAGTGCTTGAAAATATTTATAAGTTAAGGAGGTCAAGGCAGTCTCACATGAATGTTTCTGTCAAAAGCCTGTCTGATTAGGGTTACATGTGACATGAATGAGTCATGGACATGTAGTTCAATCAATTTTGACAAGTTTGGTAGTATTGAGATTGGCCGGTAGTTATCAGCTTCATCCTTATAATCAGATTTGTGAATAATAATAATAATAATGCTTTATTTATAGAGGGTGACTCATTAGTCAAGGACTATTCTCCCTTCATACCCTCTTAGGGAGAGTATAATGATGCACATTATATGAGGGTAGTAATAATTACAGTTTCTTTTAACGCGTTTAGTATTAAAATACTAAATTCCATCATCTATTAGAAGCACATACATGCTCATGATATCTCTTCTTAAATACTCTTAATATTTTCAGCAGATTTTACATGTAGTGGAAGTTCGTTCCACAGAACTGTACCAGAGTACTGGATAGGAGTTGCTTTTGCAGTTTCCCATATTTTGGGGACAGATGAGGTTGCAATAATTAAAATGATTATGAATGTTATGCTATCTAAAATAGCAGAGGCAGAAGATTTAATGAGTCGTGGATCAATCTGATCAAGTCCTGTAGCTTTCTTGGTATCAAGTTCACTGAGACATTTTGTAACAAGGATTTTTATACTGGTGGGATATAGAAACATACCTCCTTAGAGATTTTGCTGCTGCAGAACTTATTCAGTTCATTAAAGTTGTTTTCTATCACTGGTTCTTTTAACTTTGTGATAATGTTAGTGAAAAAATCATTGAAAACATTTGCAACGTTATTGTCATCAGTGACTATGGTGTCATTTAACAGAAGTGAGTGAATTTTATTTGTCTGATCTTTGTATGTTCCTCCAATGAGTTCATTGAAGACTTTCCAAATGGAGTTTGTGTTGCTCTTTTTGTTTTCAAGGTGTGATTGATAACAAGATTTATTAATAGCTTTTTTAATCATACGCATTAGTTTATATCTGCATACTTTATGTTGTGCATGAGTTCCCATAGTTTTGAAGTGGTCTTGTGTTTTCATAGCATCTAGGATTTCAGTAGTAAGCCAATTAGGTTAGGTTAGTTCATAAACAGACTCATCCACGATTGCAATGTGAATATTCCAGAATTACTGTAACAGTTACAAATATGAATCTTATTACAAAAACCATTCAAGATACACGTACAAGCTATGAAGCATCAATCTATTTTTATTCCACAACATTGTTTTATTCAATATAATCTTTTTTTCTTGGCATAAAGATATGTAAGGTGAAAATTTATAGATACATTTAAAAAAAAAATTGTTCAAAATGAAAAAAATGATACCTAAAATGATCAATGAATGGCAACATGGCTTCTGTACAGGACAAACAAAGTACAAACACATGAGAAAATTGCATGTTTCCTATCAATCAATATGCCAAAATACATCTTTACAACAAGACATTTTTCCTATCAATTAGTGTACCAAAATACACCTGTAAAACAAGACATTTACTGCATTCTTGGTTTTGATGTTTCATGGCACAACATCACATAAAGGTTATTATAATATTCATCTTGTTTAACCTAAGTACATCACCAAGATCCATAAGTTTTTTACATTGGGATAGGCTGATACACAACATCTCTTTCTTGCCATCCCAATGTTTTACATTCAGTCTTGAATAAATTAAATCATCAGAATCAGACCAGTCATCCAGTATCACATTATCAAGATATAATTCTTTTAGGCATGTTGAATATGATAGATCTAGTGTAGCATAAATCAGTCATCTTCCAACTTGCAGTTTTACATACTCTAGTTGAAAGCTTCAGCTTACTTTTACCAGTGACAGTAACATCATGGAGGATTAGTCTGGTTAGATGCATTGACCCTGAGAAGTCCAGCGTAAATTCATCTATGCCACTATCATATAGTGCCAGATGCATGAGTTGAGTACATTTTGATAGTAATAATTTGCCATTCATGGTCACATTTGAAAGACTGAGGTTAGTCAGACTGGAGGACTCTGACAAATCCAATACAGCATCATCTTTGATAGTAATAATTTGCCCTTCATGGTGACATCTTCAAGTCTGAGCTCTTTCAGTCTGGTAGACTCTGATAAATCAATTGTAACATCATCTAAGCTACACTTGATCATTTTCAGAAATTCAATCTGCGTACACTTGGATAGTAATAATTTTCCCTTCATGGTCACATCTTCAAGACTGAGGGCAGTCACATTGGTAGACTCTAACAAATCCAATGTAGTATCATCTAAGCTACACTTGACAATTTAAAACAATTCTAGCTGAATATACTTTGATAGTAATAATTTACCCTTCAAGACAGAGGTTGGCCAGACAATTAGACTTGGACAAAGTTACTGTAACATCATCTAACCTACACTTAACCAGTTGCAGACAATTGAGACGAGTACACACTGACAGCAACAATTTACCCATTACAGTCCTATTCAGCATGGTCAGATTGCTATACTCTGACAAATCCAATGTAGCACCATCTAAGCTACAATGACCTAGTTGCGGATGCTTGAGCAGATTATCCCTAGATATCAACAGCTTACCCTTCATGCTCACACCTGTAAAAATTATTTGGTTCAAACAAGAAAGGTCTGACCAATCTATTGTAGCATCATCTATGTTACTCTTAATCTGATTCAGGCACTTAAGCTGAGTAAACTTTGGTAGTAATAATATGCCGGTACCTTTCATGATCACATGCTGCAGACTGAACTCAGTCAGGCTGGCAGACTCTGACAAATCCAATATAGCATCATCTAAACTACAACAAAACAGTTTTAGACACTTGAGCTGAGTACACTTTGATAGCAATAGTTTACTCTTCATGGACATATTTTGAATACAAAGCTCAGACAAACTAGTGAACTCTGACAAATCCATTGTAGCATCATCTATGTTACTCTTAACCAGATTCGGGCACTTAAGCTGAGTAGACATTGGTGGCAATAATGTACCCTTCATGATCACATGTTGAAGGCTGAGCTCCATCAGACTGGTACACTTTGATAAATCTAAAGTAGCGTCAACAAAGTTACATCTATTCAGTTTTAGACACTTGAGCTGAATACACTGTGATAGTAAAAATTACCCTTCATCGTCACATCTTCAAGACTGAGGTTAGTCAGGCTGGCAGACTAAGCTACACTGAATAAGTTTCAGACCCTTGAGCTGAGCACATTTTGATAGCAACAATTCAATATTCATGGACATATTTTGAAGACTGAACTCAGTCAGACTGGTACACTCTGACAAATCCATTGTAGCATCACTTAATCTACAACTATTCAGTGTCACACACTTGAGCTGAGTACACTTTGATAGCAATAGTTTACCTAAGTTCCATTGTCACCTTTTTAAGACTGAGATAGACCAGACAGTTTGATTGTGATAAGTCCAGTTTAGTATCATCTATGCTACAACACTGTAAGTAAATATGAGTGAGCATTAGACCATTTAGCATTAAGCCTTCAAGTGAAATATGGGTGTTCTGAGAAAAAAGTTTCCAAAACAGCTCAAGTTGAATTCTGATTTGCTCCTCAGAGCAGGCTGGAGTACATCCTACTCCTTTTTATTTTTTGCATACAGATATTTCATTTTCAGACTAATAGGCTCTCCACAGGCTTCCCTACTATAATCCCTATAAAGTCTGCAGAGATCACGAGGGTAGATAACAAAAAATAGAACAGATTTTACCATGGCCAATGCTCTATCATAATATATATATGTATATACACACACACACACAGAAGGTGCAAAAACATCTAGATATGATATAAATGGAAAAGCTTCAATTAAACTAGTAAAATGCAAAATATAAGACACAGTTGCATTTGATGGTAAGGTGTGGTTGTAACAGAGATGCATGCAAATTTATCAACGAACTGAACATTTGTCAATGTGACAATTCAATGACTGATTGGTTTACATCATATCTAACAATAAGAAAACAGTGTGTCAAAATAAATGGCAGTTTTTCTAAAGATGAACCAATATACATGGAGTACCACAGGGATCAATCCTAAGCCCACTCCTTTCTCATTTTCATAAATGATCTGGCACTGAAAATAGGAAACTGTATTTCATCAACTGACCTATATGCAGATGATACCACCCTATCAGACTATCAAATTTCAAGATGGCTTAAATCAGACCTAGAGGTCTGCCCACAGATAGCTTTACTTAGAATGGATTCATGGCATATGGAAAATGGCATGAAAGTAAATGAAGGCAAGACTAAATTATTAATGAGAGCAAAAATAGGAATGAAATTTGCCTACAATGACTATCGATTACAAAATCCTTGACAATAATTTGCAATGGAATGAACATATTCAAGTCATAAAAAATGTTGTAAAGTCAACTCATGTCTGTGGCTATTTAGCAAGAAAAGGCAATATCCACTAAACATAGGTTAATATATTACAAATGCTATGTACAACCATACCTAGACTAAAGATGCCAATGGGTAGTCGGGTACTCAGGTACCTGCCCATTGATAATAATCCAGATAATAAAATGGACAACCGGGTACCCCTTAAAAATAAGTTTCCAAGTCAGATTTAGACACAGAGTAACGGTTTTAGTTCCAGGCTACTGTCATGCTTACAATTTACTTGGCATACATGTACGATGCAATAATACAAGGAAGGACACTTCTATCCTTTCTCGTGCAGCCTATTTAAGAATCAACACTAATATTTCAAGCTAGATTTTGCATAGTGTAACAAATTTAGTACCGATGCTTAGCTCAGGCATTCAGCTTTGTATGCCTGCCAAAAATTTGGAATACTATTATACCTTTAAGGAATGCCAGACCATTTTCCCATGCTACTACTCAACATTGCCATGATGCACACACTTAATATGTATGTGCAACTCACAGAATGGAATACTGCCCTCTCATTGGCCAAAGGAACATGATGTCCTGCAGCTATTTTAAACTTATTTTTGTATTATTATATAGTACATAAATACGAGCCCATGCTCATTGTTAGACCTCTCTCTAATTTCCTTATTTTCTACATATAGAATGTACATATATAATGTACATGAAACAGTTCCAAGAAAACAGACAGGTTTCTTGCCTGTGAAACCACGTGTCACAGATTCATTCTATTTTCATACCACATATGTAGCTGACCAGTCTAAATTGAAAATAAATGGCATCAGATACATGTATTATAATAAAAGGTCTTTACTGAAGTGAATGATCGATGTTATATGACTGAAAGATGTTTGAGAGAGGGATTTTGTTTTACTTAAAAGCATGTTGCATCCGGAAAAAGACAAATCAATAGCACTTTAAAAAGTTTGAAATAAGAATTTGACATTGGTGTAATACAAGTCATCATTCTGTGGACTTTATGACTTTGTGAAAGTTACTTTAAACATGTAGACTAGTTATGCATAAATAGCTTATCAATTTCTTTTGTGTCTATACTCTTATACTAACTACTTATCCACATGGATTTAGCCAATTTGTGACAAAAATTTAAACTGTTTATCCAGGTAATAGGAAATATAATGTACATTTTTCATACGATTGTCTGTAATTATGGTATGTAAAATATAGATTGCTCATTTTGTGCTCTGATTTTGCTTTAAATATGCCACTTCTATTTGTAATAATTATGCTTATACCTCTCTTGGGGATTGGCATGTGTGAACCAACAACACAGCAATTCAGGTTCATATTTAATACAATTTCCCTTTGATTGGGTACCTGGGAACTGATCATTAGGATCATTAGGGTTGATGGATACCTAGTAGTAGTTTCCTAAAATTTTGACATCTATAATCTAGACTACTGTAATATTATCTGAAGAAAAACTTCTAAGAAGAATATTTAAAAATTATTCTGCTTGCATAAAAAGAGCTTGCAGATGCAGCCTAGATGATGCTGAAAATATCCCAAATGCAATGAATGATATTAACATGTTAACAGTAAATGAACAAATATGATTGTGAAAAACTAGATTTGTGCATAAAGTTTCATATTATTATGTCTGAATGAACTATTTCATGCTTTAAAACAAAGCAACACTCCCAATTTAAGATCAATGTCAGCTATCCATCTTTCCATCCTAAAACCAAATAAAGAACTCTTTAAGAAAAGTTTTCAATATTCAGGATAACTAATTTGGAACAAAATCCCAGAAAGGGCAAACATAAAAGCTTTAATCATAATCTATTTCAATTGATGAAAAGGAAAACCTGTTCAATTTGGCCAATACTTTACAACTTAAAGTATAATTTCACTCACCTTCCACTTTTGTTGTCTCACTATTTCTGTACTGTATATACACAATGTACCTAGCTGGAACATGTTCATTTAAATGTCCTGTTTATTATGTCCATATATTAATGTAGCTTATTATCAATGCTTTAATGTGCTTTATTTGTGTGTGTGTGTGTGTGTGTGTGTAACTATGTACATGTACTCTAAATGTGAATAGGCATATAAAAGAGGGCCACAAAAACATTTTCCAGGCAACTAATTGTATTACCCTCTTTAAATAAAGTCATTATTATTATTATTATTATTACTACAATCATCAAGTTTGAGGATTCCAGCATGAACAAAGATTGTGAAATAAAACACAAAATTTAACCAGTCAATGAAGCATGAAATATTAGTTGCAGTGACCTACTTGTCAAGATACATACCCTCTCCAAGTTTGATGTTTCCAGTAAAAACGTATACATACAGAAATGAACTAAAATTAAAAAAAATTACTAAGAATTTAATGCAAACTAACATGTATATAACAAATTATCTCCCTTAGTCCACACCAGGCCCAAGGCAATTTGAAACCCACTCTAAACTGCTGCCTAAGACCTAGGAGGAAAGACTGATGGGCAGTACTCAAATTGTCATGATATGGTGTCCAGTTAAATGTAACTGCAGCCTTTCCAGTTCATCTTAAAGGTATGGCCAAGTATCTGAATATTTTTTGTTTTTATACAGTTGGGTCATTTGGGCTTTTTAAGAGGTAAATTTTTGCCTTTACCTCCAATGCATTTTTATTCAGTTGATGACATCTCCATATCCTACAATATAAATGCTAAAACTTGGTCATATGGGGTCTTTGCATGAAAAAACATGGGCAGATTAAGGTACCTGATGTACCCCATGTATTGTCAGGTTTGCATGGCTACATGGCCAACTCCAATTTATCTAAAACCTAGGTCCATACAAAACCACACAAGCCAATATTCAGATTTTGAATGCAACACTCATATTTTCATATGTAGTGCTGTTGTATAAACAGACTGTAATTTAAAGATCTTTTTAGTAAGTCTTATAGTAAAATCATAAGGGCTGCTCTAGTGCCTCCACATTGGTAGCTAATCAGGACCAGATCACCTATTAACAAGCATGGATTTCAATGGATCTAAACCTTGTACTGTTAACACCTGCCTCGAAAGACCACTGCTACAAGAGATAAACTGTCTTGAGAGACCAGATTCTCAGTGCATGGAATCTTTGATTATAAAAAGTTATGACCTATCATGAGAGACCATCATTTGTTGACAAAACGGGTGGTGTATATGGCAAGTTGAAACAAAATCTGTTCATAATCAAAGTGTGTCCACAGTATGAGCCAATTAAAAACAAAGCTACATCAGCAATCTGCACAGAATTTACTGGTTGCCAAATTCCTAATGGATCTTGATGATATAATGCTATATAGCAATTTATAGAAATGTGTTTCTCAATAAAATCACAAGTGTGCCCATATCACACCATTTGTTTGTAGGAATTTTACTTATCAATTTCATCTTATACATTGTTGATGATGATAGCGATGCAACATTCAAATCTGATCAAAGTTTGTTCATAAATAAAGCCAAGGATTCCTAAGGTTAACCAATCAGAATCCATTTCATCTAATCAAGTGCAGATTGAGCTGGTGATCAAACTTGTCTGAGGTCTAGTTGATATAAAGATATAAATTAAAGTTTTATCATTACCTACTCATGAGAAAATGTCACTGAATTCAGTGTCACCCCATCAGAACCCAGAATGGAGATCACCTCAAAGTTTGATCATTATTTTGTTCACAAACTAAGTTTCTTCCATTTTCACCATGTCAGTCAATTAAATGTTGATAACAACATTCAAAGTTACATAATTTTATTTTCACAAGTAAAATGTCTATGGCGTTCATAATGTTAGTCAATTAAACCCTGATCACTTCACTCACAGTTTCATCATTATCAGTTGATAAAAAAAAAAAAAATACTGTACATATGACGTCAACCAATCAAAACTAGATTACCTCATTCATTCATCTGTTTGGTTGTCAAACTAATCTGAGATCTTGTAGATATAAAGCTATATGTTCGTATGAAATTTTTCTTCTGAATTCACTCTCAGTCCAGTCAGAACCTGGATCATCTCATTCTTTCTGGTTTTTCAACTCATCAGAGATCTTGATAATTTATAGCAAACTCTTTTCATAACTAAAGTCAAAAGCTCATTCAACAGGCCAGCCAATTTTAGTCCAAATCACCTAATATGCATTGTGTTTGCTTGTTATCTAACTCCTACATGATCATGTTGATATAATTTTTACTCTGTAAGATTTTTACAACTAAATTGTAGAAAAGGTCCATACGAAGCTGATGACAGATACACAAAACAAGATGGATGCAATAAAAAGCTATAAGTACACTAATCATGTGGACATATCTGGCTAACACAAATTCATTTTCTAGGAATAGCATTGTATAACATGTACATGTTTTTCTTAGGTGACAACAATAGTAAATTAGAATAGAGAATGGAATGATGCTGAATTCACCACTCAAATTATGAAGTAGACATTGAACATTTGCTGGCAAAAATTCAAATATATATGAGTAAAAGAAAAACATAAGCAAACAGTCACTCAATGTGACAAAGTACCAGTCTTCATTACATATACTGGTTGTAATGATTGTATCACATGAAAGTTAAAAAAAACTGCACCAATTTAACAATTATAAACACAAAAAATGATATTTGCATTTTAAACACAACAGGGTTGTTGATTTTGTTATGTTAGTATATCTATTTATTATAATACAGTAATGCATTCCAACATGTAATCATCTCATTTACCGACTCAGTAATCTGCTCATTCATCCATCCAGTTATCATAAATTGCAAGTTTCAGTGGTGAAAACATAATGATCCATCCTTGTTGTGTACAAAGATGAGACACAAAGTCATCAATTTGTTTCAAAACATTTTTACACCAGTTTACATGTTTTGGTTTGATGCAATGACCAGTACATTGTACAATAATGTTTTTCTTGCTTTTGATTTCATTTAACAGCAAGGTCACAGTTTAACCTTGTACTGTTAATAAGGAGCTGGGAAATATATACACAGTACTTGTTTGAACCGGCATGTTAATAAGATCTTTGTGTAACAAAACCAGGTAATTAAAATGCAAATTGTGATGTCTTACTGCAATAGGTGATGTGCCATAAGCTGATATTTTGTCCAAAACACATTATCATCATTCATCCAAATCATCATCCTAGTCATCATCATCAAAATCATCATCATCATCATCATCATCATCATCATATTCATCAATTTCCAAATCATCCTCAGTTATAGCATCATCATCATCATCATCTGTGGCAGCATCCAAATCATCATCATCACCATCTGTGGCAGCATCCAAATCATCATCATCATCACCTGTTGCAGCATCCAAATCATCACCATCATCTGTGGCAGCATCCAAATCATCATCATCATCATAATCATCAGTAGAAGCTTCAAAATCATAATCATCATCATCATCAAGAACTCTTTTGCTTCTGTAGTTCACAACACATTTCTCATAACTATCAGCAGCCATCTCTGTAATCAGTTCACCTGTGTGTGCAAATCTGTAATCATGGAGTGACTTCAGTTGTTGCACTAATAACCTGATGTAACCTACATTCTGTAAGGAGATGGTTATATTCACTAGATTAAGTTCACAGAGTCTATACAATGTGTCCAAGTTTGGTAGTGCATCACCTGAATCCAGATTCTTCAGTGATAAGGATCTAAGTTTTGTGCACATAGAGATGCTGTTACACAGCACTGCATATCCATCTTTGCACATGGTCACATTATCAATGGTGAGATCATACAGTTTCTCCATCTTGTCCAAACTGAGCAGTACATCACCCAGATCCAGATTCTTCAGTGATAAAGATGTAAGTTTTGCACACATGGACATGCTGTGAGATAGCTTCACATATCCATCTTTACACATGGTCACATTATCAATGGTGAGTTCATACAGTTTCTCCATCCTGTCCAAACTGAGCTGTACATCACCCAGATCCAGATTCTTCAGTGATAAAGATGTAAGTTTTGCACACATGAACATGCTGTGAGATAGCTTCACATATCCATCTTTACACATGGTCACATTATCAATGGTGAGGTGATCCAGTTTCACTATATCATCCCAATTAACTAATGCATCACCCAAATCCAGATTTGTCAGTGATAATGATATACACATGGATATGACATTATACAGCATCAAGTATCCATCTTTACACATGGTCACATTATCAATGGTGATTTTCTTGATGTTGTCCAAGCTAAGTAATACATTACCCAGATCCAGATTCTTCAGTGACAAGGACGTAAGAGTAGTACAGATGAAAATACTGTTACATAGCTTAAAATAGCCATTTTCACACATAGTGACATTGTCAATGGTGAGATCACACAGTCCTTCTATTTTGTCCAAGCTGAGTAATGCATCATCCAGGTCCAGATTCATCAGTCGTAAGTGTTTAAGTTTTGTACACTTTGATATGCTGTTGCACAACACCAAGTATCCATTTTTATTCATGGCTACATTCTCTATGGTGAGATCACACAATTTTTTCAGGCTGTCAAAGCTGGGAATAGCATCACCCAGATCCACATTCTTTATTGATAAACTGTGCAGTTGTTTACACTGGGACAGGCTGTTACAAAACATCTCCATACTACACATGCATATAGCTATATTATCAATGGTGAGTTTATCAAGCTGATCCAGGATTTCAATGTTAAGTAGTGTATCACCCAGATCCACATTCTTCAGTGATAATGTATGAAGTTGCTTACACTTGGACAGGCTCCAAAATATTGGATGTGCTGAAACTAACAAGTTATGTGTGTCATCCAGTATCAAGTTATCAATGTTTAATTTTCCTAGGCAGATAGATTTTGATAGGTCTAATGTAGTATCAATCAGTTGATTTGCAATTTGAAGTTTTAGATATTCTAGCTTTGTGCAATCAGAAAGCTTCAGGTTACTCTTCCTGGTGACAGTGACAACCTGGAGTATTAGTTTGGTCAGAAAAGATGATCCTGAAAAGTCCAATGTAAATTCACCAAGGCTACATTTTACCAGTCTCATATATTCCAGCTGAAAACACTGTGATACCAATAATCTACTCTCACTGGTCATGGTCACAAATAAACACTCAAACCGTTTCAGATTGGTTGATTCTGCTAGGTCCAGTGTAAATCCACCAAGGCTACAATTTACCAGACTCAAATGTTCCAGATGAGTACAATTTGATAGCAAGAATCTACTTTCACTTGTCATGGTCACAAATCGACACTCAAACCTTTTCAGACTAGTAGACTCTGATAGGTCCATTGTAAATCCACCAAGGCTACAATTTACCAGATTGAAATGTTCCAGCTGAGTACACTTTGATAGCAATAATCTACTCTCACTTGTCATGGTCACAAATCGACACTCAAACCTTTTCAGACTGGTACACTCTGACAGGTCCAGTATAAATTCACCTAGACTACATTTTACCAGTTCCACCAGACATGTTGACTCTGATAAATCCAATGTAGCATAATCTAAGCTACAGAGAAGCAGTTTTAGACACTCGAGTTGAGCAACCTTGGACAGCAATAGCTTACCCTTCAGGGTCACATCTTCAAGAATGAGCTTGGTTAAACATCTGGATTCTGACAAATCCAATGTAGCATCATCAAACCTACATGAAGTTAGTGTCAGACACTTGAGGTAAATACACTTTGATAGCAATAGTTTACCTTTCATGGCCACATGTTCAAGACTGAACATGGTCAGACAGTTAGACCCTGACAAATCCAATGAAGCATCACTTGGCATTGAACCTCTAAGTAAAATATGAGTCAGCTGAGAATACTGAGAGATACCATGTGGCAAAATATCCCAAAGACAGATCAACCTGACATCAGATGTGCTCCCCAAAGCAAACTGATATACATTCCAGTCCTCTTGATTGTCTGCATAAAGAAAATGCAATTTCAAACGTACAGGCTCTCCACAACCTTCCCTTATACAGTCCCTATAAAGTCTACATAGGTTGTGCATATATCTTCCACTGATAATTGTTCTATCCTGATCCATATCTTTATCACATAATTCATATATCTTTTCAAATATCTTCTGACAATGACTCATGGAAATGCCTGCCACAAACATTATGATCTTCTCATTTTGAACTACATCATCAAGTGTATTCAAAGAATCCAGAAAAATGTTGCATCTGTCCTCTCTACAACATATATTTATGGCTGCAAGAAACTCTTGTATTGTTTTGTGAAGAAAAGTCAGACATATTTTCTTCCTAAATAAACCAGTTGATTCTGAACTTGAAAGAATACCCAAGTCTAGGGCAACTTGCAACTTTGATAACCCATTATTTCCAAATAATTTCATAAGAGTCTTGTCTTCAAAAACTAAGGAAGTTTCTTCTGAATTTATGGTCAAAAACTGACTTGCAACTTCACACAGAGCAGCAAGAAACTCCTCACCAAATTGCTGAACAAGTGACTGATTTCTTAGTTTAGGACTTAAAATGAAAGTTGTGCTTTCTAATGGCAATGTTTTGAGCAAAACATTTTTCTTATCATCTTCTTTTTCCTTACTTTCTTGCTTCCTCCCCATAGCCTCCATGTACTTATTGACCATTACATTAAAAATTTCCAAGTATAGTTCATGAATTGTTTGTGGGAAGGATTTCTTCTCATACCAAACATGAACAATAAACAGCAGGAGAAGTGGTACATGGATGAGACTTTTAACCAAAGACTTTTCCCCAATATCCTTTTTAAACTGTGCTATGGCAGACTCATCCTTGTAGTAATTATCAAAGATCTTCTCAGCAAACAACATACTGTTTTCATAGCTGAAACCCTGGAGGTCCAGCAACAGGTCAATATCAGCAGATCGGATAAGGCTTAACTGACCAATCTTCCAGGATCTAGTTGTGGCAATAGCTGTCAAATGTGGATACAGGTTCCTTTGCATTATTTTTTGAATGAAAGCTGATGAATCGTCCATTTCGTCTAGGCCATCCATAATAAGTAAAACCTTGTTGTTCTCTGCTTGCCCAATTAATGCTTCAATATGAGATCTGTGAGACATACCTTGTGATTCATGAAGTGGGAATTGCGTGAGTACCACATCCATTAATGTTTTCTCATTAGAAATATCTCTCAGACAGACATACAATAAAACATCAAACCTGAGCATCTCATCCTCATCTTCCAGACCATTTGTTTCAGATTTGTCAGAGACTGTAGCACCAATGAGAAGATTTAATTTTTGGACAGAACACCAAGTATGCACAAGTTTCCGACAAAAAGTAGATTTTCCTTGACCAGCAGGTGCTTTAAGAATAATACGTTTTACATTCTTGTCATCTTTAAAAAAAAATCTGTCTAAAACTTGTGACCTTAACCAGTTTCTCATCTTCCCTCTTTTGAGTGGACACTTCTATTTCTTCTATGACTATGTCTGTGTAGAAGTCTTCAAGGTTTTTCAAGTTGACAGCACTTTCAAAGACTGGGCTTATTGAAATCACCTGGACATGTTCATAGACCTTGATCAACAACTGTTTTATCTGTCGAACATCTGAAAAAAATGAAACTTGTGGGTTTAACAATACAAAATTCAGGAGAAAAAAATGACACACTAACATCTTATCACCAAGATGAATAAAACAAAAACAACACAATAATGTTAATAATGTTAATAATAATAATAACTATCATCATCATCAAATGAGTACAAAATTTCTACCATAGGAGGCCTGCCTTAGAATTGTAATGAAAGGACTTATGGAGCATGAAATATAATAATAATAATAATAATAATAATAATAATAATAACTGCTGCATAAGTCGAAGGCTCTAAAAATAATAACCAGGAAATCAAAATACAAAATAGCAGATGATATTGTTTCTGTTGCTCTTGTTGTTGTTCATGTTTATACTATGATACTAGAAACATTTAAAACAATAATTTTTCAGATTAGTCATTAGTTGGCTGACGATTTTTTGCCACTGGGCAAAATGTAAATAATTTTTATATTATAATTTGCTTTCACCATTATAGCTCTTGCTATCTGCTTTTTCATAGCCTGGGTTCAGTGAGGCTCCAAAAGCACCATCTGGAATCAGGTCCCAATTAGTACTTCCAGTTCAGTATCCACAAATGTAGTTATATTCTATTTTTAGAACTTTTTTCCTCTCTCATTTTGGTGGTGACAGAAGAGGTATATTGATGCATATTTGGTAGGGATTTAAAGGTAATTGTTTATCTTTGAGAATAAGAGCTCAGGGTGTGGTTTTGCATGTGTATTTCAGCGACGGTGCACAGTGAGTAATAAGGCCTTGGTGATGATCTGGAAGTGAAATCTGTGTTCTGTTTACATGCTTAGGCCTTTAGTAATTTATCATATCTAACATAGTTTTTAATTTCAGTTACTACTAATGTTAGTATCCCAGCCTCCTCCATTACATTGATCCCTGAAATAACTGAAATATCAGTCAACTTATGATATATCAACTAATTAATCTCTTCTAGAAGTTTTACTCCAGTTTATTTTGCATTGGAATTTTACTATTCACCCACATCAAAATCCATTTGCAGGTTATAAACAAAGTTAATGAGAAACTTGTTAATTGGACTTTATAATGCCATCATTTTGAATATGGTCAAAACTGGTAAGGTGGTCACATGATCATGTAAAACTAGGTAAAGCATATATGACATTGTTATGATAATGAGTGACATTGTGTATGCTACTGCAAACTTAGAGCTTTTACTTCCAATAAAAATTTGATTAAGATCACAGATCAAATATGAAAGACAAACTATTATATAAATGAATCAAATCAGTAGAAAGTTTCTAAACAGACCACACCCAGTTTTGATATGATCATGTGACTGCATAGAAGGTCTTGCATTAGTTCAAAGTATTGTGAATTTCAATTGGCTGCTGTTACAATTGCTACAAGGTCTTGTAACATATGTCACAGCCAGTCAAGGTATAGCATAAGGCATACTACTCCATAATATGAAAAATTTTAAAATTGCAGGAAATTCAAAATGAGTGACGTCCTTGTAATAGCACAACTTTCTGTCCCATAAATTCATGCAGACAATTGGACCACCATAGATAATCTATGTCAAGCTTTGAGATTTCAAAAATGGTGGCATTAGTTTTAAGTCCTGTAAATTGCACACCAGAATAATGTTGCAATATTTGAACAACTATGGCTGTTCCCATAGAAGCTCAAGATTCCATGTAAACATTAAGATCATAGAAGATGCACATCCCAGAAGAAATGTGTTTTGTGAAATATCTGTACATACAGGATTATTGTGATCAAGAAGACAAAGAAAGAAAAGATAGAAACAGGGAAAAAGATACAACTGAGCTATATGGAAAATGACTTAAAGTAAGTTGATAAGAGAGAATGATGGGCATCTCAGAATCATTCAGAATTAAATGCTGGATTATGAATGCTCTAGAATCTAGATGATACCATAATTTCCAGTTTACAATTGCAGTAAAATTATATTAAAATGATATTTTACATTAATGATGGAGGAATGAATATGCATTAAATATAATGAATAATGTTATTGTTACTGACAATTAACATGGAAAGTGAAGATGTATGTATACACTTTCATCTTTGTGACCTTTGATTGAGTGCACAGCTGCAGTGCATGCCATCTGCATCACCAAAAACTGTTTCTTATATCATTAATATTGCTTAATTCAAATAACTGCTGCTGTTAAACCAAAATTCAGTAGCTTTACTCAAAATTGTGTTATTGTGCATTGTATGGATGCATTCAGCAAAATATCACACTTTATGAGTTTATTTTAGTTTATATATTTCACATTATCTATTTTTCAGGTATCACATTTAAGGACCTTTAAAACCATTGTTGAATAGAATTATATTCTTCACATGTACACAGGGGTTTCAAATATTTGATATTTCTAAAACAATCTAAATATTTTAAGTATTTTACAAAGGAAATCTAAAAGTTGGTTTGTGTCATCTTCAATGCCAGGGCTATGACATTTGCATTGAACTTTTGGTTAAAGTCTCTTGTCTTACCCAAGGATGGTCTTTGTTGGTATGTTGCCCATGAGTCACAACTTGGAAACTGCTGAGATCCCCAGTCTATAAGCTTAGATGGGTCTTAAGGACACGAGGCAGATTGGTGCCATTTACCCGCAGACCTGGGTACGAATCTCCATGGAAAATGAATTAACAATTCTCTAACCTGTATGATAGTATTATTTGTATTAAAATATTAATTCTGCCTACTATTATCAAGCATTCTTCTAAAGGAATCCAGGGATTGCACTTTCTGTTCTGTCTGGTGTATATTTATAATTCTCTATAATTAATTCTATATACTTTGATTTATTTCATAGGAACCTGGAGTGACTGCGTAAGTACATGAGAATTATTTACCAGGTCATCATGCAAGTGTGTCTGCCACACACGAGTGCATATAACACCTACTGAGTAACTTAATTTTTTTGGTGATGTGTACTTAGCCATGAGGGAATATGGGCTCGTGTGTGCAGGCAAGGTGATGAGTGTCATTTACCCATGGACCTGGGTTCAAATCTCCATGGAGTATGAATTAAAAATTCTCAAACCTGTATGATAGTACTATATATATATATATATATATATATATATATATATATATATATATGTATATATATATAAGGTTGAAGGGAAAGAGGAATGAAAATTAGACATATGTCCAGCACTAAAGACCCCTGTGGTTGGGAACTTGATAACATGGGAATTATTAAGATCACCATCCATTAACTATATATATATATATATATATATATATATATATATATATATATATATATATATATATATATATATATATATATCCTGCATGAACTTATGAAGTGTAAAACTAAGTAATAGAAATAATCAAAAACCAATAACTTTTGTAAAAGTCAACAAATAATTTATGTCTCTAGAATACAAATTGAAAATTTAAAAAGAACATATAGCATTGTGAATTGAAACCTAACTAGTCCAATAAGTTATATCACCGGTCCTAATTAATAAAATTCTAATTAAATTCTGTTGGTGTTTCAAAAAATCTTCAACTTTGTGTTGATGTGCCTGTAGTGGCCTGTAATGTGGAGATGTGCCAACAGTCTTTTGATGAATCACAATAATATAATCCAAGATGTCCTTGTCTGAATTCACTATAACTCCAAGTTATTGTCTGATTCCAAAAGTATTATTGATGAGCACTTTGCATTTCCAGTGAATAATAACGAATTAAACACTGATTCTGTTGAAGATGTTAAAGCAAGAATGAGCAACTTCCCAAGTAAACAAGATTACATAAATTAAAAAAACTAAGACACAAAATTAGAACCAGGATGAGGATAACAAGCTCATTTCTAGAAATTTCTAAATTGTCAACAAGATAAAATCAGCAACTAAAGTTATAATAAAGAATGTGGTAAACATCAGGTAGACCAGGTTTTGTTATGGGGAATTCCAATATCCAGGACCCACACCAAATAAACATGTTTACATCTACTGATAATGATCTAAATATATAACCACACTCATCATAGAGAAATATTAACTATCTATTATATTGTTTACAAAATAATGAACTTAATTTTGGACAAGGTCTGAAACTTAATACAACTATATATATAATCATGGAGAAAAAACTAATAAACAATACACAATAAAATATGCATAACACATTCAAAGAGTATTTTAGGCAAGTTCTAACTTGGCAGTTTCCATATCAACCATTAAAACTCCATAATAACCAGACAGAAAATACATGTTTTCACAGCTCTCCCAAAATACACTGGTAACATTTTTATTGAAGTATTAGATGAAATATTTATTATGTCATAATCAACAAATGTGTATATATTGATTCCCATGATAGCCAGGTGAGAAACATAATCTTCAGATCTTCAAAACCACTTCATTTGATTTTGTTGATCTGTCAAGAAATGTTCAAATATGGTATGTTTGTTTCATAATGCCTCCTTATCAACCAAGAATCATTGATATTAGCCAGGCAGAAAGTTGTTTTAATAATTTTAAAATCTATAATGGTAATTTAAGTAAAACTTTAGAAATAAAAGAAATATATTTTATATGATCTGCAAATGTTGTTTGTATGGTGAACAAAATACTGTGATTAACCAATCAATTTGGCTGCGAGGAGGACTTTGAATTTATTTTCAAACCAGAAATATTTTTTCTCTATTACCTCAAGATAGCTTAATTCTGTTCAACTAATGAAACTGGATATAATATGTTCTTTTTCCACAAATTAGTTTGTCATGGAGTTTAGAGCAAAAACGAGAAAAATCTCTAACCAAGTTGAACCTGCAGATTACTATTTTTGTTAACTGTTATTTCAATCTTAGATGTGGGAGCCATACCTAGTTCACATAAAGTAAATTCTCTTCATTTTTTGGAAAGGAGGCAAGAGTTATGTCATGTTCAAAATACTTCTGTTGATAAGATAATGTTGGTGGCATATGGTATTTACTTGGTCCATCTGTCCACTTATTTGTAATGAAACTTCTCGAAAGCTTATTAAAATTAAACTTGCAATGTATGTTTATTTGGGATAAGTATCTTTGTGTATCATACAAATAAACAGATAGAGGGTTCATCTTTTTATTATTTTATTTTAGGAGAGACAGACAGACAGAAAAACACAGATAGAGAGAGAGAGAGAGAGAGAGAGAGAGAGATGTTACAATGTACACTTTCAATCTGTAATGCTTTGAGATGACCTCCCATGATCCCATTAAACAACAACTGATTCCCTTATCCTCTACTTGAAAACTGCATATCAAAAATGCTATTCTTAAAGGAGACCACAGTACTAAGTATTAAAACTATTTCATTCCATCCTTGCCACAAGTGCATACTAGTCTTTTATTATTAGCATCAACATCCACTCTCATGCTGAAGATTACTGTTTTGATTTGTCATGTGATCAGATTAGTATAGTCAAGCTCTATTTTTAGACAACAAAACCACTATGTACATTGAAATTTAGCCATCTCTATATGCTATTTTCAGCCTTATTAAACTGAATAATTGAGCTTAATTTCAAAGGTTTTCAACATTTCGAATCAAATAGAGAAAATAAAAGCAAAGTTGTTTTGTTTTTTCTTTTAAATTTATGCAATGCAGCCACTTTAACAAACCTGGATAGTTGACTTATGACAGCTTGTGAATGCAAATTCACCCATGTGTTCAAATTATACTGTGGAAAGAAAAGCTTGTAACAAAGCCTAGCTTCACTACACCATTAGATATCTGTGTAATTATCTTCATTCACAAACAATATAATTGGAGTGCTTACTTAGTACAAACAGGAAAAGTTATTCAGACAATGAGCCTTGACCCCTCAATCTCTCTACTACTCCTGAGGACCAGACCATGATTTAAAACTTGCTGTTCATAGTCTTCCTAAAGATTGACCAGTCACATGAATTATTTGTCATTTCAAATAATCACTAAGGGTACTACAAGATCAATGAAATTGTCATCAAACTAGTATCATTTAATTTTCCAATTACACCATCAAATTATTATCATTATTTTGTTGTTTTATTTGCTATAATTTCATTTAAGTTTTATGCACCTTGTATTCTAAAACTTGTGCTTTTAAGCAACTCCTCTGTAACCCACACACATGACTCTAAAGAGTCAAAAAGAAAAGCTTGCTTCCTTAATTTTACTATAATAATATATGCATGTATGTATGTAGCTTGTTGTTTATTGGGTTTAACACCATTTTTCAGCACATGATGGCAGCCAGTAAAACTGGTGGAGAAAGAGCCAGGGGAAACACTGGTAAGAACCACCAAACCATAATAATAATAATAATAATAATAATGCTTTATTTATAGAGGGTGACACTATTCTCCCTTGAGACCCTCTTAAGGAGAGTATAACGATGCACATTATATGAATATAGCAATAATTACTGTTTATTTTAACATGTTTGGTATTAAATGCTAAACTCAATTATCTATTAGAAGCACATACATGTTCATGATATCTCTTCTTATATACTGTAATATTTTCAGCAGACTTTACATGTAGTGGAAGCTTGTTCCACTGAACTGTACCAGTGTATTGGAAGCTTTTCTTAAATTGCTCTGTTCTTGGTTTTGGTGCTAGAAGGTTTCCATGTGATATTGATCTCAACTGCTATTGTGTTGAAAAAGGCCTGAATAAGTCCTGAAGATACTCTGGTGCCATTCCATGTAGACATTTATATAAAAGAACTGCCTTGTGAAAATCTATCCTGTCATATTTTGTGAACCATTTGAGTTCTGTAAATGCTTTTCAAGGATGATCAACAGATGCATCTAAAATTATGCATGCTGCTTGTTAAGCCGTAAGAAACTACTGGCAACCTTTCTCACAGACCCACATTGGCTGAGCCAGAGACTCGAACATGGACTGAGATGAGATGGCAGTGATCAGTAAAAGTGAGCACAGTAAGTAAGTAGGTAAGTAAGTAAGTAAGTAATTAAGCAAGCAAGCAAGCAAGCTAGCAAGTAAGTAAGTAAGTAAGTAAGTAAGTATGTAACCAATAGGATTCAAACCCTTGGTGAGTATGGGATTGTCACTCATTGCATGTGAAGACTGGACCTGATGGATTGTGCCGAGGAACCACGAGCAGGAAGGCAGACCCAGCAAAGCATTGTGAAGCGCTAAGAGCAAGGCAAGACACATAGTACACCTTGGTCATCTACTGCATCCAGTCTCCATTCCAGCCATCTTGACTATGTCATGCCACTGGAGAAAGTGGGGCCTGGATGAGAGAGTGAAGCTGATGCAGCACAACTCTCCCTCACTTTAATCCAACTCATTCATGTCATCATCCATGCCCAAGTCCTACAGCGATGGGAGAGCTGCAACATGGCAGGTGTAGATGCACTTCCAGTCATAGTGGCAGACCTGCATGCAGGCGGCTCAGGCCATAGGGTCATCTTCCAATGACCTGAATCAGAAATGGATCTTGGCAGCTGTCTGAGTGACCAATCAGACCTCTTCAGGATAGTGCTGCTTACATCTATAGCCTGAGGAAGGGGCTAGAAAAGATACCCTAAAAAAACTACCCCGACCAGCTTACCACAGCTGGAGGGAATCACATTCTTGCGGTTGAAACACAAAGAAAACCTGAAAGGTTCCACTCACTCTTGGTGCCTGGAACATATGCACTCTATTGGATTGTGCAGAGGCTGAAAGATGGGAGAGAAGAATTGCCCTGATTGCAAGAGAACTTGCTCGCTACAAGATAGAGATAACAGCCCTGACAAGGGCCAGTTGACTGAAGTTGGAGCTGGCTACACCTTTTTCTGGAGTGGATGTAGCACCGATGAACATCATGAGTCTGGAGTTGGTTTCGCCATCAAGTCGAGTTTGGTGAATAAGCTCTCCATCTTACCAAAGTGAATTAATGACTGGCTAATAATGCTGAAGCTACCATAACATGGAAAAAAGCAAGCCACACTCATTACGGCTTAAGCACCAACTATGACCAACTCGGAGGAAGCCAAAGACAAGTTCAACCAGGAAGCTCTGATTGCTTCAGTACCAAAGTCAGACAAGCTGATCATTCTTGGTGATTTTAATGCCAGAGTTGGTGAGGACCAGATCTTGTGCGAGTTATTGGTAGATATGGCAATGGCAACTGCAACAGCAATAGACATCTGCTCTTGAGGATGTGCACAACATATGATCTCCTGATCACAAACACCATCTTCCATCTGCCTAACCGTAATAAAACAACTTGGATGCATCCACAGTCTAAGCATTGGCATCTGATCAACTACATCTTAGTCCATGGGAATAACAGGCAGGATGTCCGGGTGACCAAAGCTATGTGTGGTGCTGACTGCTGGACAAACCACAGGCTACTGATTTCCAAGATGAATCTTAGAATTCAACCTCTCAGACATCCACAGGGAATTAAAGTCCCAAAGCTACTCAACATCTCCAGGCTGAAGGTCAGCAACACTGAGCAAGCTCTGTCAGAAGCTCTGACAAGCCAGATGGAAGCCACAGACTCTGATACCAATGATGTAGAGAAATGCTGGGTGGCCTTCAAACATCTGGTGTACTCTACTGCATCTGAAACCATTGGCATCAGTGTGCAAAAGCACCAAGACTGGTTTGGCAAGAACTGTGAAGAAATACAGTCCCTGCTAGAGGTGCAGCTCCATCATGCATACAACATCGACCCCATGTTGCAAAGAAAGATGACTTCAGCAGTCTGCCAAGCTGTGCAGAAGAAACTGCAAGATGCAGGACACATGGCTGATGATATTTAGTCTTTTGCAAACAGACACAACATGAAGAATTTCTATAGTGCTATTCATGATGTTTAAGGCCCAGTAACAGCAGGCACAGCTCCACTCTTGAGAACCGATGGCAGAACTCTCACAACTGAGAAGGAGAAGATACTGGATTGCTGGGTGGAACACTTTTATTGTGTCCTCAACTGACCCTCTTTCATCAGTGATGAAACGATCAACCATCTACCAAAGGTGGAGATCAATTAGAGATTGGCTGACACTCCAACAGTGACGGAAGCTCACAAGGCCTTTGAGCTCCTAATAGGAAAGCTCCAGGAGCAGACTCCATCCCAGATGAGATCTACAAGTCTGATGGGCCTAAGCTAGTGGAAAGACTAACAGAAATGTTCTGTGAGATGTGGAAGCAAAAATGCATACCTCAGGAATTCAAAGATGCATCCATCATCCACATTTACAATTGCAAAGGCAATCAACAATCCTGCAACAACCATAGAGGAATCACTCTACTCTGCATTGCAGGCAAGGTCCTCACAAGGCTACTGCTGAGCAGACTCAGAGAGCACCCTGATCATGGCCTACTGACAGAAAGTCCGTGTGGCTTCCGAAAGAAGAGAGGCACCATCGACATGATCTTTGCTGCCAGGCAGATACAAGAAAAGTGTCATGAACAAAATGTCCAGCTATATACCACCTTCATGGACATGACTAAGGCATTCAACACTGTCAGTCAGGAAGGCCTTTGAAGATCATGGCCAAATTTGGATGTCCAGAAGTTTTCATTGAAATGGTGATGCATTTTCAAGAAAGCATGCTTGCCAGAGTCCAGGATCAGGGTAACTATTCTGAACCCTTTGCAGTTTTGAATGGTGTGAAACAAGGATGCATCTTAGCCCCCACTCTCTTCAGCCTCCTGTTTTCCACAATGTTGATGGATGCTTTCAAGGATAGTGATGTGGGAGTAGGTCTCCGATATGTTCTGGATGGGAAGTTGTTCAACCAGAGGAGGCTTCAAATCAAATCCAAAGTCCAAGCTGAGAACACTTGCAACCTCCTCTTTACAGATGACTGTGCCCTTAACTTCAGCATGGAGGCAGGAATGCAACAAAGCATGAACTTTTTATCCACAGCATGCACCAACTTCAGACTAAACATCACTACCAATAAGACCAAGGTTCTACATCAGCTAGCGCCCAGAGAAGATTACCTGGAATAATCCATCACTGTCATGGGCCAAAGCTCAAAAATGCAGACAGGTTCACATACCTCAGCAGCATCCTCTCACAAGCAGTCCACATAGACGATGAGGTCAACACCAGGAATGCCAAAGCCAGTGTAGCATTTGGCAGACTCTGCTCAAATGTCTGGGATAGGAGAGGCATCAAGCTTGCCACCAAACTCAAAGTCTATGCAGGGGTTGTTCTCCCCACCCTCCTCTATGCTTGTGAGACCTGGATTATGTATAGCCACCATGTTAAAAAACTGAACCACTTTCATATGAGCTCCCTGAGAAAACTACTGAAAATCAGATGGTAGGACAAGG
Organism: Sinohyriopsis cumingii; assembly: GCA_028554795.2. Classification (NCBI taxonomy): domain Eukaryota; kingdom Metazoa; phylum Mollusca; class Bivalvia; order Unionida; family Unionidae; genus Sinohyriopsis; species Sinohyriopsis cumingii. The sequence continues at coordinate 43,286,362 of CM068837.1, forward strand.
TACCGAACACAGAGATGCTCATTCAGGCTGGCATGACAAGCATCCACACCATGCTGTGCAAGGCACAGCTCCGATGGGTTGGCCATGTTGTCTGCATGCCAGTAGAATGCATACCTAAGAAGGTCTTCTATGGAAAGCAAGGCAAGAGATCGCACAGTGGTCAAAAAAGAGGTACAAGGACACCCTCAAGGCCTCGCTAATGAACTTAATCATTGACCCCGACAGCTGGGAAAGTGTCGCTCTGACCGATCTGCTTGGCATAGTTAAGTTAATGCTGGTGCAGTAGCCTTTGAGCAGAAAAGACTTGTGGACACAGCTGAGAAATGTGATATGCACAAATCCAGGAACAGCAGTTCCGCAACTCACTGTCAGCAACCTGTACATCCATGTCCCCACTGCAACAGACTCTTCTGGGCCAGACTGATCAGCCATCTCTGGACCCACTCCCAGTGAAATGATGACATTGAATGGTCCTCATCAACACCGATGGACAAAACTTCATGTATGTATGTATGTGTGTGAGTGTGTGTGTGTATGTATGTATATATGTATGTATGCATGCATGCATGCATGCGTTTGTTCTGCCTCTATAGTTTTAAACTAAGTAACAAAAAAGATCAAAACGCAAAATGTTTTGTAAAATACAACAAATATTTCTATGGAATACAAAGTGAAAATTTGAAAAGAGCCTACAGTATTGTGAATTAAATCCCAAAGAGTCATAAAAACTATATCACACATCCAAATGCATACAGTTCCAACTGAAATCCAATGGTATTCCAAATATTCGAATATTGAATGTGTTGTAGTTTTGAATGTGGCATTGTGCCAATCATCTGAATTGTGATCATATGTTAACAATCCTATGATGTATCACAATAATATAATCCAAAATGTTCTTGTCTGAATTTACTTTTATACCAAACTAATGTTCCAGTCCAAGAATATTATTGATGAGCACTTTGTATTTTCAGTGAATAATTATCTGAATAAATAATTCCATCCAAATAAAAAATTTAACAAAATAAGACTAATTATATTTCCAGATGTTAAGGCATGAATGAGTAATTTCTTAAGTAAACAACATTATATAAAAGCTAAGACACAAAAACAGAACCAAGATCAAAAATTCATCTCTAGAACATTCTAAGTTGTCAACAGGGTAAGATTTATTACTAAAATTATAATAAAGAACATGGGAAAGATTATGTATACCAGGTTTTTCCATGAGGAAATTCCATTGTCCTAAATTCCAATTAATATTAATGTTTACCTCCACTGATAATGATCCTAATATTTAATCTACAATCACAGAGAAATATTAGTTACGTATTATGTTATTTACAAAATCAATATCCCTAGTCATCTATACAGTGAGCTTGATTTTGGACAAGGTTAGGTACAAAATACAAATGTATATAACATACTCAATAAAAAAAGCCAACAAATAATTTATGCATGCATGCATGTATGTATGTATGCTAGTAAAAACTAGACAACTGATGTACTGTTATGATAAAATATGCACAAGGCTTCAAGGATGAGTACATACAGGAGTCATACAAATAGTAGCAGCAAACCTGTATAAATTATTATAGGTGAGTACATGATAACAATGTAGTAAAAAGTAGTAGTAATGAATTAGCAAAATCATACAAATGGTTGTTTTTGTAGATCTTGACTAAGGAGCTTTATGAAAGCAGGGCATGTATCAGCTGATTCTATATAAGATGGTATGGAATTCCATGGTTTGGCTCCAGAAAAAGCAAAACTCTTCTTATAAAACTCTGAATTTGCTTTAGGTAAATATAACATTGTTATTTGTGATGGATCTTTTTTCATACATAAATACATTTGTAATAAATTTAAAATTACATTTAAGATCATTAGGTGCCAAACCATGTAATGATTTATAGCCTAGTAAACCCTTCTGAAATTGAGTTCTCTACTGAAATGGAAGCTACTTTAAGGTTTTAAAAAGATCTGTTGATGGTATATCTAGATCAGCATTAAGAATAACTCTAGCTGTTCTTCTCTGAAATTTCAGTAATCCTTCCTGATTTTCTGTACCACTATTACCCCAGACAGAACAATAATAATCTAAGTGTGGCATGATATATGCATTGTAGAATAACTTTCTGTTTATGAAGGCAATAAGATTTTATTCTGTTCAAGTGATAAAGCAATAAGTTAACTTTTTATTGACCATATCAAATTGTATTTTCCAACACAAGATATTGTCTATCATGATGCCAAGCACTTTTCCATTTTCAGACTGTTGTATATCCATTCCTTTTACTGTTACTTTGAAGTCTCAGCTTTTATTCCTGCTCAACTACCTATGATCATAGGTTTAGATTTGGATGTATTTATCTTCATATCAATGTGTTCACACCAGTTATTTATTTTTATCAAATTTTTATTTAACTAAGTGCTGATCTCATGGCCTGTTGATCTAATGTTTTAAGATGTCATATTATCTGCAGACATGTTAGAAGTGGATAGCACAAAGCAATATGGTAAATCATTGATGTACAGTGAAAAGAATAATGGTCCAAGAATTGATCCTTGTGGAACACCTGACTTTATCAGTTTCTTATCAGAAAGTTTCTTGAAAATAGAAACTTGCTGTTGTCTACCTTCAAAATAGGTTTAAACCCAAGTTAAACTTTCATTGTTAACATGATGTATGCTGAGCTTTTCCAGCAGGATTTTATGATTTACAAGGTCAAACTCTATGTAAGGTCAAGAAACACTGTAACCACAAGGTTACCTTGATCTATTGCTGTTAACCAATCATCCACCATTATAGTCGATGTAGTCTGGCATGAATGTCCTTCACAGAAGCCTGATTGTTGTCAGTGTAGTAAATTAAATGATTCCAGGTAGTTTCTAAATTCATTACAACATGTTTTTCTAAAATCTTTGAAAGTGATGATAAAACTGAATGTATTGGAGTCACTTTTGCCATTTTTAGCATGTTTTGAAAAATACATGTGGAAATACTTAGACTGAAGATATGCATAAGTGAAGGTTCAATCAAATGAGATGAGAGTTTTATGAATTTAGTACTTATATTATTTGACCTGTAGCTGTTCTGACATAAAGTTGGTATAATTCATTTAAAATGAATTCAAGACTTATTTTAGGTATTTTGAAGCACTCTTCTTTGCTAATTTTTGAAGAAATATGCTTATGTAATTCAGTGATGGAGAATCTTTTATGAGTTGTGGGATTCACAAGTTTTTCTTTCATATTCAAAAAGTAATCATTGAGGGCATTTGCAATTTCAAGAGGTTCTTGCTGAATATCACCATTTTCATCACCAATGCATGAAAATGGCAGGTTATGGACAGATTTTCCTCTTAAGTCACTGAACTTTTTCCACAGTTTTCTAGGGTTCTGTTTTTGTAATACTATCTGTTATTTCAGTGGAATAATATGTTTTCTTTGCCTTTTGAATCATGGCTTGACTCTGTTTCTCCATAATCTGTAATTGTCAGTATCTTTTAATTTTTTTTATATCTATTCCTTGTCATAACAGAATTCAATATATCACCTTTAATCCAATTTGGTTGATTTTGTTTCTTGATTCCCTTGAAATTAATAAGCATGAGTGTTCAGGATGTTAGTGAACATATCTATGTATGTGGATAGTGGAGCTACAGACTTTGAGCCAATTATAACCGCAGAGGCAGTGCAGAAGCACAAGCAATTGAAATCTCAGAACTGCAGAACATCCTCCTTTGATTAAGCAAACCCGAGCATCTCCTGTCAAGTGTGTAACAGACAGTTCAGAGTACAAATTGGCTTCATCAGCCACTTATATACTTATAGAAACCAAACCAGTTAATGATATCATGGTCATAATCGAGCTTGAAGGACGAAATTCAACAAATCAAACTAAAACCATAGATTCTTTTACTTTTATCATACTTTTAAAATTTGATTGCTTACTCAGGTGTTATTCTATGGAACGAACTCCCCAAAGCAATTAGATCATAAACAAATCTAAATGTGTTCAAACAAAAACATATTACTATTATCTCAAAAGGCAGTTTTCAATGTATTGAAATACATGCACTCCAATTTATTCTGTTCACATACATCATATAGACTTTGTACTTTTATACTTTACGCATTTAACCATGGTTTACTATTTTTAACTTTTTAATGTTTTTCTTCTCATATTTACAATAGTTTGTTCATCCTGAGGTCCTCATTGGAGAATATTATATTATAAACTTTGATAATGTTAAATTCCAGGAAGATCAGAAACAGATTCCATGGAATACAGTAAAAATCTTTCAAGATATTGATGATGTTTTGGATACTTGGATGGATCTTTCATAAAAAAGTAAGCAAACATGAACCTTTAAAAACACACAGGATAAAGAAAGACCATTAGCCACGCTGGAACTGCCCAGAACTTTTAGAGGCAATAAAGCAAAGAGACCAATTAAAATCAGTATGAAATCAAACTGAATATAGAGTTTGGAGGAATAAAGTTAATAAAATGATACATCAGGCCAAACAAAAACACTACAAAAAAGTGCTGGATGAAAATAGAAATAAACTGAAAGCTATCTGGAGAGTGTTCTGGGAAATGTAAAAATAAAACTGAAATTTTATCCCTTAATCATGAGGGCATTTATACCATTAATCCAACAGACATCTCAAATATTTTTAATGAATTTTTGTTGAAACTGTTGAACAAATTTAAGAACCCAGATCTTCATCTGATTATCTGGAACAATTACGTGCTGAAAAACTACCAAATAATATAAAGTTTGAAATTCCTGAAAGGAGTCCTGAATTTGTGTTGAAATATATTTAAAAAATGGATGATTGTAAAGCCACAGGACTTGATATGATTGGACCAAAGTTACTGAAGGTAGCTGCACCTGCAATAGCAGAGAGTATTGCTTTCTTGTGCAATGAAAGTATTAGGTCTAATAAATTCCACAGATATGGAAAACTGCCAAGGTAACACCACTGCATAAAGCAAATTGTCTCTCCAAATTACTAGAAAAACATGTACATGGTTCATTTCTAAACTAACGGAACACTTATGATCTTATTCATGATAATCAGCCTGGCTTCAGACGGAATCACTCATGCAAAACTGCACTTATATCTTTGATAAAAAGCTAAAAGCATTAGATACAGAAATGATAGGCACCAGTATGGTTGATTTTCAGAAAGCTTAGATCTTGCAGACCTTGAAATTTTGCTTGAAAAACTAAAAATGTATCAATGCAGTGAAAACTCCCTAAACTGGTTTACTTCTTACTTAACTTATAGAGTACAAAAAGAATCTTCAAATGGTCAAATTTCTAAAAGTAAAAATATTAAATTGTGGAGTACCACAGGGCTCTATCCCCTGACCTCTGTTATTCATTATATTTATTAACAATTGCTTCTTAAGACTGGAACTTCAATTTCTTCCACCGACCTCTATGCAGATGATACTACACTGTCTACGATGGGGAAAACCAAAATGGTACTTGAAAATAATTTACCAGATACTATCAACAGACTTCAAGTATGGTGCAAGGAAAACAGTATGACCATAAATACAGAAAAAAGAAAAGCCCTACCAGTTACAACAACAAAAACAAGCAAGGCTGGATAGCAACAAACTCCATGTTCTATTTGACTATGTGAACCTTAATATGACCTCTCATGATAAAATTCTTGGTGTATTCGTAGATAAGAATCTTACTTGGTCTGTTCACATGAAACATGTTTCAAGAAAGGTTAATTTGTATCTTTGGTTACTGAAGAAAATCAAAACATACATTCCTCTTCAGTATAGGGTCATCTTTTATAAAAGTTATATTCAGCCATATCTGGACTATTGTAATGTGCTTTGGGGTAATACCTCTAATTTGAATATAAACCTTTTAAGACTCCAAAAGAGGGCATGCCATATAATTCTAGATCAATGTATTGACAGTTTCCAGGATGGAGTGAATAATATAAAGATTTTAACAGTACATGAAAGAATATTTCTTAGAAAGGCAAAATTGATGTATAAAGTATCCAGAAAAGCTATTCCTGTATATCTAAGCAATATCTTTCATCAAGAGATGCTGATGGTACTCCAAAGTTTAGGTCTATTAGAAGTAAAAATTACATTATACCAATACCAAAGAAGGAATTGTTTTTTAAAAAAAGTTTTCGTTATGCTGGTCCATTGGTATGGAACAACATGCCCAGTTACATAAGGCAGGCTCCTACCGTTTCTTCTATTCATAATCGATGTGGATGAAATCTTAAGACATTTGAACAGTTCTAGTAATATAAACATTCCTGCTTTGCTGTAATTTTGCTTCATTTTTGCAGTTGAAATGTTCCATGCATGATATTTTATATTTTATATATGTTTATGTGTTCACAGATGCCTGTGCATATGTTCCAGGCTTGATATTTTGAATTTTAAAATCATTTAATTATTTAGTGTCAAGACTGATTTTTCACATCATATTGAATATATTGTACATTATTGTACACAACAGCAAGAAGGCTTCAAGGTACATAAGTTCTGTAACTGAGTTATCTTCTCTAACTAAAATCTGTATTATTATTATTATTATTATTATCAGTAGTAGTAGTAGTAGTAGAAGTAGTATTAATAACCGAGTTGCCTTCATCAGATTAAGTATTCATTATTATTATTATTATTCTAAAGTATAGTCAGTTATTAAAACCCCAGACTCTCCCATAATATTCATTATTAAAACAGTTTTAAGCTTGAGATTTTATGTTCCACAAAGATGGAATTCAAATTCTTAACATACTTACAGGGAGGTTAGTTTTATAAATAGCGCTACACTGCAGAGTTTGTTTTATTATTGGAAACATTCAGTTTAAAATATTAAGTTAAATGTAAACAAATGACTAAAATACTAGTATGAATTTATAATTGAATTACCTTTGTCTGTTGGTTGCATTGCACATCTTGTCTTCCCTACAAAAATGAAGAAAAGAAGGTTCTTTTAATTTTTCTCAAATTGATCAAATAAGACAAATTTTGACAGAACCAAATCCAGTTTATGTAAATTACTTAAATTGTGACAAAAAAATCAATAAATTTGCATCATCATTATGGATACTCTTCAACTTAGCTACATCTATATACAGTACTGTATTTGCATACAAAATGACATTTTCAAGACTGATATAACCATTAAATACACACTTCATAGGATGAGAAAATAAAAGAACACAATAAATTTGGACAGAAACGTATCCAAAACAGGCCCCTTCAGACTTTTAGGAGCAGGGTGTCGGTGCCATGCAAAACTCCTATCCGATTGTTTTCTTGGTTGTACAATCACTTGAGATGGTAGTGAAAAGTTTGCCCCTTGAGAAACTTGATCTTACATAATTTTTTGTATGGTTTCCAGACCACCAGTAGGAGAAACTGAAGAGGACAAATGGAATTACCCTAAGGGTACCAGGTACAAAACTGAGTTCAATGTTCCCAAAAGAAAGATATACAAGGAAAGTGAAAATGAATGTTTTGGCTTGCAAAATCCTCAACACATCCAGTATTTTGTCTATCCTTACTGGGAGAACATGAATCCAACCCAGAAAAGCAATGATATTCATTCCTATGTACAACAAATCCTAAGAAGAATTAAAATATGTTTTCTCTAGGTTTAGTACAATTTCTGAGTCACTTAGAACAAACTATGGATCATATGAAGTAACATGGACTGCTTGTTGCTGTTGTGCAGCAACCAGTCATTAAGTCACTGGATAAGAATAATTTACATAGGCCTCCATGTGCAGCCAATACTCCAATCAATCTGCTGAAGTCTCTGGGTGCTGAAGATAGACTGAAGGGGTCAGAAATGAAAGACTTAATGTTTCTTGTGTGGAGGAAAGAATGGGATCTGGAAATAAACATACTAAAGACCAATGGAAGATTGATGGAAACTATCTAGTTTCCACCTGATCCAGATTGGTGCAGCAATTTCCATTTTGAAGGTTTCTACTTGCAGAAATATTTTTTAGGGGAAAAGATCTATAATCAACCTCAGATTCTCACCTTTTTGGGTACCAGAAATGCCCATGAGTACAGGGCTGGTAACTGGATGTTTTAAAACTTTTATATTGATTCCTTTTGAAGAAGGGTGTGCAACAATTCCTTTAATCTAATTATATCTGACTGAAGTAAGAAGATGGGTGTCCTGGAGATAGGAGGAACCTCTGTGAATTGCTGACGTAAACCCTCCTTCACTAAGGAAAGAACCCATCACAACCTACTATCTCTCTCTTCTTGTAGTGACTTAATCCTGTGGTGTTATTAAAACCTCTTTGATAATAGCTAATTTTATTTGGTCAATAAAATTTACAGAATGCTTTTAATACCATTAAAGTCTTAAAAGGATTCATTTACTTGGGAATATCAGCATATTCCTTGCTGATGTAAGTACAGAAGTACCAGTGAAAAAGTAAAATTACACATGCCACTGGAAAGAAATACCAGAGTAAACTGTTATACCAGCACACCTCAAATATATATATATATAACAAATAATTTATTTCCCTAGAAAAACAAGGTAAAAATTAGAAAAAGACCTACGGTCCTACGAATCAAATCCAAAAATAATCCAAGAATAATGAAAGAATTAAAAAATAAAATTCCTAGTAATAAAAAGTCCTAATGAAACTGTTCAAATCCCAATGTAATCCAAAATGGAAGGTGATGATGTATGCTGTGGTCAGTGTTGTTCTGATGTGTCAACAGTTCTTTGTTGAATCACAGAAAATATTATTCCAATTTGAATTCTGTATAAATTTTGAAAAATGTCCTTGTCCAAGAATTTTGAAGGAGCACTTGTATTTCCAGGAAAAATAATCTTGAATTCAAATAATTGGAAGAAAAATTAAAAATTCAACTAAAACTGATAACAACAAAACGCCTTTTAAGTATCAATAATTTGGAGCCTGACTGGCTAATTCTTATCATAACATAAATTATAAGCTGACTAAAATGCAAACCAGATGCCCAGATGTGGGTCAATCCTCTGAAAAAGCCTAATTGATACATGTTATTTGACATGTAGGCCAGATATGACCTTGACTAAAATCAATGATTCTACTCTGGGAATGAATATTACAACAACAAAAAAAAGTTGTTTACAGGAAACTGTCATTGGTTCTGAATCAAGGTCAGCAACTAGAAACAGTGTTTCTATTATTGATTTAAATTTCTGGACAATGTCAAATCCAGTAAATAAAGTTACATTTCAATAGCATGTAATAAAATATAACAAAACTAAAACTAACAAACAAACAATTAAATTAAATCAAATATACATAACACTATATATATATATATATATATATATATATATATATATATATATATATATATATATATATATATAAATATGTTAGGTGTGAGGAAAACCTTGTGTATCTCTCCAAACAGGAGAAAATTTTTATGTCCTCTGACCCAAGGGGCTTGAGATACAAATTCTGAGGTAGAATGACCAGATCTCTTCCTCCTCCAGCCCCTGTTGGAAGGATGCAGGGACATGAAGGAAGTAGCTGTTGTTTGAGCCCAGTCTTCAGCAAAGTGAGTCCACTAATACTGACAAGATTTCCTCATCCTGCTCCAGCTCATGGGAGGCAGGACATTGTATCCACAAGAAGATGCCAATCCTGGAATCCATTTCCCTAGTCTGGCTTATATACACCAACTTCCTGTCCTCAACAGGATTCAACAGGAGCCTGTCCTGTCCTGAAGGGGCTTAATATTAGATGATTGTATATGCATGTTATAGAATTAGAGAATAAAGGAAAGCAATGTTGTAGCAATGTAGAGTTATATTATTTAACCTAGACAATTATGGATGGAGGTGAGTATCAAACAATATCTTCTTGCCCTGTCCATTCCCTTGTCACTGACTGGAAAATGATAGATAATTTAATCTGAGATATATAAACTAATAATGGGTGCAGAGTGTATACATTTTCTAAATGTGAAAAATAAAAGGAGTAAATTACTATAAGAACAGATTAGGTACATATATTACATATGTTTCTTTTACTTTTTGATTACAATAATGATTTTCATATTTACTATCATTTTATAATTAATGCTTTTATACTTGGTTCCAAAACAAAGGATATAATAAAAGCATGCAACTGATATATTTATTCAGTATTGCACTGTTCACTTCAAATAATGAGCAAGAAATGCAAATAGCATGTGAAAAATATGTGATCAAATGTTACATCATCTGCTAGTGATTTACAATGGAACTTCTATGTATTAGAAATAAATTCCAACAGAGCAAACTTAAATGATTCCATGAAGTTCCTCTTTTTAACATGTTTAAACTAAGCCCCAAAACATATATAAAAATTTTGCATTTCTTTGACACAGAGTACATTTTATTCAGTTGCTTACTGCACATAATATCTGTGTTATAAGGAGGATATAATTTATTGCATGAGTAGGTGTGATTACTCATCTACTCAACTGGTCTTGAAGAATGAGCAAATAAAACCAATCTTGTATGAGTTCACAACCTTGGTGAAGACAACAGTTTTTAAAGCACTGAAATATGGGTTTAAAATCCATGTATTGTTCTATTTTTCCTATTTCAAACATAAATGACAACAAAACAATCTATAATTTTATATCCTATGGTAATACTATATACTGATATATTACCAATAATAAAAATTATATGTTCCAGGTATAAATCTTAAAAAATTACAGAAATAAATTCAGTTTTTAAATTGATTTCAAAAGTCTGACTATAGAAAATGGTGAAAACTCTCAACACTGTATCTCCATTATGTCCATATTTATAATTAACAGACATTGTTTCAATTCAATTACTTGATATTTAACAAAATTCATAATGGGGTTTTAATTAGCAACCTTCATACAATAAAAATCAATATGCTGAATTATAGCTACAGATTCATCTTGTGTCCATGTCACAAAGAACAACTGTTCTGATGGAAGCAATGAACCCAATAATGAGATTACATATATAGTATTTATCAATTAACAAAAAGGTGTGGGGTTTTAAATATGATATTGATGTTGTTTTTGAGTTAGAATTTCATTACTCAAGACACTAACTTTCACCTTGTATGACTGACAAGAACAAAGAAAAACTTTTAAAAGAAATTTCAAAATGTGATATAGATAAGCAGAAATGTAACAAAGACAACAATTGCTTATTTTAATACAGAAAATGTTGACTCCAAAAAAAATTAATTTGACATATATCAATAAGATAAGCAAAGTTGCATTGTCAATTATTGTGATCAATTATGTTTAATGAATAACTTCATTACATTATCTATTGAAATAATTGCACATTAAAAAAAAATCCCCCAAAATGCACACATCATTGGAAAAGACTAGCTCAAAATGTTTTACCAAATAACTTTGGTACCTGGCGTTTGAATTTACTGGAATAATAAAGAATATCACCATGAAATGACAAACTGAAACAGCATACCAAAGAATATTGTGACTTAAAACAAAGATGGAATAAAGCTATAAATCTGTATTTGTAAACCAAGAATTTCCCCAAGTCTCTGTTTTGTAACTTGCACAAGAGTCTCTTTGATGGGTCAATGACAGAACTTCCCAATGGACAAACATCAGCTACATCCCTAGTAATGGTAGGGAGGGGAATTTTCTGATATTACATGTATTTGTTACACATTGTTCTGTTTAAAAATATATATTGTGCATTTGCCATTCAGCCATAATACACTGAAGTAGAACAGATATTAATGATGGTCTTGCCTAGTTAAGGAGGACTGGTCTTAGAAACACTCACTTGATATATAATATTTGCTGTTAACATGTCTGAAAAAGTTTCATGTAAACATGGTTTTAACACTAGTAATCTTGCTAGGTCTAACATGGTATTCGGCTGCTGAGAAAGGAAGCCTTTTTATGTTAATTATTTGGATTAGTAATTTTACTCAGTGCCTTGAAAAAATATTAATGTTATATAACAATTGCAGATTGCAACTTCCACTAGTGCCTGTCTTTGTTCATATTGCAGTTTAAATTATGTTTATGAGAATTATGCTCATCACAGTACAGGTGTAAGGGTTGTTTCATTTAAGCATATATGTTACCAACAGAATTCAGAGTTTGTAAAAATGTATGCCGACTACTCTGATTTCACATAATATTAAAATAAGAAAATTCTAGACTGCATCTATGGTTAAATATGTTTTACTGGAACAGACCTAACAGTGAAACCTATTATTTAGTGAGTCTAAAGGGAAATTAGTTCTATTTGACTAACTGATTTACCCTCTTTAAATAAAGACATTATTATTATTATTATTATTACAGTGTATTTGCCATTTTTCTGATGCTCAGATCAAATCCTAATACATTCTCATCCAATACTTCATGGTTTACTACAATATGTGCCAATGAGCAGAACAGAAGAGTGCATTAATGGGAATACTAATTGGTTTTAACAGAATTATTGTCTAATATCTCAATTAAATATTAATGCATATTTCCCATCTAGATAAAAAGAGGACACAATACTTTAATCATCTTTCAATTGATTCTTTTTCAAGAAAAAATATCATTGTGTTTGTATGTTAAGGGATTTTTACAATACCAGCAGTATCTTTTCCAATCATAACTTCCAAATGGCAGGACCAAAATACACCCTCTTCTGCACATGTGTTTGGAACAACTTCTACAACCTTAACCATACTGTCATCAACATGATCTGTAACAAAATGGGAGTTATAATATAAGGAACTGGAAAAGTGTTTTATATCCATGTAACATATATAATCTATAATGTAATCTGTAATGAAAAGGATATTAACATCATAGGAATTGGGATATTGGAATAAGCCCTTAGGTTACATCTTAAATCAGTGTAATATTTCCAAATTGTTCTAATATTTCTTACCTTCAGCCAAACATTGTGTTGAACCTTCAATCATTGGGCATAACTGCTCTGTAACCTTCACTGGCAACCCATTCGATCCAGAATCAGGCATGAAATCTGTTCAATATCTTAAATCTCACTGACTAGCTCCAGTTCAATTTGACCTCACCTAAGTGTACAAACCATCTAAAAACTTAAACTCATCTTCCAGCACTCATATTCTCATTGTTCCCACTGTTAAAACCAAGTTATAGGGACAACTTTCTTCTGTGTAGCAGGTCCCAGCTGTATGGAACAAATTGCCCATAGATATTACACACAAAGATGCTAATCTCATTCAAGAATATTCTTAAAACTCCCCTTAATTTGAATACAGAGGACTTAAAAGACTTAATAATGTTTACTTCCTTAATTATTGTCAGAATGTTTTTGTTTGTAATTTCATGTTGCTTATTTTGTAATCTTGCTGTTGTGTACATCTTTGTGTTATCAAATATTGTAAAGCACTTAGAGCTTTTCAAGATTAGGTGCTGTACTAAGTCTACATTATCATGTAAATAATTATAATAAGTTTCTAATATATTCATAAAAACTAGCTACAAACAATAAACATATTGCCAGATGCAGTTTTACATACTGATTGCAGATCAACAGGTTTCATGCAATTGTTTGTCCTATGTCCCCTAAATCTTGACCTATGTACACCCTCCAAGCATGCTTTGTCTTCAGACAAAAATTGAAAAAAATAATTACAATGTTCCATTAGTGAATGTGCACCCATGTCTCTGCTGGCACAAGTAGTTGCAAAAGTCAGAAAAGGTGATACAAACTGTTAAGACGGAAGTGAGTATCTATTTTCAAAACAATGTATCTGGCAATGAAAACATTCAAAGTTTGCAGCAGGCTACTTAGTTGCAAAGTATAGCATTCAACATCTGTCATTGTAATGTATGTTTTAGGCTAAACTTAACCCCATGGTGAACAAGATTCAATTTATTTGAGGTTAAAATACTGACACAACAGACTAAAGATAAATACTCAAATACCTAGCTTGCCCTTTAATTCATGGTTTGTTAGTTTGCATAGCCATTAATTATGGGTTACAGTGTCCTATTTTATCAATAAACCTTCTGATATCAATATGTTTTAAAAGGTGTCAGCTATAGTGTAAACTTAATCATCCCACTTTAGTTTTTGGAAGACAACTTATACAGCAGTTAACATATACATGTACATGGCAAATTCAACTGATTTAAGGTACTTGCCATTTTCCTTGTGGGGTGGGCACTGCAAATTTCGTTTGAGCTGGCATATTTTATCTCATGATAATTCATCTTTTCAGATAAAGGTTATAAAATTATGGGGTTTTTTTGTTTGCTATAAATCGGAGCAATGTATGTTTTAGCTATGTGAAATTTAAAAAAAAAACTCCAAGGCCCCTGCTTCTGAAAATTCAAGTTTTAGTCCCTAATTGTGGTATACTGTAATACGCATTACAGTACATTCAGAAATACAGCTGTACACTGTAATACAACTTTTATTGTGGTACCCAGTACTAGATGTCATACTGATACCATTTTTATTTAGGACCAACTAGACATCATAAAATGTCACCTAAAAAGATTCCATGTAAATTAGACTTGCCATTCAGGAGGTTTAGCAAAACAAGACTTTCAAGAGCTAAAACGTGACTGAGTGTGTTGACAAAATGAAATGCATAAGTCATGTAACATATGTCTGTAAAGTTTCTGGGGACATCATCAACTGCTGTGTGACTTGCTGCAATGCACAGGAATGTTGAAATCTAAAATAAATGTAATTTGTCCCTGTGCAAATGAATTGTCATACTGACAAAAAGCAATACTCTGTATTTTTTGTGTGTGTTTGTACAATTTTGAGTTATTTATTATTGCAATGTAATGTTCTGAATGTAAATTATTTCAATAGGATGAGTAAAATGTATAAAAAAGATTCACTAAGGGAGTACAACAGTATTATTTTAAATGGAGTGCAATCATCAACTTACATGTCTGAACTGATAAAGTTACAAGTTCCACCTCCTAATACAAGCAGTCAGACAATTTAAGTGAAAGCTGCAAGAATTAAGATGAATTCCTTCTTGAAACACCCACTTTCACAGATTACAAAAAGACCAAGACACTGAATTTTCTAATGTCACGGATGAATCTGTGTAGTATTCTTTCCTTACTAAGTCAACTGTTACTTTTTTATTTTGTTTTGCTCACATTTACTTCATTTGAAATGTGACATTTTCTCCTGAAGTTTCTTGGGTTGTTAATGTATCTTATCTGTTAACAGCCTTGATAATAAACAAGCCAAATGTGTTGTCACACTTTTGTTTGCTTCTGCAATACACTCTACACAGGTCACAGGAAGGCATATCAGTTGCAGCATTTGCTAGTGTGTTAATGCTTCTGAATTTTTGTTTTTATTTTTTATCATACTCTTGGTGTTTTTCAGCTTGCATTTAATGTTTTTATACTACTTGCCTTGGGAGTTCTGATGGGATCTCAAATATCAAACTGATCTATAACAATTACACTTATTAAATCTGTCTTGTTGTTCTACACTCAGCAACAGTGATTAAAACCCCAATATAATCTTTGGCATCAATAGAGGATATGGCTGACTTTCAACCAATTGGCAAACATTTAACAAAATTGTATGATTTCAGCTCCTCAAAATTCTACCTTCTTTAGTCACATACAATCAATCATATCTTTTGTGAAAAACTATTTGGTACTTTTACAACTGCGAGACACAGATATACTGAATTATAAATAAAATGTTCACTTCTCAAAGGACAACTGAAATTTAAAATTTTACTTGTTCAGCAGCTTTACCTGATGAGTGGGACAAGTCAAACTTTTGATTTCCACAACCATGATACACACTATATACACTTAACAAAATTAAGGGCACAACCAAAGAAAAGAACTTACTGGATCATGATGACATAATTATATAAATATGCTCACAAAAATTCCATAACATCATGCAAGTTTCAACACATCTGACTGAAAGATTTTCGAGTTGTTGCACACACAAGAATTTCAAGACATACATGTACTTGCTTCCATACCTATGGACTGAAGTAAAGGTATATGTTGCTGCCCTACTCATGAAGGTGGCACAACAAAAGAATGCAAAAACTTCCTCATCGAGGTACAAGCCTAATCAATGAAGAATGTTTGTGATTTATCATCTACAATTATATATTCTTGAGATAACTCTTTTCAGTTCATGATTACCGACCATTTAGCAATTATCCAAAAACTAAATTCAGAATGTATTTTCTCCCTTTGCAAATATGAACCCAAATTATTGCTCTTAAATCTTCTTCTGACCATCAATATTTTCCAATGCAGCTATTGTAGGAACCAATAACCATCAAGAGGTTCATTAATATGATACAGTCATACCAACAAAGAAACATAACCAAGTCCTTAAACTCTAAAGTCTGAAGATCTAATAACAAAAAGTAATATTGGTTACCATGTATTTATCTTCAAGAAAAACTTGTGACAGGCAAAACAAAAATGTACAAAGAAAAGACTTTATTACAAACTTCATATTCAAAATCATAACTACCTGTGTCTCCAAGAAGTGGTGTCTTTGTCTCAACATGACAAAGTTTATCTGCAAGATCCACATCTCCGCTTACTTTCAAAGCATCTACAAGTGCTAGGATAGCATCTTCACTTCCTATATCTAATAATCTTTTCAAGAAACAATCCATCCGTTCTCTTCTTCTTAACTTTGTCAGCTCTTCAAAGAAACTTTCGTCAAGAAGTCCTCTGTCAATGAATGTCTTTTGTAAATGCAATGGTTCAGTTTCTTCCAAAAGGATATTGTACTGAAGAATCAAATTCTCTTTAATCACTTGAGGGTCATCTACAACTTGAAAATTCACTGGGACAAGGTCTCTCGTAGGTTCATAAACACCTAGATGTAAATAATACAATGAAGTATTTCAAGAATTGAACAGAGAATCAAAACAGTTCTGAAGAATAAGATGAAAAATTTGACTCATTTTAAAAAATCTTTTGAAATATTCATTTTAAAAACAAGATGCAACAATAAACTTTTATATATATTATGTTTTACTTACTGCCCTCCTTCATAATGGTACCTTTCAACATGAATCTGGACATAGGCAGCAGGGATATGGACTCTGATAAAAGTTATGAACACATCTGAATAAGAGACAAGCATTGTCCACAGGATCTTTTTCAGCCCCTGTGGACTAGTTTCCAATGCATATCTTAGAAATAGTTCATAGATCCACCTTTGAAGTATAATATACTTTTACTTAGAAATATGAAGTATGACAATCTATACAGTTAGCAAGATTCCTGGGTTCATCTTTACCATATACCACCCCTGGAGTCACAACTTGGAAACCAATGACATCCCCAGCAAAGGAGATGTGGTGGTTCACTGGATAAGGCACTGGACTCATGGCCATAAGGTTGTGGGTCTGATTTCCACTATCTAATCCTGACAGGCTTAATCCACAATAATATGTACCAGGTGGAAATGATGTCTGTGAAGGAAGGTCACTAAATCAAATCAGAACAGATTTTGAAAGTTTATTGTATGCTGGGTATTGCAGTCCAAACACATGTAAAATAACGGTAACAGGACTACCTCCTCGTGTGGACACCAAGGTCAAAGAAATCAATGATCTGATAATTGACCTATGTGAAGACTTTAATATACAGTACATTCCACAATACACGTCTTTCTTTCTTCAGAATCAGGATGTCAACCTTAGTCTCTACCACTGAGACAAAATTCATTTAAGCAGGAACAGAAACCTCTCAACTACTGAGAAATATTAACATGTATGCCCCCATTTTCAGGCACAATAATGAAGAGTACTGTCTCTACTGTGGAGAAACTGGGCACATGACACAGGTATGCCGTCATGGCAAACAGATTGAGTGCTTCAGATGCCATAAATATGGACACAAAGACTTTGTCTGTCAATGTATTATACATATTAGGAAGCTGGCAAAGAGGAGAATGCCAATGCTTCATTTACAACAAATCTAAATGTACCTAGTGAGACTCTTGACTCTTAACTATTCAATGGACACTATTGTAGATGCAAACGTAATTGGATTTTCAGGGTTTGTATGTGACTTTGAAGATGCTAATATATATGAACATTTAAATATAAAAATAGGATGTAAGAATGATAAAAGTAGTGTGGAGACAATCTCATTGAGTACCCCATTGCATGATGACATACATATAATTGATATGAAATTTACTACAAAAGGTTTTAACATAGGTCACTTAAATATACAAGGTATAGTGGGAAAAATAGACCAGATTAAGTTAATGTTGTCTTCCAAGGAAAATAATATACATGTTTTAGGACTCACTGAAACCAAATTAAATGCTAACTACAACGATGATCTATTTCATTGTCAAGGCTACAATAAACCGTTATACAGGGACAGAGAGATGGGGGGGGGTCTTGTGTACATTAGGGAAGATGCAAATGTAGAAAGGTGACTTGACTTGGAGTCACATGAAATTTAGAGTATCTGGGTTGAATTTTTTTAAAATAATGCAAAATCATTCCTAGTTGGTTTCATTTATAGGCCACCTTCCTATTTGGAATAATAACTTCTTGAAACAAATGGAAAATGTTCTAGCACAGGAGAAAGAAACATATATTCTCGGAGATATAAATAAGGACCTTCTCAATACTCAAAAAAGGAACAACTGGATTGAATTTATTGAATCATTATACCAAGTCCAGCTGGTAAATGAGCATACAAGGGTAACAAAAAATATCACGTACTCTTATTGACCACATTTATACCAACCTACCAGACATGTGTTATTGTACTGAATATTGGTCGTAGTGACAATTGTCCTACTTTTTTGACAAGAAAGATTAAATGCAAGAGAAATAAGAAAAATACACACAAAACTATCACTTACAGATCGTTCAAAACTTTTAATGAAGACCAATTTCTCAATGACCTATATAAAGTTCAATAGAATATGATCCAAAATTTGGATGACATAGATGAAGCCATGAAGGTGTGGACTGACTTATTCATGGATGTAGTATCTAAGCATGCACCACTGAAAGTACATCGAGTAAAGACTGAAATTCAACCTAACTGGCTTACTACTGAAATCCTAGATGCTATGAAAACATGAAACCAATTCAAAGCTATGGGAAACCATGCACAATATAAAGTATGGAGAAATAAAATAACAAGTATGATTAAAAAAGCTAAAATAAACTTATTATCAGTCATTGCCTGAAAACAAAAAGAGCAACACAAACTCCATTTGGAAAGTCTTCAATGAACTCACTGGAGGAACGCACAAAAAACAGACAAATAAACCACTGATGACACTGACATTGCAAATGTTTTCAATGATTTTTTCACCAACGTTACCACAAAGTTAAAAGAACCAGTGATAGATAACAATTTTAATGAACTGAAAACGTTCTGCAGCAACAACATCTCTAAGAAGGTATGTTTCTCTATCCCACCAGTATCAAAAAATTTTGTTAAAAAGTGTCTCAGTGAACTTGATACCAAGAAAACTACAGGACTTGATCAGATTGGTCCACGACTCATTAAATCTTCTGCCTCTGCTATTGTAAATAGCATAACATTCATAATTAATTTAAGTATTGCAACTTCATCTGTCCCCAAAATATGGAAAACTGCAAAAGTAATTCCTATTCACAAATCTGGTTCTAAGGATGATGCTGATAACTACCGACCAATCTCAATACTACCAAACTTGTCATAATTAATTGAAAAACATATCTAAGACTCATTCATGTCATATTTAACGAACCACTTGCTGTTACACCCTATACAATCAGGCTTTAGACAGATCCACTCCTGTGAGACTGCCTTGATCCCCCTAACTGATAAATGGCTTCAAGCACTTGACCAAGGTAGAATAATAGGACCTGTATTTGTAGATTTCAGGAAAGCTTTTGACATGGTGGATCATAAAATCCTTTTGAAGAAACTGAAAATCTATCAGTGTGATGAAAGAAGAATTAGATGGTTTACTTCTTACTTAAGTGAGAGAACACATGTTTACATAAATAATGTTCTGTCTGAACCTGGGACAATTAGATATGGAGTACCACAAGGCTCAATTCTAGGTCCATTACTATTCATTTTATTTATTAATGACCTACCATGTTTTACTAAGAGACTCAATATCATCTACAGATCTCTATGCAGATGACACAACATTGTCATACATCCAAAAAGCAAAGCACGAACTCGAAATTTCTTTACAGAATGCCCTAAACAAACTGGAAAACTGGTGCACATGCAATGGCATGGTGATAAATACTAGTAAAACTAAAATATTACTTATCTCAACACAGCAAAGGACAAATCCTGATAGTGATGAACTATGCCTGACATAGTAGGATAAAAATTTGCAAATGGTCTGTCATAATAGACTACTTGGTGTTTTGGTATATAATAACCTATCATGAACTGAACATATCAAACATATCAGTAAAAAGTCAATTCAAGTTTATGGCTTCTCAGTAGGATCAGACATTTTCTCCCTAAAAGGCACAGAAAACTATCTTATAACAGTTACATACAACCCTATTTAGACTACTGTAATACAGTATGGGGTAATTCAAATGATAAAAACATAGCAAAGTTGGCACATCTTCAAAAAAGAGCATTTGGGCTAATATCAATCCAAAAAGAAAGCAAGGGCAATTTCGCTGTTAGGTTAAAAATATTACCTATTGAAGACCGAATCAGTTTGAGAAAAGCCAAATTAATGTACAGGATATCTCCTAATAGTGCTCCTGAATATTTACAATCACTATTCCAGTATAGGCTACCTGGTAATACTCCCCACCTGCGATCCATGTCTACCAAACAGTATAAAATTCCCAAACCAAATAAGGAGTTTTAAAAAAAAGTTTCAAATACTCTGGAACTCTACTCTGGAATAGTATTCCAGTTGAGATTAGAAATGCCCACGCTATTTCCTTCTTCCAAACCCAGTATATCCAGTGGCTTCAGAGATGCAGCTAAAATAAATAAATTCTTTTGTATGAGGGCCTCAAGGTAGACTAGTTTTTAGCTAATTGTGTCACCCTCTTTAAATAAGGTCATTATTATTATTATTATTATTATGCATTGATATTGCTCATAATCAAATTCATCTCAGATCTAATCTGCTCAGAAATATGATGTTTAGAGTGTTCAGAAACTATGCTAATCTGAACATCTCAATAATGTGCTGCTCCTAGTCAAATTCATTTGTGATATTGATGACATAAGCTTAAATACCAAATATGATCCAAATCTGTTAAGAAATATGGCCTCTTGAGCGTTCACAAGCTTAGCAGCAAGATCATCAACATATGTGTGGATGTTGCTCAAAATCAAACTTATACGAGAATGTTTGCCTAACCATGCCATACAACAGTTTGGTACATAATGTACTCAACAGTTATATGCACCGACTACCATCTTAAGACAAGGAAGAGCAGTATTATGATAAGTTTGTTTAAATAAAATGTGTCGTTCTTACGCAATGTCTCACCTAATGAAAATATTTAAAAATTCATATTCCTAGCAATATATAATGACACTAAAAAATGTAAAGGTACTTTTATCATTTTAATCTTACCCTTAGACTCTGAGTGGCCTTCTTCATGACAAGACACTTGAATATCTATGGAAACTTTACCAGCCGGGAGAGAAGCATGTATATCCTTTCTCTTTAACAGATTCAGCACGAAGTTTTTCATTTCTCCTTGTTGGCAGAATTCTTCTAATATCTCCCGTTCATGTTTGCTTTGTGACCGAAAATATATGATGACACTACCACGTTTCACACCAACAATAAGTGACAACACACCATGTGAATCGACCCGTGAAATATTTTCTACTGTGGAACGGATAGTTTCCTCTACTTCAATAAGTGTTTCTTCTCCTTCTTTCAATGCCACAATTACTTTAAAGGTCATATCTGCTGAAAATTAAAATATACCATTAAACTCATAACTTAACATAAACCTTTGTACATATACTACTGCTTCAAATCAAATCTCATTAAGCTGAATATCTTGGCTAGATTGATTGCTGGCACCATTGCATAACATTGTTTTCTGATGTATAATAAGGTTTTCAAATTGTGTGTGTGTGTGTGTATTAATATATACCGACAGCGACAGAGACAGAGACAGACAGATATATATATATATATATATATATATATATATATATATATATATATATATATATATATAGAGGGAGAGAGATAGATAGATAGACAGACAGACAGGCATAATATTTACCATCACCATTTCTGTAACATTTTTCAGGCACTCTTTGCATGGTAATGTAATGACTATCAACCAAAGATTCATATCAAAGTACTGATTTTATAAATAGCAACCCTCCTGATCAATTTAGTCAAGTCCCCTTAAGGATATCTTTTTCACAATTGATCATGTGTAGTGTTAAGGAGACAACAGGTCACTAAAACCAGAAGATTGTTTTCTTGTGTAAAGGTAAAGTTTATTTCACTTTTTTGCCCAACTTTTATAAGCAATGACTCTCGATTGTTTTTGAATAACATTAGTAAATATCTTTCTTTATTCCAAAAATCATTTAATTATAATACCGCATTTCCTCTAACCAATCAGTTACGTTTAATGTTACAGAGAAATCTTTGTATCTTTGAATGAAATAGGGATTTTTGACAGTTTCTCAGTGAATACATGATGTTTTCTCATTGATAAGATTTAGCAGTCTTCACCTAGGAACACTTATGGAAAACAGTTAATAAGCTATACCAATAAATAATAAATATCTATTGAACCTGTTTCAGACTGTCATGCAAGGTGACAAAATAGTTTCACATCATCGTAACTTAAATTCACACAAAAATTTGGTTCAAGTCAGAAATGGTAGTTGATGACTCAGATGAAATATCAATTATATACCACTAATATGATCAACTTTAGTGTTACTTTACATTAACTAACAAAAATGTATTTTTGTGGTGCGGGGGGGGGGGCAAATTTTCATTATCTAATACTTGCAAGCTACTATTGCATTGTGCAAGTGCAAGCTAAAACTCCCTCCTCCAGAAATGAAGTGGCATGATCCCAGTCTGACTATTTAGTTACAGCCAACATCGAGAACATCCTCTTCTTTTAACTTGGACCAAAACTACTGGACTGAATCTTTGCAAAAGGAGAGGTATTACATAAGATAATTAAAATTAGCTTTACCACTCCACCCCTTCTCCAAAAAAGCAAGCAGTATATTTCCATTGCAGTAGAGTGACTGTTCTGTACATGCAAATTAAACTTTTTTGATAAAGAACGCATTGCTTACATAATGAAATAGCTAATGAATCTATGTGTAAACACTTCTTGTCTCACTTGTACTCATTGCACTCCAATCACCTTTGGTGTGACAAAATTCAAGGACTTTATCCATTTTCAAGGACCACGATGCCCATTGTAATTTAGGTATACTTATCAATGTCCATTTAAAGGACTAATGAGAATGTTGTAATTTCCTGACAAAGGTCTCCCTAATATTTGTGCAATAGGCTTGAGATTTTATGATAGAGAATATTAAAAAAAACAAATCTTAAGGGAATAACAACACTTTACTTCTAAGAAAAACAAATGAATTCAGATCTTTATATGAAGAACAAAAAAAACTATAGATTACATAGCAAATAAGCTACACTAGGTTCAACAGTTCTTTAAATTTTAACTCCAACTAAACTCTAACTACTGGAGATCAGAGTCTGCTTGTATGACAGTCACAAATCATCATATAAAGAACAAAATACAATGGAAAGATAAAAAGTAGACAAAGCAGAATAGTCACAATCTTTTCTTTAAATTCTACACTCAGATATATAATTTGCAAACATGACCACACGACAACCACTCACTTTTTAAGTGCAAAGTTATTTAACATGGTCAGCAATTTCCTTTTTAATAGTTTCCATTTCTGACTGCCTGTGCAGTTTCTCTTTCTTCAATGCATTGGCTTCTGTAACAAAGGAGATTTTTCCGGTACCTTCTGCCTAATCAAATAATTTGTCTGATGTTTTCTTGACATGCTAGATGCTGTCTTCAATCCTTTGCTTTGATGCATGATATGATGCATTCACAATGCATCTTAAATTTGTCTGCCGCATGTTGCTGAATCTAAATTTTATATCTGTTGTTGCGTGATCGCTCATCGAAATTTTACAAGTTCATTTACATGAAGATGTAAATACATTGTGTAGAAAGTAGCCTTTCTGTTGACAGGTATACAGTCATGATTTATGCTGAAAAGTTAATAATAGACTTCCAGCAGACATCCAAATTTTAGACTGTACGTGGAAAATTAGAAGCTTGGATGTACAATATGAACAAATTGTGACCATTTTTGCGTATATTTTTCATTAACTTTTGTTTCAAGAGTTTGAATAACTGATTCACAATGATTTAAAGAACAAAGATGTACCATTGCTACAGAAAATAAATCAATGAAGAAGAATGATCGTTTTAAAAGATTTGCACACTTTTTAATTTTCTCTATAATCAGGTCTGTATGCAATTATAAATATCTGATTGTTCACGTGATGTAAACCATCCAATAGCAAACAGTTTTATTTCGATTGAATGACATAATGGTATAAAAAGAAACTTTCGTACATTCTTTTGACAATTAATTTTATATTTTTCAAGAACCAATGCTTATTTTCAAGGACTTTTCAAGGTAAAGCAATTTTCAAGTACTTTTTAAGCTAATAAATGATTTTCAAGTACTTTTCAAGGTACCGTGAGAACCCTGTCATTGTCAATGTGGCTAAAATGTGTCAGTAAGTCAAATTTAGAAGTTAGGCACTTTTTATCAAATGAAAGGTAGAGAGCTGAAACAATTTGTAGGAAGGATGGTTGTAAATAGTCATATAGTCAAAGCAGAAATGAGAATAAACTTTTGTAACAGTGTGACAGGTATTGTTTGAAATATTTTTTCTTCATCTGATGAAAAAAGTTCATTATTTACAAAACATTTCATTTTAGGCTGGCAAAGTTTTAGTACCTGTTTTAGCAGCAATAGCCACATTAAGCTTCTCTTCATTCCCTATTCATCTTCTCAAATAACTTATTTGATCTTGGCAAGCTAGGCAGCTGATTAATCCAAATAGTGTTATGAAGTGTGAACACCTGTTCTTAACTCTGATTGTGCATGTTGGCTGAAAAGAGAGTCAGTCCTCTATTTCACCATCATGTGTAAGATGTCAGTTAGTACAGAAATTATAAGGGTTTTGTCATCTGTGATTATTTCATTGACCAGTTGGATACAAGTTTTCAGTATATAGCAATCTTGTGTGGAATACACTTTTGGGAGAAAGCAAAATATGCATATAATTTATGATTTTGTTGAATAGTGAACTAAACTAAATCAGTTGTGGACAGGAACAAGGGTCTCTGGACAAGACTGATGCTCTACTACCTGAAAAGAATTTCCATGATTTATATGAGACCATTTCTTTCCATTAACTGCTGATTGTTGAACATGTCTGATATTCTTGAGCAATAAGAGAATTTTCATATTAGCTGCTGAGGATGTCAGATTGGCACCATTTTCATTTAGGACCATCAATACGTCATTCAGGACCAACACGACATCGTACAACGTTACTGAGGGTGGATAATTGTTTTTCTAGTTTAGTGACTGAACTAGCATGTATCTCCTTGTAGATCGCTTGCAGTGAGAGACACAAACAGCATGGCATGTACAGGTATTTTACCCTTGCTAATACTTTTTCTCCTGTAGATTTAAGGCAAGTTTCTGTTCTAATCGACACATTGGTCTTTAGGAATCTTGTCAAGGAGTGTATGCTCTCCATTTCATTCTACAGCAATAGGGGTAAGTGTTACATTTTATTTTATTTGCAAATATGTGAAGCATGTTCAGTTTTAATGACGTAGCATGAAATGTTGCCTTTATCGCTACATGGATGTGAAATGTTATGAAGTTTTGTACTGTTACAAGTTGCTATTAAGAGTTTAATTTAATAGCATGTGTCTATAGATTTTAGTTCTGTACCTGTTTTTATGACCAGTTTGGTTTTATTTTAGCTGTGTGTGTGTGCGGGTGTATCAGGCTGTTGATCTGGTTGGCTGTATGGGAATGGAAGCATGCACGACCATCAAGGCCATACAAGGACAGAAGTGCTGATCTGTAAACTTGTGCGCATGGTGGATCCATGAAGGGTGAGTGGCCAATACATGTGAACCAGGTCAAAATTCTCGTTTACAAGTATTTAAGCAAGTCATACATTGTTATGAATCATACGTGCTGTACAAATGACTAAGAGTCATGCGTCATATGTGTGATACAATTATGTTTATTACGATTAATGTCTGTTTCAATTGATTTTGTTGTGTTTCAACTGAGTACATGGAACATGTTTTGAGTACAATTGAGTTACATCTATTTGCATGAGATTAAATGAATCTCACCTTTATTACATGAGATTATATTAATCAAATCTTTGTTTTACTGTATCACATGTCTACAATTTTCAATATAAGAATCACATTTTTTCCCCATTTGTGAATGTTTGTGTCAAGTAACTAAATATGTTTCGAGCTTGAAAGAATCACACTGTATATGTTATAAAGGATATGCATATTTTTATTAATTCATTTTGTAAACTTCCATCTTTCATCACATTGTGTTTGTGTTGTCATTTAACCCAGGCATCCATTCAGGTCAAATCTTGTTACAGTGGCTTTTGTATACCATATACCAGTAATTACTTTTATGTCTGTAAACTCTAGTCAAGTTCATAAATTTACATAAAATATTAGCAAAAATTCATTAAAGAATCGATTGTTCAATCCCAACAAGTCCAAATCACTACTGTAACCTAAATTATAATTTAAAAAAACCCACAAACTACTGATTAAAGTGAGTTCTAATATCAAGACTGTTTCATAATGTAAAGTTTGTCACTGACAAGATGTTTCCGGAAGTGACATATACCTATTCATATTATCTTATCTGAAATCTGAAAGATAAACCATTTTTGCCTTCAAAACACCCATTAGAACCAATTTCAAGAAAACAACTATATGGTAATGATTGCCCTAAATAAATAAATATACCCAATCACTTATAGTGATACAGGAATTTAATAATGGAGTACCGTTGTTTCTCATAATGCTCTAGGTATGAAGACCAAACTGAGTACATCCAAAATTATCAATTGGAAATCTTTTAATGAATAAAGCTGAGACAAACCAAATATGTAACACTCACATGTTGGATATGCTGACTGCTTTCACATCCTTATCATCATCTTTAATAAGCTCACAACTTATTTTGTTGAGGAAACTTCTTCAACACGACTTGCAGAACATATCTCTTATTTTATTGCGACCAATTGCCAACAACTTTAGTTGATCCATGTGATAACTGGATGTCAATATGACACTGAGAAAGTGCAGGGATAAGCTGGCCAGTGTAGGAACAATTCAGATCAATTAAGATGAAATCATGTGCCTAGTTGTATTACTTTCTCTTACAGTTTGGGAGGAGTAGCAATGAAAAACAATCACTAATTGATGCAGGATGATCATCTGTAAGCCAGCTAAAAACAGACCATTATAAATCATGACTTGAAACTAAACACAAGTCTACAAACTAACCTACCTTGGATTTCTGAAACATGTGTCCCATTAATGATACCAACCAGCATGTCGTAGGCACAGCCTTGCCTGGTTTCTTTCACAGCTCTCAGCAGAACAGGAAATGCAACTGCGAGATTTTCCTTCACTATTTGCAGGAGTTTATCAACCATGTTTTCCCGTCTCATTATACACATCATCTGACATTGATCATCAGACATAATGTTCTTAACAGTGAAGAAAGGTAAAAGATTTTTCACATAAAGCTCTTTTCGTAGTTCTCTCTTAATACATGGCCACACCCTCTTGATGTCTTCAGCCTTAAAATCACACAAAGCTGCTGCTTCTGAAATATGTAGGCATGCAATCAGGCTTGAATTAACAGTAGACTAATATCATATGCAGTTTTATTTTAACGTCAGAGTGGAAGAAAAGTTATTATTATATACATGCATTCAAACTTCAGTGCAACTTTAAAGAGTAAGATTATAATATCATGGGGTACATACTTGGAGCAATATACATATACAGGGTATAAAGACTAAACATTACATTTTCTGCATTTTATAATACAGATAATTGAAAAATAAAATTGAAACAAGATATAGTGATTAATATTAGCTAACTAAAATTCAAGTGGAGCAGCAAGAGCCATGTCATGACACTGACATTGCATTTTGTGAAATGGCTGTATCTTTCATGTTTTTCGTTTAAATTTACATTATCTTGGAATGCATACCTCTACTATCCAATAAAAGATTAAAATGTTCATTTGGAGTTCATGTATTGCATTATTATGCAAATAACAACTCATCAAATGTAATGTTAACAGTATTTCAAGTTTGCCTATATTTTGGGTTATACTGAATATTAACCCTTATCATCAAAGACCAATTTAGGCTCAAAGCCTGTAAAATTTTAGAACAACTCATACATTAGCTGAGGTGTAGTGTTTATTATGTAGAGGTAAATCAATGTGTATGCACATTGGAATATACTATGAACTAATATATTTACAAATATTTTCAGGGATAAACAATTTTCTTGGTTTAGTGAAAAATGACAGATTCTGAATTACTTAATTCATTTCATATATGACTCTAGTTGTACTTGATCTTTTCATTCCAGCTGTATATTCATAACATTATATCTACCACTGCACAGAAATTTGCATTTTAACCAGGTAATATGTCATCATTTGGAAACGAAAGGCGTAAAGGTAGAAGGTATACAAATGCTATATCATGCTGTAACAGCATGAGTTAAAAAAGCACTAAAGAACTTTCATCAAAAATGAACTGAGCTAATGATAAATTATATTTAAAAATTTGAATTCAAACAGAGATAAGGGCAACAACTTTTCTAACACAGACAACATGAATGAAGTGATGTAATAATTACCTCTCATACAGATAATAATCTGACACCCTATGCAAGTCAAACATTTATTTGGTTATCAAATAATATTACCCCAGCAAATGGCGACTTATGTTTGGATCACACACATTTTGTGAGAAAAAAAACAGCATTATATCCAATAGAACTTCCCTCCTTACTAAAAAATTTCATTTCTCACAGTAAGATAAACTCAGCTTGTTGTTGTAGTGATTTGGATTTTTAACGTAGCTTTAACAATTTTTCAGTCATATCACTATGATATCTGCAATGTGGCAGTTTATAGTGATGTCTAGCACTGGGGCATCATGCCGCAGACATGTAGCATGATGTCCACCCAGTCACATTATCCTGACACCGGGCCGACCAGTCCTAACACTAACCTCTTAATGCTGAGCGCCAAGCGAGGCAGCATAAACTCAGCTATGAGAATGATAGTTTCCAAACATAAATATCATCTTTCATCACTCAGTTTACACAATATTTACATTTATCTTGTCACACCAAACAACAAATTTCTTATGAAATGGTATTGATATAAAACATACCCATCAATAACTTTATTCTTGCTCCATGTATGCTTATTTGTCAAGCATCTGGGTCATGCAACAAAATAGCATATAGTGAAAATTGAATGTAATTTATTTACATGAAAGTTTAAATGATGTACATAAGCAGAAACGTTTTAAATCACTGTTATATTTCAGATATCCACTAATATCTAATAAATAAAAAACACTGAAATACATACATACAAATAGCTGTTCTTTACCACATGCAGGCAACAGACTGAAAATGATCAATACTGACAGCAAACAAGACACTGCACTACACATCATACATCAGTATTCTAATATATGTGGGCTAAATTTGCCAATACACAACCTGATGTTTACTGTTGCACAAAAACAGCTGTGTGCTATCTGGCATTTTCCTTGGTTGATATTAGGTGATATTAGGTATCCAAAAGTATCATAGTGTATTTTTATTCTAGAATGGTACAACAAAAACCAAATTCTGATTAAAATTATGTATGATTAAATTAAAAATTTTCAGCAAATGGTTTCATAGTAGTCTGCTATGATGCTATGAAGGTCCACACGATGCTCACAATAATGAAGCTTATGAACCTGCATGATTCATTCTGTACAAATCAAATTATACTCAAAAGACAGTCTAGATATTACTCACATATATTAAAATAAATCTTGTGTTGAGTCTTAAGTGTCAGACCCTTCGGTAATGGGTACTTCAAGACTGCAAGCTACTACAAGATTAACGTGCACAATTGCACTGTAGTCTCAGGACAATCATGTAAATCAATTTGCATGACAGTCACCCATTTTTTGCTTAGGTGTATTGGAGATAAAGCTATTTTCAGACTGGATGCCACGGTGGCCATCTTGTCTGCCAGATGTGCATAGTGGTCATTAAGGTACAAAATCTGCAAACCACAGAAAGAATTTAAAAGTATAAATACTGAGTCCCAAGTCTGTCTTCTAAAGATTTGTAAATATTACCAAAAGCATATGTAACATAGAAGTTTGAACTCATCTCTCACCTCAGAAGATAATCCAAAACCCCCAGAACACCTTAGCAGTGTTGTTCTGGACTACCTAGATCACATTAAACTGGTCCAACTCACCCATCTCACCCCTTTTTTACTTTGGGAGTAGTGGTGTCAATCTTCATTGCAAAGAACATGTGTCTGGTTAGTGAGTGAAAGAGCAGATATGAATCACGGATCAATACTCCTGTCAGAGCTGTAACAAAAGTTCTGTTTCAGGGAGTGGAAAGAACATATACCGTTATTTACACACAGAATGTTCTAGTGTTTGATGCAATCATATGAGCCCAATGTTTACATGAAAAGAATGTATGATTGTCAACACATGTATTAGTGCCTGATGAGATACTGTAGTAATAAAGATAGAGTGCAGTCAGGCCCACTCGACATTTGTACACACTGTGGAGACACTAGATAATTCGCTGTTTTCCTGAAAACTTAGCTTACAGCAGGAAAAGAAAACATATGCATGTTCAAAATATAGACTTCCTAGAGATGTAAGTACCAGTCCACACCTTCACTGGCCCAAGTTTGTAGGTACATGTAAATTGTTTTATGAATGCAGCCTAGCCAAGATCAGCTCTTGACCCAGAAAGCCTAAGTTGGTTTTAAACCTATCTTGAAGGCAGACATTAAGTTTCTATTTTAAATAAACTTTCAGATAAGGAACTGATAAAGTCAGGTGTTCCCTAATGATCAGTTCTTGGACCATTACTTTTTTTGCTGTACATTTTTGATTTACCATATCACGCTGAGCCATCCACCACCAACATGATTGCAGATGATACAACATTATATAACACTGTGTCAACAGGCCTTGCGATAAGCAACAAATTAAATAAAGATTTGGTTAAAGTAAATACCTGGTGTGAACATAATGGTATGAAGATAAATGCAGCCAAATCAAAAGCCATGATCATAGGTAGCTGAGAAAAATGATTTCAAAGTAATGATAAAAGGAATGGATATATAACAGCCTAAAATTGAAAAGCTACTTAGCATCATGATAGACAATGTCTTGTGAGGGAAAATACAAGTTGATAAGGTCATTAAAAAGTTATTTAACTGCTTTATGTCTTGAACCGAATAAATTCTTATCTCCCTCAAGAACACAGAAAGATAGTCTACAATGCATATATCATGCAACACCTAGGATATTGTTCTTCTCTCTGAGGTAATAATGATACAGAAAATCAGGAAGGATTACTGAAATTCCAGAAATGAACAGCTAAAGTTATTGTTGAAACTGATTTAGATACAACATCAACAAACCTTTTTAAAACCCTAAAGTGGCTTCCATTTTAGCAGAGAACTCAGTTTCAGTACTAGTGTATAAATCCTTATATCCTTTGGCTCCGGAGTATCTTAAATGTAATTTTAAATTTATTATAAATGTACATACATATCAACTACAATCCATCTCAAATATCCAGTTATTTTTACCCAAACCAAATTCAGAGTTTTATAAGAAGAGATTTTGCTTTCTATATGTCCTTATATAAAGTCAGCTGACTCATGCCAAGCTTTCAAAAAGCTTCTGGGTCGACATCTACAGAAACAATAATTTGTATGGTTTTGTTTAAATCAGTACTACTACTTTTTACATTATTATTGTGTATCATGCACTCATCAATGATGTTTTTCTCGAGTTTGCAGTAGATGAATTGTCTAGATTTTAAAAGCATTTGTTATATAAAGACACCTCATGTAAAAATTTGGCATTATATATAATGTAATTGTAGAAGGCTTGATGGAAGATTGGTCACTTGACCATAATGTTATTGTTATTATGTTTTATTTAAAAAATGCTACAGTATTGACATCAGTTGATAAACTTGCATTGTGTGCTTCCTAGAAGAAGCTGTAGTACCATTGGTGACTTTGACTATGTCAGTTTTGCAATGTTTGGGTTTGGAATTTAGTAGTCTTGCAATGCTAACCATGTTCATGACCTTCCCATGCACTGAATAAAGACAATGGCTTGTGATGCAGCCAATGTTCTCTCAAACACCCTCCAAAAGGCAAACAAAAATGCAAAACTAGGCTGCTTGTACAGCTTTTGTGTCATTCTGACAGTGCTTTTGTGTATGGGACCCAATGGTAAAGAAGCATCAGTGCTACAGATTGAAATCCACATTGTATGGTAGGAGCATGATGGGTATAAGCTTTTATTTAGAAAGCTCTTGTTCTGATGGTTGTCATTTCTGAGGTTTTTCTTCTTCATTTTGATGGATATAACATAACTAATTATGTATTCCCATCATGACATTTCATTATCTCTCATGTGCTTCAGTTTTTTGCCACTTTGTCAATTGCAACCAAATTGTATGCCTTGCCTTATATGCCCATCATTCATTTTTCATGGTAGTGTAATTGTCGACAGCATTGAGGATAAGCTTCAACTCTTCCTAACAGATATATTTCTTATGTAGAAACTTTGATGTATGGTCCAAGATTATATGTTAAGCTTTGCTCCTGGATAGATGCTGGCTCAAAAAGTTTCCAACTACAGAAATCAAACCAAAACTTAAAGCTGTG
Organism: Sinohyriopsis cumingii; assembly: GCA_028554795.2. NCBI lineage: Eukaryota > Metazoa > Mollusca > Bivalvia > Unionida > Unionidae > Sinohyriopsis > Sinohyriopsis cumingii. Next base: position 43,319,510 of record CM068837.1, read on the forward strand.
ACCTCAATGGCATTGCTATGTCAGTGGAGATAACAGTTGGCAACATTCCTATCCCTGCTGCACCAGTGCCTAGAGTCACCAGTGTAGTGTCAATTCCATCCACCAAATCTACTATGCTTGAACTTTTTGTACAGGATGTGCATCTGTTCAGCCTTTGTCTGTAAGTAGGTTTCAGCCACACAAATCTTCTTCATGTGAAAATCTTGAATCTTGGAGAGTTGGGTATAGCAACATTATTATAATTCTTCTTTAAAACAGGAGTGTCATTAAAGCATAATTTATCTGCAGGAGTGAGAGATTAATTCTGCTGCAGACACATTCGTCTAATCAGTCAATATTGTGTTCTGTCAAGATGGAGGTGATGTTAAAGCAAATGTCAGTTTCCTTAAATGGCATAGTCGTCAACACACTCACCATAACAGTTACCAAGCACCACAGCAAGCAAACTCTCTGTTTGCTGGTTTATTGATTGTTTATTTTTTTGACCAAATTATTAAAATGCAACAGTGCTAATCTTTCTAAATACCACCTTGTCATTGTAGTAGCAATCATGAGAGAATCTCTAGTTAGGTGGCGCTATACAGTTTCGCATTTTGCATAGGGTTAGGAATTTAAAGAAAAAGAATGTCCCCAGCTTTCCTCACTGGTTATACTGGCTATTTAAAAAAGACCTTGTATATCTTAGGTATATTGCAAAGAACCTTTAATTCCCTTTATTTTGGTGTATGATTGATGGGTGTACTATGGGTTATAGAGTATACAGCTTGGCCTTACATCAAATGTGCACCTTTCAAAAAAGTGCTAGCTCTACTTGGTCATTTTCACTTCCTGAACTTCAGAGGTCAATTGTATAAAAAAGAGCCGATAACTTTTTTTACATTTTATATATTTGGTAATTCATTCATTGCACTTTCAGAAGCTGGTATTGTCTAGTCTGGCAAAATTCATTTTCCCTATTTTAATAGCTGCTATGTATAGTGTACTTTAGACTAATTCAGACTGATTTTTTAACACAAGGGAGCAGTCATTTTAGTTAGCAGTGTGCTTAAATCATGTAAAATTTCCAAAAGTACAATATCAAAAAGAAATATCATCCACATTACATTAATGTAGCATAGAGGTATGCAAACATTCTCTCCACTGTGCATGTTTTAAATGCCAACTACTTCACCTTACATACGTCACTCTCTCAAAAGTACATATTATCTGGTGAGCGCCACCATAAAGAAGATGTAGGTATTATTTTTTTATGATTTAATTATGTTTATATGGCTGAAACATTTAAGTCGCAAGCATCAAAACAATCCTTATGAATAATTCTCCTGCCTTTTTCCCCACAGAACAGTATTTATGAGTGTCAGAGTCTCTAACAAGTCCAGCCTACCCCCCCCATGATAAAAGTGAGCTATTTTAAGAATGCACATTACATTTTGTAAACATAGCAACCAATGTTATGCTGAATGACAGGAACATGAAACTAGCCAGAATTATTTCTGAGATATCAACAATGAATTTTACAATTAGAAAAGGGAGGTAACTCATCAGCTTCATAAAGGTCAAAGGTCAAAGTGTAAAATATTTGACTATTGTTTAATATGGAAGAGGCGAATTCACTTTCTCTTCATTTATTTTTTTATTTCATTGCAAATAAATGAAAAGAAACATTTTCACCATATATTTCTGTCACTTATTGCAACAGTTTTAAATTTAAGTTGACTCTATTCCTATATTCTAAGTCTTCTAATTTCCCCATAATTAAGGTCACTACTCACACAAACATACCTCATGGCAAATTATGTAAGCAAGAGAAAAATGATCATAATTAGCTTATTTTCATGCTTAAATGCAATATGAATGTACCATTTTATTCAGAACATCATACATAATTATATGAAAATAAAAAAAAATAATTGCAAACATTTTTTTATTTTCTTTAAGGTGGCGCTATACAGTTTCGCATTTTGCATAGGGTTAGGAATTTAAAGAAAAAGAATGTCCCCGGCTTTCCTCACTGGTTATACTGGCTATTTAAAAAAGACCTTGTATATCTTAGGTATATTGCAAAGAACCTTTAATTCCCTTTATTTTGGTGTATGATTGATGGGTGTACTATGGGTTATAGAGTATACAGCTTGGCCTTACTTCAAATGTGCACCTTTCAAAAAAGTGCTAGCTCTACTTGGTCATTTTCACTTCCTGAACTTCAGAGGTCAATTGTATAAAAAAGAGCCGATAACTTTTTTTACATTTTATATATTTGGTAATTCATTCATTGCACTTTCAGAAGCTGGTATTGTCTAGTCTGGCAAAATTCATTTTCCCTATTTTAATAGCTGCTATGTATAGTGTACTTTAGACTAATTCAGACTGATTTTTTAACACAAGGGAGCAGTCATTTTAGTTAGCAGTGTGCTTAAATCATGTAAAATTTCCAAAAGTACAATATCAAAAAGAAATATCATCCACATTACATTAATGTAGCATAGAGGTATGCAAACATTCTCTCCACTGTGCATGTTTTAAATGCCAACTACTTCACCTTACATACGTCACTCTCTCAAAAGTACATATTATCTGGTGAGCGCCACCTTAATGCTGGAGGAACTGAACTCTGCCATCACAATGCCAAATGTGATTCTGTTTATACTGATGGAAAGTATAATGGCCCATCACAACAAAGGAGGCTGGAAAAGTAAAATCAGGTGCCTGGGACTGAACTTATATCCTTAATGTTGCGGAGAGTAAAACAGTTCAAGTTTCTGAAGTTCAGTCTTGATTCAAAGTGACAGAAACCATAAGCGATAGATCAGCTGACTGATACATCACTGTTGCCTGTTATGTCATAACTTTTAAAGTGGCTCCAGCGCCTGTATTGGCATTAGCATCTGGGGCAACAGTATCAAATGGGAGAGATGATCTAAATGACCATGCCTAACCACTAAATAACAAGCCAGAATAAGTCAGCAGACTCAATGTCAGTACACTTTTTAGCACTCATCTTTAATTCTGAGTATGAGTACGCATACCTGCAAACTAAGTGGTATGCTGTATCATCAAGAAAGCATATTTAAAACTCTGAACTCCTGCAAAGCTTGCCCCACTACATCAATCGATAGGTGATGGTCTGCCTTCCCCACCCATAATGCTTGCTCTACATGAATCACCCACAAGAGTGTGCTGTTTTTCGTTCAGAATGTTTCTGATGGTTTTAGTTTAATCAAGAATGATAAACAGTCATGTGACATTATTAAATGCTGGGGAAGTGCATGCCATGGAATCGTCACAACTCACCAGTCCTTTTAAACCTGGGTAATTAGAACAATGATTGGTGCAAAGAAATGTTGATAGATAGTGACAAAAATTCTTATGTGCCCAATCACCACATGCTTCTCCAATTAAACCAGGAATGGGAGGCCACATTACCACATGCCATGAACTCATCACAACTCAACTAACCATGTGTAATAAAACCAAAATGATTTGTGCAATGACATCTTGATGGAGCTAATAGTCAGGGTCAGTGATAATTCTTATGTGCCCAAGCACCACATGCTTCTCCAGTTAAACCACATTACCTTTACCAGTATTTACAAACTGTAACAGCCATCTGGATATAATGACTTATTCATCTGGAGAAAAATTTGGACTCGTGACGAATCAGTTGTTACTGAGCATGGCCAAAATTTTATACAGCCAGAACTGTACTTTATTTTGCAAAGTGCTATCTCAATACCAGGACTAAAGGACCAGAATGACCAGACTGTCTAGAGATTTTGTTAGGACAATAGTCAGAACCTGCTGAAGAAACAATGGTCTTATTGCCACATGTACTATGTTTCAATAATAAAGCAAACAACAGTACTGGTGACATCTTTAGCTACAGCGAGGTGGAGTAGAATCAGTTGATTTTTATATCACCAACAAGTACGTGCTGTCAACTGTCACAGTCCAGGGTATCATTAATAAATCAACTTCTGTATCTGCAGCAGGTCAATTTTGTATTTTGATGTGCAACTATTCTATACAGGGATGAACACTGGAGCTGCCAGCAATGATGTAAAACTGCTGGTTTCATGTTTACTTTCAGACTAAAATATTACTCATCCAGGTATGAAACCACTTTTCCAAGCTAGGAAGGTTGGGATAGTTCAACAACTCCACTGATATTGGCAGCCTACAAGTGCTTCTGCAATGAATTAAATGCAGAGAAGAACATAGCATATCTACAACAATTGTTTGGGGATGATATATTACTATTACCCTGCCCATTGACAGAACCATTCTAGAAACAATCATTAACGATAGAGGATATTCCAACCCAGGTCTTTGCCATATTTGTATTAGTTATAGGAGGCATTTTAGATTCATGTTGCAAGAGAATATCAAGGATACAAAAATGGCTGTACTTGATATTGGTGCTTATCAAAACAAGTTCGCACTAGTCATCGACATCAGGACCATATAAGACTACAGGCTGGTATAACTCATAGAAACTGCCAGTGAGAGGGTCATGCTCCAGATTGAAAAGATAGCTCAGGTACTCCAGATTGTAAAGACAAACCAGACCATTGGAATGTTGTACATGTGTTCATTTTAGACATGTCTCAACATACAGAATGACCAATTTGTCTCCCAATCTACTTACTGGCCAAAAAAAGTGATGTTTAAAAGTTACCTAAATATTATGCCATGATCAGCAACTTTTCACCTGCTTGAAACTGGAAATGGAATTTAATTTAATCTGCTCTACTATTCACCTGAGCAAGGCATATGGCCAGCATAGATGTGGTGGTGTTTCTGATTAGCTTTGAAGTCCATGATAATGATCCCCTATTCCTTTTTGAGGGTATCATTATGCTTTTTCTGCCTGATGACTAAACCCTTCTTTCAGGCATCTGGCATAGGGAAACGTCCTTCACTAAACTTGCCTAAGTCAATCACTATGCCAGAATCAGCATCTGGGTAATTACCCTGACGAAGGATACCATCAAACAGACTTCTTGGATCACACTCTATTAGTCCAAGGACATAGACTCAATGAACGACATAGTGTTAGACTGAGGCTTAAGTTTTTCTCAGAAACATGAGTACTTTACCAGCCATAATATAAGCCTTGGGACCTTAGCCAGTCATATACTGCACAAACAACCATAGTGACAGAGACTTTACAAGATACATGGCAGTTGTTGTGACACTGATGTTAATGAGATGCTATATGGATTGGCAGCCAAAGGACACCTGACAGTTTACCTATGAGCAACAGGCACAATGACAGCCAGTCACAATGAGGTTTGAAATTTGATAAAGCACATCTGCATGAGTTGATTGTGCAGCAAAAGAGTACACTAGCCACCTTCTGACTTTTTCCAACCTCATGGTTGTTGTTTTGTGTGTTTAACATCATTTTACAGCACATAATAGTATATCTGGTTGTGGAAGAAACCTGAAAAAACCTCACCAACTGGAAAAAACTGGCACGAATTTAACTCACCCACACTGGCCAAGTCCAAGTCTCGAACTCACAAAATAGAGGTGATCTGTAAAGGTGTGTGCCTTAGACCACTCCATCACCCAGGGCTTCCATGATGATATGCGTGATAAGGAAGTCATAAAAAAAAAAGTTTTTATATGAAGCTAAACTAGGAGCTCCAATTACAGTGTTGTTGGGTGTATTGAAGACAGACATGTCAGAAGTTATTAAGGCAAAACATCCTGAGAAGGGTGACTGCTGTTAAGGGGCTGGCCACCAAAGGAATCGTAAGCAGCATCAAAAACAGATGCATCAGTAGAACCAAACCTGTCACCATCACAAGAAGTGACTCAGGTAACTATGATCAGAGATTCTGCTAGAGAAGAGACTCCAAGGGAAAGACAAGCACTGTCTCATGTTCTCTAAGGCATCATAGTTTTGGTTGCTGCAGGTCCTCTGTGCCAGAGCAGGTTTAGGAGCTGCAAGTAATCTGCTGGTGCCTTCAAATAAGACACATGTCAGACCCTTTTCATACTGAAAACTGCAACAAGATATCTACCCAACTGTATGTCATAGGCCTTAGAAATTTACTGTGCTTGGCCTTAAGTAGGTTATATGATGATTTAAGATGCCATGTTGATTCTGGTCACCTAAATTTCATGGATGCAGTAAAGGCAGTTACCATCAAAGATGTTTTACTTCTCAGATACAACAACCTCTTCTAACTGCTGAATTCAAGGAAGCAGACACAAATTGTGAGCAACAAAATAGGGCACTTTAAGCCCTTCTGGTGGCTCAGGCTGACTGACAAAATAAAACAACAGATCCAAGCGACTGGATTATCTCAAAGAGCAGTTTTGTAATATGGGGCATTCTGAAAAAAATGTATCAAGACATCGTCAAGTCATGCACATGTGCTTTTTGATGACTGGTGGAAAGGATGAGGGGCCAAGATTGGCCACAATCTTAAACTCTGAATTTTGTGAGCTGTCGAATAGGAGTTTGAGCTGTTCATTTCATTCCTCGTTTGTGATTTTGTGGGTTTTTTGCTAATTTACAGCACATCATAAGTATAAATGGCTGCCAGTATATACAGTGGTTATTAAGACTGCAATAAAATACTCCAGCCTGCAAGGTTACTGGAAGGATGTGAAAGTAGTAAAACATACTGGCAGAGGCTAGTGTGCAATGCTTCAAAAGACAGACTATATGGCTGATTTGCAAAATCTCCCAGCTGTGATTTGATGTTGTAACCCCTAAAAACATGTACCAGGAAATTTCTTTTCTGCCTTATGACAAGGGTTAGAAATACATGTACAAGCTTACCTTAGTTGGCATTGTTAGTCAGCACAAAGAGACAGAGCCTTTGGCCACAAAGGAAGCTTAAAACATCGCCAATGCTTTGGCACATATCTACAAGAGTAGCCACTAAAAAGTTCCAAACTGCTGAAGGTTCATCCTTGCTGAGATTTTATGGATTCTGTGTCACAAATTATGGCCTAGCATAGCTTACATTTGAGGCGGATCAAAGCCATCATAACTCGTGATATTGTGGAGAGGTTCAACCATACTCTGAATCAGTAAGCTATCTTGGCACCATTATGCCCAGAAGACACTGCTTTGGAAGCACAACTGCAAAGCATAGCATTGGAAATGGCAGCTGTTTGCCATTGTAGGAGCCTCAAATGGCAAAAAAATGATTGATGCCTTTCATGCTGTGGTGGTGTGGGCTACAACTGCAGCATCAATCTCATGGCCAGTCAGTCTGTAAGACACAATTCTGCCATTGAATACCATTGCCACATCACCAACCCTGTTTGATTGTTAAAGATGTTTACCTTCTGTGATAGGTTTGACATCCAAGGCCATCAAGTACAGGTTCAAAACATAGAAGCTTCATTTGTAAGGAAATACAAATTATGCATAAATGTACTCAGTGGTGTTCATGGATCAGGCTGAAGAGTACACTGAGATACACCTACAACCAGGCAGTATGCTTTTGTGTGTCATGGTAATAGACACATGCCAGCATTATAATACCAATTGGTACTATCTACTTTAGGTGTCCAGCATTATAATACCAATTGGTACTATCTACTTTAGGTGTCCATTTGACTGAAGCTTATAAAGATTTGGTACACCCCATTTTTGTTGTGGTCATTGCAAATGGCAGTCATGGTGCGCTAAAGCCCTTATTACTCATACAGGCACTGGAGGTAGAGGTAGATGCTGGAGGTTAGCACGGATAACGTTTGCTTTTTGTGTCTTGTGGTCACTGACCAGAGATGAGTACATGTTGGGGTGGAGAATGACAAACTCAGTTATGGACCATCCACAGCACTTAACCTTTAAATTTGTCAACAATATTGTTGTTGGTATCGCTGTGGACTGGATGCTCCCTTGTGTAGACACGCATGTCATACAGGTCAGTGCCTTCACCCATAACCTGGCGTACATCTGCTGTCTTAATGCTCAGCACACTATCACTCTCTGTGTACAGCAGGCCCACCTTTATCACTGTAGTGTGCTTGTACTTGATTGTAGTATAAGTCAAAACACCAGGCAATTGTGTTATGCAAATTTAATTTGTATTTTGTGCTTCACCTTTGTCCATGATTGAAGATAGAGTTTTGCTTTAGGTTAACTTTGTAAGTTATAAATAGGCTGCTTATTGATATCTTAGTTCAAGAGTTTATTTGAAAAACTTAAAATATTCCAGAAGTGTACTTCTTACCAATATCATGGTCATTTTGTTGTGTCATAGGTTTTTATATAAGGTTCTGGTCAACAAATTTATTAATTCCTCCCTTAAGTTCAGTCTCTGGAATTATTTACCATAGTCTTCTGATTTTATTTGAGAGGAATAATTTATTTATTTAATTTATTTTTGGATTATTGTCAATTCATTCAAAAACATTCTGGATTATATCACTGTAGTATATCAAGGCTGTTGGCACATCAACTCATTCAAGACTACTGATACATCAACATGTTCAATGCTGAAACTTTTTCAAACATTCTATAATTTGGTCTTGATACAAAACTTTCAGAATTATCTGGGATAATAATGTAGGTTCCTCTTAAATTTTACTTTGCAACTTAGAGAAATAAATTTATTTGATGACTGTACAAAACTTGTTGGTTTCTCTTCTTTTTATTTCTTAGTTAAAGACCATAGAATCATAACACTTACTCTGGTCAAGGATTACCTGGTCCATATAAATGAGGTGGTTGAGTTTAAAGTTGGCCTTCATGGAGTGAACCATGCTGTGGCTGCCACTAAAGATTTTCCTCATGTGGTACACTGGATCAGCAATCAGACAGTGCAGCTTGCCCCCCCCCCCTTTCCCCGTCACTGCATAAAGGACACCTGAATCTACTTTCTACTGTCTTCCCAAGGACAGAGTTTTTTATCAGCTTGAAGAAGCATCATGAAGCTTCTCAGTTTAATCAAAGTCTACTTTATGAACTAAGATTATGGTGAGTCTGCCACAGTCTGTGCAGCGGAGAGTCAACCTACTTAAAGCCACCAGTCTACAGAGGTTGACAACATCAAGGTAGGTTATTTAGCTGTTTGGCATTTTGATAGTCATAGTCTGGACACATTGGCAGATCACCATTAAAAATGCCACCAGGGATTCCATTGTTAATAAACTGGTGCTTGTCAGTGTCTGTCAGCAGCTCACTCTCATGTCCAGCCATCTTCAGGAGGGCATACAAACTATACTATACTATAAATGTGGGTTGGGTCTGCACCTGGAAACTGGAACTGGTTATGGGGTTGGCTGAAGAGCAGCAAAGATCTTAATCAGCCAGTGTAGCATGTGATATCAGATCAGTCTATAATAACTGCATGTGAACAACACAGACTTTGTTCAACCAGTGTGGCATGAATTGTTTGCAAGTGGATGCACATTATACAAGAAAATCACGACTAGAATAGATGCTGTATTGGTCTGAACTGCAACCAGAATGTTTCACTCTCTCTGGTCTTGCCTTAGAGTGCTGTGTTGCATGATAGCTTCTGTATCTTTGACTGTCTTTCATTCATTACTATTCCTAAATCATCATAGCTCATTTTAATTTCCTACATTAACTTTAGCATTTTTTACAGGATAATTCGGGGCCCCGAGTGGCCGAGTGGTCTAAAGCGCTCTTCGTTACGGATCACTGCCATCTCACCTCTGTCTGCGGCGGTTCGAGTCTAAGATTCAGCCAATGTGGGCATGTGAGAAAGCTTGCCAGTAGCTTCTCGTGGGTCGGTGGTTCTTTCCGGGGTTTTCCGGGTTCTTCCTCCACCATTAATACTGGCCGCCATGTACAGCCTATCGTGCTGAAAAATGGCGTTAAACCCCACAACAACAACAACAACAGGATAATTCCACAATGCATCCAAGCTGGTGGCTTTTAACAGAGTTTTGTTGATAAGATATGTTTTCAACATTTGTTTTATGCTCTTTAACAAACCTTTAGCAGGTCCATTTAATTTAAATACTAAACAGATTTTGATTGTCTCCTGTCTTAAAGCAAATGATAATAGAAAATTACAGGAAAGGATAGAGGTTTACATTGCAGTAAGCAAGCAGAGTAGTACTTCCTTTACCAGTGTAGTGTGAATTGTTTGCAGCTGAGTGCACATTATAAAAGAAAATGCAATACCTAAAGTAGGATGGATGCTGTCCTGGTTTGAAGTGTGAGTATCCTGACCATGTGTTTCACTCTGCTCTTGCCTAGGAATGCTGATTCCTGCACTATCTGTCTGATTCTTTTCAGGCCTATTACACAGTTTATCAGTGCATTTGGCTTTTCGCCACATTTTGTTGCCCTTACATGAATCTTCAGTAATAAGTCCATTCAATTTATTACTGTAGAGATTTTGTTTGTCCATTGCCTGAAAGAAAAATTTAGGACATATGTGTTTAACTTTAGTGAAGCAAAAAACAAAATCGGAAATACTTTTGATTAAATGTTGGTGAGTAAAGATATAGCTTCAAATCTCCCTTTTTGCCAAAAATGCTGATGCTAAGTGTTTTTATTCTCATATTGTATATGCTCCATGTACATACTGATTCTGAAATAATATTTTGAAAAGAGAGGTACTTGCATTTCATGTCAAATAAGAACCTATAAAGGAGAAATGCAAGTTCTCATTTTCAAAATTCTTATATTGTACTTTGTAAATATATTCCATCTGCAATGAACAATAAAAGGATGATTTTGATATAGAGGTACATACATTTATGTCAAACATAAATTTGTAAAGGAGCGATAGTCATTTAAAACTGTTACACCTGTGTATAAAGGTCACATGGAAAAGATGAAACCCAATCGATCTGTATGGCCAGATGGTTTTTATGTTTCATTAACAAAATATGCACTGCATAAAATGGACCTTTTAAACTTCTGTATATGCTTAAATGTTCTGGCAAGTGCCTCCCGTAAGCCCTTGAGGGAGGTATATGATCCCTTTATTATATACACAGGCAGCTAATAATACACTGCCTGCATTTTTACATGTTGCAAAACCTTTTTTATCACATGTGAAATGAATTTTAATTATCAAGCACTTAAGATCTTTAATCCTCTTTTATTTCCAATGATCATCAATGCAAATTTTAAAAGGAATTGTCTTATTTGAAGTTACCAGCTTTCTGTCAATATCGATCAAATTATATGGTACAACCATGACCAATTTTCTAATGCTTCCTTTTATCGGCTGTCATAGAGATCAATTACAACTTTGACAGTTTGTTATCATATAGCCACCATAAAATACTTTTAAAGTTTATGAAACAAAACTTATGAAAGCCATCCTGGAAACATTAAAGATATATGGAACATTTTAGAAGTCAGTGTTCTACCTTGCCAAAAAGTTCTAGTGGTACTGGTTCACAATACTTACCTGTCAGATCGAAAGCAACTTCCCCACCACCATACATGTACACATTAGCATCACTTATCTTAATTCATGTTAACATTACATCATTATTTATCTAACCCACCTTTATTAGACCAACATACTTTAATTTGTATGACTAATTGGACCATTTATATATTTAATCAACATTACTCCAATTTTAAGGCATAATTACCATTTTTATTCTAATTTAATTCTGCCATTTAGCAAATTTCAAATTTCTGAGCAACTGTATCAAGTAAATTCCCCTTATGGAAATAACTTCTGACTAGTAAGTTATATATGATTGTTTTATATTGGACTTATAAAATAACTTACAAGTTATTTACACTTTGCATGCATAGTGAAGTAAGTGAAATGTTGGTTTGTATAAGTACAGCGTAAGTGAAAAGATTACTGACCCATGCTGAACCTATATCTCACCTACCGGTACAAGTCATCTATAGGTGGTATAAGCATTTTCAAGTTGAGTTTAAGTGAACTTAAGTTCATGGACAGTGCCATTTTCTGACTATGTGTGATAATTTACTGCAAAATACAATCTGAGTTTCAACAATGGTGCTATTGTCATTTTATTTTCTTCTCAAAAGTTTTAACTCCCATCTGATTAATCAATTTCAAAGTATTGTATCAACAACAACAAAAACTAATTTTATTGTATTTTCAATGAGTTCAAGAACTGTTTTATATTTGTCAGGTTGCATAAAGAGTCTATTAAATCTTGTTATAGATGGAAAAACCTATACTTGACAGATGTTGTTTTAGCTGGAAATACCTATGCTCGGCACATTTTTGTGATTTGCAGAAGGTTTTGGTGGCAAATCAGTAGATCAAGAAAGATCAAGCCAAATTGAAAAGACTACCAATTAATCAGGGAGAATTAGCATGTATGTAAGAGCATAAAAACAAGTTGCAAGTTGAACTGAATTTTGTTGTTCTTGCTTATGAATAAGTTTGCTGCTCATTTTTCGTTTACATAAAAGAACGTCATCCATAATCCACAGTTGCAACACTATCATGACATTACCTATTTCATGTGTTGTGAATAACTTGGGCAACATATTTTATCTAAACTTTATTTGAAGGATAATTAAGATCATTTGTACTTTAATGAAGTTTCACAGGTCGTTGCTTCAAATTACTTGAGGGTGTTAGTGCCATAAAAAATGCACTTTTCAAAAAGCACTTTCTGCTAGATTTCCCTCCAGTGTAAACAATAGAATTTTACTTTCCTATTCATAGTTCAGGATTTTTTAAATATATCATGAAATACATATGAGATTGTTGTCTGTTTGCTTTGTACTTATAAAATTGGAAAATTATCATTTCCACTGACCTTCATTCATCTACAACTGTTGCATTGCTTTTGGGGGATTTAAAATAGTAAGCAGCTGTTTGGTGGCTTACAAACATGAAATAATATCTCTTAAAAAAAACACGTTTTGTTGTGGGTTTAATGCCATTTGTCAGCTATATAAGACTAATATAGCAGCTAGTATATTTGGTAGAGGAAGAAACTGGGAAGAACCACTGACCAACTGGTAGCTACTGGCAAGCTTTATCAAAACCCATATTGGTTAAGCCAAGACTAGAACCCATGTGGACAGAGGTGAGATGTTAGTGATCTGTAAAGGCAAGCACCCAGGTTATACTACTTGGCCACACAAAGGCCTTCAAAATAAATGTAATTCATCAAATGTTCTGTTCAGAAACATGTCTTTCAATGGTAAATAATGTAGTTCATCTGAACAGTCATTATTTCATTCTGATTAATGCAATACACTCAGTTCTTGTTCATTTAGGGATTTTTCCCTGGGTTGTCACATTTAATACAGAAAATCAACTGCAGTTTATGCAATGTACAAAATGGTCCACTTGAGTAAAGGTATCTAAATAAAAAGCTTGGTACTTTTTCAAACTTATCCTTTTCAATATGGCTCAAAATTTGGTCAAAATGCATTCGGGTGTCTTTATTAAAGAAAACTGTAACAAGTTCAAATAATGACCTGCCATCTTTTGAGCAGGACTAAAGGTACAAAACATAACACCTTATTTGTTACCAGCACTTTAGATAATTTCTGGGAAGAAATGTAAGATTTTATAACTTTGTTTTCAAGATATAACAAGCAGTCCAGAAAACATCTTATAAATTTTCCAACAGAACTAATGAATTTATAAGATATTGCACATAAGTATGAGTGCTATATCAAATGAAATGATGGAAGAAAAATATTTATTCATGGCAAGCAAAAGAATGAAATCAATCAACAAGCTTCAAACATTTCATTTGAACTAAGAGACCAAAAATAAAAAATTATATTAGCACATGACAAAAAACTGACTTAGCATCATAAAATCACAAAATAGTTGATAAATATATATTGACCTATACTATACTTTTATTTGATCCAATCAATAAGATAACTTATAATCCAATGACTAGTATTATAAAAGTTTCACACATCTAGGTTTTTGAGCAAAATATAATTTGGGCCACCACAAATGTATATTTCTTGCAATTTTACTGAAATAATTTCTGGATGGATAATGTTAACACATTAACCCCTAGCGACGACTTTACAGGGCTGGAGATAGTAGCCTGCCCCAGAGCTCTGTAGCGTCATGTTCATGCATAATACACTAACGTGGATGGTATTGTAGAAAGGTAGACAGATGTAGCTCTACAATGATACCAAATAATCTGGAATATCTAGTTGTACTACAAAATATGGATAGAAAAACCTCATTTTTTGGACCCGACTTTTTTTAACGCAAAATTCACCCGTGGTCGGAATTTCATTTTGTGTCCGGATTTTAGACTTTTTGGTCTCAGATCTAAGGCAAACCGGTATCAACTGCAAGCAGACAGATGAGCCTTTGCAAAAAGTAGGATAAGATGGGCATTAGGAATAAAGAGTGGTCTCCATACGAAAATAATGGCTCCGTTTAGCAAAAAAAACAAAAAAAAACAAAAAAAAAAAAACAAGTCCAACTTTTACCCTTCTGCTCATATGCGAGTCTAATAGCCAACGGAAAATGATGTTTCTAACACAACTAGGCAGTATGTTATTGAAAGATGACCGGGGATTTGGTGTTTTTGAGTCTATTCAGAAATAGCTTTCAAAATGTGTTTCCTACTCGATTTTCAGGCAAAAATGGCAAAAACCTCCAGGGGTTAATGTGTTAAGATGAATGCAAGGAAGAAAAAGATCAAGGTTCAACTACTTGTTTCTGGACTGAGTCAATATTAAATTCAAACAAAGCACTATATTTCAATTCTAACACAACTGGAAATCTCTATAGGAATTGAATTAATGAAGGAAGATGGTTCCTTGTGAGAAAACCTGACTGCGATAAACAATCACGCTTACCATTAAACCGTAAACAACATTCTTCCATTGATAAAACAGAAACTTCACTCCTCCTAGCTGATATCAAGGTAATCAGGAAGATGGTATTAAGAATAAACTTCTAAAGAAAGCCTCACCCAGTGGTTCATAAGGAAGTTTTGACAAAACTGATAAAATGCATGAGATATTTCTGCTCAGCATTAGTGAATGAGACAGAGGCCTCTTTAGAACAAAACATTTAATTAGATCTGCAAGAAGAGGATCAGATAATGACCAAACCTGAAGAATTTTAGCATTGTTCGAAAGGGCAGCCAGACAGCCCTTAATGCTAAAGACCGAGCATTATCCCTCTTCAAGCAGAAAGAGAAGAAAATCTGCCACAGCAGGAAGGGAGTGATAATTTTTCCTACTGCACCTATCATGGAAGATTTTCCCCTCTGCAGCAAGGAACATAGAGGAGGACAATCTCACAGCCTAGCTGAAATAGTTGGCAACATTGCTGAAAGCATTGCCCTAGCAGATGGATTGCCTAAGATGAGCCAAGCATGAAAGTGGAGTATCTGATAGCTGCTGTGGAGAAGAAACCTCTATATTGTGACAATGGGTCCTTCTACAGAGGCAACATCATGTGTTAGCCTACCAACAAGTTGAGAAGATGACAGAACCATGATCGTTGAGGTCACATATGAAGCAATCAGAATAAGCGGAGCAGTGGAGGATCTTATTTTGTTGAGCACCTGCAAATTCATTTTGAAGCATGGGAAGACATAGGCAAACAGATGAGCACACCTTAAGCTGAAGGTGTTTTGATCTGGGACCAGAGAGACATTTATTCTCATCACAAACAACCTCACAAGGGGTCTCCCCCACAATTCAGTCTGAACACAGACCACTTTGCCTCAACTGGACAGACTTCCAGAATGTTTTTCTTGCCTGGAAATGTTGCAAACACGGAGGATAATCCTTCCTGAGCCAGCCTAGAAAAGTAAGTTGCAAAACTCCATTCAATTTAGAGAAGAAGAATGTTTACTTGAGGTATGCTACTAATTATGTGTAGTCGGAAGAACATAATGAAATGGTTTTTTATCTGGAAAAAGTTTTCCAGTAGGGTTAAGAATACCACACTTATTTCCACATTGTCAAGGGCAGATTCTTCTTGGGACCACAAGCCCTGAAAAAGTACCCATTCTGACCACAAGTGAACACCACAACACAAATCTGTCCAATCAGTGTAAGGACATGAGTGGGATTCAGGGACATATAATGGGACTCTAATCAGAAACTGGTCTCCATTGGACCATCAATTCAGGTGGTGATATTATTCCATACACAAGGTGATAGTAGATCCTTCTGTGGTTTTCAGATTGACAAAAGGAGAAACCGGACAGGGTTCAAGTCAACTCTTCCTTGGGGAATCGGTTTTGGTGCAGAGTTTAAGGTCCCCAAGTGGGACAGGAAAAGGCAAGCCAACAATGAGGTCAAGGCCAAACGTGCCTCCAAAAGTGTCGGGCTTCTCTCTATTGTTAAAACTCTATGGTCTTATACTATATAGCAGAAAGAATTAAACCAACAAGTTTAGTAAAATTCAATAAATGATTATTTCCCAAAATACAAAGTGATAATTCAAAAGACACAATACTGTAAATTAAATTCCAAATAATCCTAAATGTCCTAGTACAAATTCGAAAGTACAGAATATTCTGCATGACTTCCAATAGTCCTGAGTGTCCTAATATACCAATAATCTTGAATGTCCTTATGTACCACAAAGATACAATCCAGAATGTCTTGGAATGAATTCTCAATATCACCAAAGTAATTTTTTATTCCAAAACGTCAATGAGCACTTTGTAAATTTAAATGAATAATTCATCTCAAATTATATCTAATCACAAATACAAACTCTGATCATAGATTCCAAAGAAATGATATGAAACAGGGATGAAGAATTGCTTATGAAACCTATTTAAATACAAATTTCACTTGACTAAAAACATAATCGATTTCCAATGGAAAAAACCTAGTTTAACCATAAACAAGACTGACCTTAAACTCAAATTTTAGCAAACACCTTGCTTACTACTTAGAATCATGAAAAACGTCAGGTAGGCAAAAACTCCACAACCTTCAATCACTGACATAAATTAAGCATACAATATAGATATATATAACAATATCCCGTCTGGCAAGACTTACAATTTGTACCAGATTAGTTAGGAAGTTCATCCCTACATGAACAAAATCTTAAGATGGGGTCAGCTCCAATTTCTCAAGATGCGAAATGAGTCCTAGTTGGGTCACTGTTGACCAGCAGAAGGGCCGATTTTGTAAGAGGGTGTCTTTGAGACTCTTGTGTTATAGCCAGTCATCGAAAATACTTGACAGCTGGGTTCCCCAGAGACCTCAGGTGTGCATCTCTTCCCTTAACAGGGTCAGTTTAGACTGCACATAAAAAGGATAGGTGTCCTGGAAATGAAGGTGGCACGTCTTCCATAATGCCCAACCAAATTTCTGAAAAGAGTGTTAGTCAGGTACAAAGGGAATTTTCAGGAAGAGGGATGCACATCAGTAGAGGGACCAAATACCTAGGGCCCCAAACTCACCTTAGGGAAGAGGGAGGAACATCCCGATTTTCTTGCCTTGCCTTTCCAGCCATCTAGTCTTTCTAATGATGGGTGCAGAGAAGGCTTGAATGGTTACTGCTTGATAGATTTTTGTGGTTACATGCCTATTTTGAATTTGAAAGCTATCAGAATGAGGGCACCTTTTGACTGGTTTTGATGGGACAGGAGCAGATGTGAGGGAATACTGGTGATGATCCCTCAAGTCCAGAAAAGATATGTAGGGAATGACTCTAAGAAACCCTCTACCTCGAAGTGGGCAATCCTAAGGTTCTTGTTGTAATCCAGAAAGGCCTTTGATGTATCCAGTGCAACATCCTAGTGGAGATGGAGTAGTTCTGCTGATAGTGCCATGGTCGTTGATAAAGCATGCTTAAATGTTCTGGCAAGTGCCTCCAGTAAGCCCTTGAGGGAGGTAAGTGGTAAGGATCCATCCTTCAGAAGATGGAAGAAGGCTGCCAAAAAGATTGGTATTTGAGCTTATGGGCACAATCAATCTAATGCTCCAGTACCTTTAACATCTTGAAAAGGACATGGGGTCAGGTCTTTGCTGAAATCCCCATTTGTGAAGCCCCTGCCTTGAATGCGAGGGGGTGACTTAAGGGGAAAGGCAGAAGACTGCACATTGTAGTTGGTCATAGAAAGCAGCAGTCAGCACTGAACAGACTGCACCTTTTGCTAGTCATCTAGTTAACTCCTTGCCACTTGAAGACATCTGGTTGTGCTGTAGCCTCCTGGAGTAGACCTTCTTGTTCTCTGATGCTGAAAGCTTGTGACACAAGTTTGTGGGGAGGAGGCTGCAGACCTTATTCACTGCCTTTTTGAAAGACCACACATCTTCCTCCTCAGGCATCTGCACTAAAGGGTGAGAAGATGCTAGAGACCCCGTGTCTTGCACAGTTTCAGTCTGGTCCTAGACAAACTCACTTGTATCTGCCAAAATCAATAGGACATCATCTTCGTGTGCTTTCCTTTGAGGGGAGGTAGGCCTTTCCTATCCAGCACCTCCTAAGAGAAAGGGAGACCCTGTGGAGATGGTTATCTACTTCCATGACTCTTCATGGGTAATGACTGTTATTGCCCATAGTAGCTGACTTGACAGGAGAAAGAGAATGCTTCTTGTCCTTCCTCAATCTTTTGGGGGAAGGGGGTCTGACCCTGTCCCTCTTATTTGCCCCTACACGAGCAGCATATGTGGGTCTGTACCCTGCACCACAAGAGGTGCCATGAGACCAAGGCAAGACCATCCATGGTATCATAAATGGGAAAGAAGATTTACTTTCCTGATATGGAAGCCCCACATCACATAGAAACTGAAAGGGAATATAGGAAATGGGAAACTACCAATTAAAATCACATGCTTGTATGCTGACTGAATGTTGATGAAGTATTCAATGGTGGAATAGAGATTGGTTGATACTGACCCACTCTTTGTCATACCAATGACTGGGCACTGGTCTGAAGAAGCCCTCCTCTAAACTTATAAAGCAAAATCACTACTCTCGCTTATTCTGTTGTAATGATCTGCCGGTCACTTTGATTGTACAAGGATGCTGCCCTTCCACTACTGGGAGTCGTGACTCACTCGAAACCACAGAGCTACTGGGATCGAGGGCTTTTCACAACCAAGGAATCAGATTCTATACTTTCCTTGGATCAAGGAGACAAGGAGGAAGAAGAACCTTTCTTCCTCCCCTTATAAATGCACTGACATTTGGCAACAAAGAGGATAACCAACTATATGTGTGCAATTAACAAGCAATTACCATACCACCCCCATGGGGAAGAGTGAATGGTATTGCTAGATAAACAGCAAGAATTAACCTAAAACTAACAAGAGTTTGTTTGAAACTCAAAAAGGTGATCGACTGATGGAATAAATGTTCAGTTATCTTGGAAACAATACAATTCAAATTTCTTAAAGTGTCTATCAACATGAGATACTACATGACTTAATTTATGATGTCATCTAGAAAAAGATGATGAGTACTACTGCAAACAAAGTCAGAATGGGTATTTGCTCATTCAGTTCCAAATGTTCTGGAACTTTCCTTCCAATAAGAGGAATTTATAATGCTGACAATGGTTTTTATGTCACAATAGCAGTAAGCAAAAGTGATATAAAAAAAAACATATTACTGATATTAAAAACACAATTTATGTATTAACTTTTACCTTAGAACTTAACTCTCTGGACATATGGATACTCACATATCCCGCTCATTCAATAGAGATTTGGCTGAAGGTGCATTGAAGACATAAATAATAATCTCCAAATCTCTTCTCATGTCAAAAGGTAAATACCCCTCTTTTCAAATTTTCAAATCTTTAAAATTGTTTTTCTGGTATCTGATTAAATTGCTGACCTTCATCATTCAAAAATGCCTGGAATACAACAAATCCAATGAAATTTTCACATCTTTGAGTAAGAAATTTATAATAATGGATATGAAGAACATTTGTATGTTATGTGCATCACACAGAAATCAAGAAATTCATTATGATCTCTTGCTGCAATAAACTTCAAAACTTCTAATTTTTCCTAGATCGCTCAATCATTTGTGAACTAAACTGAACTGCTATGTGCAAAAGCATCCTTTTACAAATATTTCTTTATATAAGAAATATTTATTTTAAACTACTGGAATAAACTTCAGATGAAAATTTACAATTTACATGTACTTACATCTCTTTTTGCCATGTCACTCTCATTGCTGGTACTTCTATGTGACCCTACAATATGAATTAACAGACATAATTATGGAAATATGTGTACACAACCAAGCAACTGTAATTACAAGTATAAAAAACAGCCACAGCCAATAAACAAGCAATTACGAAAATGTGTAATGAAATGGCAAATTAATAAAATTTGGTCAAAACCTAAATCTGCTTTGATTAATCACATATCTCAAGAGAATGTAGGATGGCTCTTGATGTTTTATATTTGGATAATTTTAGAAGTCATTAGTCATTCTCAAGATTATGGCCCTTGGGCAGTGAGCAAAATGACAAAACAAATTTAGTATCCCATGTTTAGTTTTTCTTATACAATTAATAACAAGAGTCCTACCAACAAGACTGATGTTGTACAGTAAGCATGGTATTTCATCTAATTTCAGTGAAATTTCATTGAGAGTTTGCCAAAATTTCTGAAAATATCAGTGATATTTTGTGATTGTAATATCAATCAAATTTTAGTTAAAAAATATCAATGAGAAACAGTACTTTACTGATATAAAAACAAACATTTATTCCATTTTAATATAATTTAATATATTTTTTGTTTCTTTACAGTTTGAATGATTTTCAGCAAAACATTTCTCATCTCTGTTAGCTCTAATTTTATTGTCCAGTTTGGAAACAACTTCTTTCCACATCTTTCCTTGCTATTTTTCCTTTATGTGTGTGTTTAACTTGAATTGGATTAAAGTGCCCTCAGCTGACAAGGTTGTTTTCTGTTTTAAAGCAGAGTACTTGTTTTTCTATTGTCCTGAATCCATTTTTCCTCTATATCGACAGGGTTTTTTTCTTATTGTCTTTGATTTTAAAAAAAAATGGTATGTCTGATCCCATTCTGCAATTATCCTTATAATAGTTTTCATTCTGTATATTATTTAGCAGATTACCACTGTGAACAGCTTTCTCACTGGTCAAAAATGTATACTTGCTCAATGAATCTTCATGTAACATAAACTGATTGGAATGAACATTCTTGCCAAACATGGTGTTACGAATTTTCCAGTGATTCTGGAGTTTGAATAACGGTTTACAAATGTGCAGAAATGATAATGGCAAAGTCAATGGGAATGCAATTGGTCAACCTGTAAGAAAATTGAGTGCCAGGACTAGCAATTTGCAATTTTTGCCATAAAGATTTGAAGTACTATTCTAGCAGCTAACATGTTGAATGAATGAGAAGGTATATAACTCCAAACTGATTCACTACCAGAATTTAAGGAGGGAGAAAGATCATGTGATATCTCGCCAAAATTTCAGTGAAAGTTTTGGTCAAAATTGTTGTGAAATATCACCAAACTTTCAGTGAAATTTTAGTGCAATCTCACCAAAATCTCAGTGACATTTTGATGAGATCTCACCAACAATTTCAGTGAAATCTCACTTATGTTTTGTCCAAAACTCATGGTTCAGTGACATTTCATTAAATTTGAATGACATACCAGTAAAATTTCACAGAAATTTTAGACCTTCAGTCACATTTTCACTAAAATTCCACCCTCACCATGCCATAAAAGTGGATTGTTTGGAGACCCAACCACTACCACCATGACTTGGCCATAACCACCCCACACCAATGGTAAAGGGGACTTAACACAAGCTTTAAAGGCCCATTTCCACACCATTATGTCTATAGAGTGTTTTATAATGGTTGCTGTGGTGAAAATGTTGAGTTCAGAGTGGTGCTAATGGTCATCTGCAAAGCCTTATCTGTCAATCCTTGGGTAGTCCTCCTCTAATGTAATACACTAAACCATCACAGATAAAATTAACTTTGCTTTCTTATGGCCAGTTGCATGGGCTGCTGTTGCCACTGATTACATACATTCTGGAATTTAACTCCAAAGGAGTTCCTACATTAAAACTCTAGGACTTCTTGAGGTAATTCAAACTATACACACAATAATGTGTCTGAATTCAACCCTCACTGGAGTTCCTATGGCAAAAGAAAACACTAGGAACTCTAAAGGTGACTCAGATTATGGTAACAGTTACCCAAGAGGATATTGTTCTGGTAGCTGTTTGTGCATATGTAATCTGTTTCAACTAAAGACCCAACACAATCAACTTTCATACACTGAAATGAATTGAAACAAATCAGTGAGAGTCCCCAAATAGTATAAAAAATAAGTGAAGTCTGAGGGCTCAATCCCAGTGGAGTGTAAACCTTAGATTTGCTAGATCCAATATTAAATTGTCATGATTAAGAACTCACAAGGCTGTAAAAATTGTTAAGATAAGTTTCCACCTAGCACAAATTGTGCAATTTATAACATTATTGCATCACTTTAGCATCTTTCATTTGTATTGTACATTAGTTATCCATATAATAGATTTTCACTTAAGAATTAAGTATTCCTAGTAATAATCATCAGTCTCAGAGGAGTTATATTTAATTGCGCTTATCTGAGAGGATTAATTTATTTCATTCAATCATTTCTTGGAATTACAAAGTGCTCAGGTTTATTTGGAATTGTAACTGTTTGGAATTACTGTGAATTGATTTAAAGACATTAGAATTATATCATTATGATTCCTTCAAATTATTTCAAGACTTGTTGGTTTTTGTTACTTATTATAGAATTATAACATTAAAATCGTAAACCACAATTATATTAGAGATGAATAATTTAATGTTATGGGTCAGGGACCAAAAAAAGTTCCGCCTGTCAATATCTGGAAAAGTATCTTGCTCTGATTTATAGAAACTAACACCATATCCAATATCTAAGCTCATAAGAAAATCATAGCCCCCAACCCCATGAAATTTAAATGGTCAGTACCTTATAGTAGATGAATTTGCTATGTGTATGCTAATTTATGTATAAGATATAATCTAAACACTGTAACTAAAGTGGGGTGATTAAGCTTTCACTGTAGCTGATACTCGACAGCTTGTTGATAAAAATAGGAAGTGCTGACATGTAAGCCTAGAATTTACTTGCTACACCTTGATGTAATAATAGGCAGCAAAGCTTTGAGTGGGATGCCAACACCTGGCCAAGATATTTTATCAGAGATAGCCAGTAAATATTAAACACACTGACTCAACAAATCAGAAAATATGTAGTTGACATGAAAAAATTCTGTAAAATTCAAACAGAAAATAACAGTTAACACCAACCTGATGTGCTGGCATCCATATGAATCATGATTCCAGAAGGCTTGACCTATAAGGGAACAAGTGCTGTAAGTTAAGTGAGGATGTCCAATTTACTGAGTTGTGACCAAATATCAGTTTCCAAGACTGTTTGGTCCAATGTGCAATGCTTCCGTTACCATTGGGACAACATAATCATTGACAGTGGTCTCAGGAACAGGTGACTCAGAACTATGAGATCCATTGCAACAATGAGGATGTTTAGTAGGTGAAAGAATTATTGGGATGAGATGTAATCCTTTGAGCAAATGAAGACTCCATTGAGATTATCTTCAAACCACGGTCTTGAGGGACACAGACCTTCAACCCCACTCATGTGCATTTTAAACTCTGCCCCATAATGGATGATATGATGGGATGTGATTATACCAGATTTGTACTTTTTGACAAGGAATCCAAGGCAGGATAGAAGTTTTATAGCATGTCAATCAGGTAACTTGACATCACAGATGCAGATATGGTCCTGAAATGAAACACTAGACTGTTCATAATTTCTGATGATGATCCACGGACTGATTGTTTAAACCAAAAGGGAGTGCCCTGAATTAGAATAACATTTCCCTGAAAGTTAACCTCAGGAATTTCCTCAATTGTGCATTGGAGAACAGAGGTAAACATCTTCCAGATCTAGAATGATTGAAAATTCTTCCTCCTGAAAAGCATTTAGAACCTGTTTTGATGCCTCCATTCTGAACCAGTACCCATATAAAACAGATGAGAAAGTTCAAATCTATGACAAACTAAGTGCTCTATTTGGCCTTTGGCGCTAGAAAATAATCCTGAAAAAAGACCTGTTGAATTTGTTTCCTCCAATCTTGATCACCCATTTTTGACAGAACATTCTCTGCTTTCTTTTGAAGAATGTTAGTCCTGAATAAATATTTTGGAAACTCTGTAGAAGAAGAGAGTGAGAAAAGTACTGAATGTATTCTGGAGCTCCTCCAAGACAAATTGCAGAATAAATGAATCATCTGGGCAAAATTCTTTCCCATTCCACTACAAAGTGTCTGAGTCTCCACCCTCCTCTACTGGATTTTGTGACAATGGAGGTCTGAGGAAGATGTAATTTCTTTTGGGAATGGAGGCTGACATCGACAAAAACATATAATATGATCCTTGCTCTGTCTTTTGTCATCATTTGCAATTGAGCACTTCATTTTCAAATGTGTATATGGCTTGTGAATCTTTTTTTTGCCTTCTGTGCTTTACAGTTGTCCTGCTTCTATCCTTCCAGCTCTGAAAAGATTACTGAGGTCTGTGAAACTGGGCCTGTGTGAGATTTACCTACTTTTGAACTTCCACCACATACCCATGAAATAGTAGCTTCTGTAACAATAGATGTAATCTGAATGTGGCCTTATGATGCTCTTTGAGGAAGACTGAAGTGGAGACCCAGGCATCTCTTTCAAATAACTGATGATTCCCAACCGCTCTTATGGAAGTGTTCATTGTGGCCGTGTACAACACATGTTCCATTGACAAAACTGATTTATAAGCTTGGCTATGTTCTGCTTGCTGGATGACAGACATGGATACCATGTCAAGCAATGAGCATATATTGTAAGGATATTCAAGACTAATATTTGCATGGCACTGAAATGAGCAAGCTTCATTCATACTGAAGAAGGTTCTGACATTTACAGGCCTAATACATCTCTGTCAATGGATGGGGACTACTACACAAAATATGTGTCTTTTATAGTAATAAACACATATCTGCCTACCACATCTTAGGCCCATCTGCAGTCGTCATCCTTTTCTTAAGGGACACAGATTACTCGTGGGACATCAGAGTGTGATGTGAGTAATGAATCTGGCAATAGGATCGGGTAGGTATTATGTTATTAAAATTATTCCCCCATCACAAAATACTTTTCAATATCATCAATATATCACATGTTGCTAATGAGTTGCTTACTTTGCCAGTGATGAGCTGATAGCAATAAAACACAGATATACCCACCTTCATCATTGTAGGAATATCCAATAACGTAAGTTGCATCTGCCTGGGGCAGTTTGTGTGCTGTAACTATGAGCCTTAATGAAAATATGCCTTCACTCTGGTGTGCCAAAGGATGAAGGTAGAAGGAAAATGAAGTATGTTTGTGACTTTTGTAGCATTCTCCATGACAAGTTAGATGGTCCCATGAGGGAGTAATGGCCCATGAACAAAGGATCCCTCTCTTGATCATCAGGACAATCCACTGCCTACCATTTCAGCTTCCTTGAGAAAAGGCCACATAGAACTGTAATGCCCTAATTAAGTATACGAGTCGATCCTGTTCAGCCCTGCTATATCCCAAGAATGGCTTCTTTGGGCATTTGTGGGAAAAAGACTGGTCCTCCTCCCCCCTTCATATTAGATGACAGATAATCAAATGATTTGGGCTGCAACCTGCAACACTGACCCTGCTATACGGCCAAAGCCCTGATGTCCACAGTGACATAAATGGGAAGATTAATCTGTTACTTCCATGAAATGGATGTCTCCGATCCCATAGGGATTAAGAGGAATTATAAGGAAGCGGTGGCTACCAATCTGATCTTTTTCTAGTGTGGCATTTATAAACATATGCGCCGAGTGGTCTAAAGTGCTCTTCGTTACGGATCACTGCCATCTCATCTCTGTCTGTGCTGGTTTGAGTCTCTGATTCAGCCAATGTGGGTATGAGAAAGCTTGCCAGTAGCTTGTCAGTGGTTCTTTCCAGGGTACTGGCCATCATGTATATCCTATCGTGTGCTGAAAAATGGCGTTAAAACCAAACAACAACAATAAACATATGTATCTATAATAACCTTGTCTTAAACCAATCTTGTCTCAATATCAAAGGAGCTCTAATGAGCATTGGTTGATATTCACACATCAGTGACCATTGTCCAGTGACCAACAAATGCTGACTTTGACTGGTGCTCATTCACTTTCCACTGACCATTAACCAGCCAATAACTATGTCACATGACTCAGATCTGTATGAAGACTTCTCAGATTTTACAGCTCTAGATTTTGGCTCTCCCCATAGAGTGGACTGACCTACCTTTTTCCATTTCAAGGCTATGGAATCTGAGACTATGCTGCTCTTCAAAGATGGGCAACTTGCCCCCATCATCACAGTACTGTGGACTCTGAGATGATATTTATTCTTCCATCATAGGAGTGTGACTCATACTCTAACCTAACATTTCTCCCTTGGTCCTAATCACAACAGGCACTGACTTATGGGTCCATGGGTCTTGTATGTCTGCAAAGACAGACTCCATATTCTCCAGAGATTGGGAGTGCCCTTCACCATTGAAGAGCTAATCTTTTCATGAGGCCTGAGGGACTCAGATAAGAATCCAGTATGTTCTGGAGATGTTCTTTCCTTCTTAGCGTATATATGTGTCTACTTTTTGTAATGTCTCTGACCTCTTCAGACAATAAACAGCAGAAAGGACTCACATCTGTCCATCAGCAATTAGTACTAGCAAAGCAGGTGGAATGTGTATCACAATGGAATTTTTTAAGTCCACATTTTCCCCATCCCTGCCTTTACATAGATGCAAACTAGAAAATCTGAAAACAATTGACAATAATATCAAAAACTGATGATAATATAAATGGATGGCAGGACACCTGAAGTCAGATGCAACGAATGGTTCAAAGCCAAAGAAACACATGGTAATTATAAATAAATAGAGTATAATCGCTAGAACATGACAAAGACAATTATGATGGTATATGACCTGCTAAAATGAGACTAAAATGAACATATAGCAATAGTCAATGAGTCATCATTCATCATATTAAATACACACTAACAGTTGTCAGAAATTACAAATCTGAGAAAAACAACTGTAACTGAAGTAGGATAGAAAAGGCACAATTATAGAATATGGTCCTGATCACTGTTAGGGAAATTATTACAAAGGGCACTGCTAACAACTGGAACACAATTGTCTTAAAATCTTAATAGAAAGCACCTAATTCAATCATATATGCAATGGAATTGAGGGAATAATACTTTAACAATATGGAAAGCAGTATTTCAATGCCAAATATAACTTATACAACACAAGCAAAGGCAAAATTTCTGTATAGCATGAAATTTATGACCAATTCATAACGTCATCCTTGAAAATGGGGATGACTACAGTGACTGGATCTATGACATGGGGAGTGGTAGGGGTTTTTTTTTCTTCCAATTCTAAGCTTTCTACAACTTTCCATCTAATGGGAGAATGTAATTTTTATAAATGGATCTGCGTAATTTACATTATGGAAAGGTTGGCAGTGATAGTGACAGGTAAAATATTACTGATATTAAAATACCCTTTGCTGTTGGTAAGGTGCAATTAGACCTGGAACTGTATGTGATACCTTGGGTGGGATGGTTCGGCCATGTTTCTTTCCTACCAGACAGTTTTCTGCCATAAGAAAATTGCTTATTGAGGCCATTATCAAGTGCTGTTTTAAAGTTACTATGCAGCTGATGCTAGTGCACAATACAAATGACCATAGAAATTACATAAAATACCTTCTGGTCTGTAATTAGTGACTGAAAAGTGTCACATAAAATTAAAATAAAGTGGACACCAAACAAATGTCTATACAATTGATATCCATGTTTATCTTATTTATGTTACATTCAATAGGTCAAATACACATTACTGAATGTACTAGTGACCAGGACAGGTACAAAAAGAGGGCATCAACATGTATTTCTTATGACAAAGTTTTTAGTCTAAAAGAGCTACAAAACTTCATGTTGGAATGAAAAGAGCAAGCAATAGTGAAAAAATGTAGATCAGATTGAGTATGCCTTCCTTAAATGAGAAATTCCAACTAGATTAATTTGGAAATGCCACCTGACTCTGTAATTAGTAAGTGAGGTATAGAGTGGATATGGAATGACAGACCATTTGCAAAAATTTTTCCTTCCATGTCAGGCATAGTAAATCACTATCAAGGTTTGTCCTTTTCTGCCATGTTGAGATAAGTATATTTTAGTTTTACCAGTATTTACCACTATGCCATTGCATGTGCACCAGCTGTCCAGTTTATTCAGGACATTCTGTTAAGAAATTTCAAGTTCATGCTTTGTGTTTTGGATGTCTGATAATGCTGTGTCATCTGCATAGAGATCTGTAGATGATATTGAGTCTCTTAGTAAAAGTGTAGGTCATTTGTAAATAAAATAAATAGTAATGGACCTAGAATTGAGACTTGTGGTACTCCATATATAATTGCTCCAGGTTCAGATAGAACATTATTTATATGAGCATGTTGCGTTCTCTCAGTTAAGAATGAAGTAAACCATTTAACTATGCTTTCATCACATTGGTAGATTTTCAGTTTCTTCAAAGGATTTCATGATCCACCATGTCAAAAGCTTTCCTGAAATCTACAAATACAGATCCTATTATTCTACCTTGGTCACGTGCTTGAATCCATTTATCAGTTAGGGACATCAAGGTAGTCAAATACAGATCCTATTATTCTACCTTGGTCATATACTTGAATCCATTTATCAGTTAGGGACATCAAGGTAGTCAAATACAGATCCTATTATTCTACCTTGGTCACGTGCTTGAATCCATTTATCAGTTAGGGACATCAAGGCAGTCTCACAGGAATGTTTTTGTATAAACCTGATTGATTAGGGTGTAACAGCAAGTGTTTGGTTAAATATGACAAGAATGAGTCATGGACATGTTTTTCAGTCAATTTTGACAAGTTTGGTAGTATTAAGATTGGCTGGTAGTTATCAGCATCATCTTTAGAACCAGATTTGTGAATAGGAGTTACTTTTGCAGTTTTCCATATTTTGGGCACAGATGAGGTTGCAATACTTAAATTGATTATGAATGTTATGCTATCTACAATAACAGAGGCAGAAGATTTAATGAGTCAAAGACCCATCTGAACAAGTCCTGTAGCTTTCTTGGTATCAAGTTCACTGAGACAATTTTTAACAAAGATTTTTGATACTGGTGGGATAGAGAAACATACCTCCTTAGAGATTTTGCTGCTGCAGAACTTTTTCAGTTCCATAAAGTTGTTTTCTGTCACTGGTTCTTTTAACTTTGTGGTAATGTTGGTGAAAAAATCATAGAAAACATTCACAATGTCAGTGTCATCAGTGACTATGGTGTCATTTACCAGAAGTGAGTGAATTTTATTTGATCTTTGTGTGTTCCTCCAGTGAGTTCATTGAAGACTTTCCAAATGAAGTTTGTGTTGCTCCTTTTCTTTTCAAGCAATGATTGATAAGAGGTTTTTTTATATAGCTTTTTAATCTTACTTGTTATTTTATTTCTCCATACTTTCTATTCTGCATGGCTTCCAATAGCCTTGAATTGGTCTTGTGTTTACATAGCATCAAGGATTTCAATAGTAAGCCAATTAGGTTGAATTTCATTCTTTATGCAATGTACTTATGTACTTATGCTCCTTATCTGAGTATTGAGAAGGTCCTTATATGTATCTCTGAGTATATATGTTTCTTTCTCCTATGCAAGAACATTTTCCATTTGTTTCAAAAAGTTATCATTCCAAATTGCTTTGGAGGAAGGTGGCCTATAAATGAAACCAATTAGATAATGCAGCAACAAAACCTTTTTTCCCATTCCATAGTTTCATTATATGCATGAATAAGCTCCACAAGTTTACAGTTTTAAGTCGCTCATGTGAACAATATTAGGCCCACAGGACTCTCTTGCTTAGAAAAAGTTATGAAATGTATCTAACATGTTATTGTGCGTTTCTGACAAGAAGCTGAAAACATGAATTGTTAACAAATGATCGGCAACAGATTAAACACCATACTATGACCTTACTTAGCCTTATGGCTAAATGAAATATAATGCAAGATACTGTGTGTGAAGGATCTTACAGACCACTGTGACCATTGCCATTTTAAAACAATAATTTGAACAGTAGTGTACATGTCCCAAATGTCTTCCAATGACAGTGAATCTTGGTTTCCAGACTAGCAAATAGCACATGCTGTAGGTACAGTATAGTCAAAAAGTGCATTCTAAATGTCAGAGAAATAATTCATGTACATGAGATGCTGAAGCACATAAACAATAATTTCAAAGTTGCAGTTTTCAGCGAAGACATATCGCACATCACAAAACATTTATCATGTTGAAAAAGCTCTCTACTAAAATTTAGAAAGTTGAAGGTATACACATGAGGCCCATATTATTATAATGTTGACATGATTGTGGATGGTGGTTTGGGGTATCCAGATCTTACTGTCATAACCTTTAGAGCCATGTAGCTCTATTCTGAATGTCAACATCAGAGCTAGAAGCCACATTTTGAAGAATATCTCCCACAGCTAGCACCCATATTAAGGCTGTTGTACAGCTTAGAGTGCAATTACATACTATACTTGCCCTAACAACTTTGTCCATACTGAAGTAAATCCAAGCGCAATCAAGTTGATATCATTTTCAAATTCTATTGACTGCTGTTTAAGTTGGCACAAGAGAGCTGGTAGCTGTGGAATGCTCAGCTTGGCTGAAAGAATTGGTGTATTTTCTTAAATGAAATTAATATATCTAATCTAAGTCATCTGAATGGAGTAAATGATGTCATCTATACTTTGTGTTACTACTTGAACAGAAAAACATTGCCTGTAGGATTTAGCTGTGTGGAGGTTGGGAGGGTGCATCCCTATTATGATTGGGTTAGTATTGTTGAAGCAATATATTTTACTTTACAAACTGTTTTCTTCAACAAATACATTACCCAGTCATAAACCCTAGCACAACAGGCAAGCATTGGAGGTAGTTACATCCTGTTACTCATGAGAAGGCCCAACTCCAGTCACCTAAAGTACATGAGCCATCTTCTTCAAAGTCTTGAGATATACGTAGGCTCCAGGTCAAACTAAGTCATTGTGATAAACAATCAGATCTCCAAGGTAAGTTGACTGTTATTTCATTTGATCATGGTTTATTTGAATGAATACAGAACAAATAAACATTTTATGAAGAATAACCTGATCTGAGGTAATGACCATTCCCATTCCTTGTCAATATCTAAAGTTAAGTTTGACATTCCATTCAATACATTTTACAATAGCAACAAAGTCGGCATTCAAAAGCAAAATGATCTCCATCAGCATTTTTTAGCTTTTATTTTATGGAAGCAGCACTGGCACGGTCTATATCACTTCTTTTAAACCCTGAAAAACTGATGCCGTCATGTGAATTACCATGAATTAGGTGAAGACTCATTGAATCTTAAATATTAAAGTATTAAAGTGGTTTTCCTAAGTAAGACTTAAATAGAAGTAAAGTAACCAACTCAGACTAGATAGATTTAGTAAAGTTATGGTGTTGTGATGTGATTTGGATTTTTAACGTAGCTTTAACAATTTTTCAGTCATATCGCTACGATGTCTGCAGTGTGGCAGTTTATAGTGATGTCTAGCACTGGGGCAGACATGTAGCATGATGTCCCACCTTGTCACATTATCCTGACACCGGGCTGACCAGTCCAAACACTAACCTCTTAATGCTGAGTGCCAAGCGAGGCAGCTGTTAGTACCGTTTTTGTAAGTCTTTGGTATGACTTGGCCGGGGATCGAACCCATGACCTCCCGCATCCGAGGCGGACGCTCTAACCACTAGACCATCGGAGCGGTCAGTAAAGTTATAAATTAGCATAGTTGAAATATATAATCCAGCTTGATTTATCCATATGATTGATGGGTAGGAGACTGACTTTTCGATTCCACTGTAACTACAATCAATAATAGATTGTGAGCATTGGCACTGTTATTACATCCAGGTAGAACTGACACAAATGCAGTGTTTAAACTGCAGCTAGGAAAGGAAAGCTTGAATGTTGGCAGTGTTATTAAATACAGGGAGCATTGAAATATAGCAGTGTTAAAACTCTGGAGGGGAAACAAATCATGAAGTTTAAGGATTGGTACTGTATCTACATCCAGGAAGCACTGATGCACAGCAGTGTTATGAGTGTAATGATAGATTGTGGGTGTTGGCACTTTATTACATCCAGGGAGCACTGATGCAAAGCAGTGATAAAAGTGTAGAGAGGAAAGGAAAGCTGGGATCACACAGAGTTTCCACATCATTAGATGTTGGTCTAATGTATCTTCTCTCATACACAATATTTACATAAACCCTAAGAACAACCAGCATTGTCCCATGGACCTCTCTGCTGCCACTTGGGAACAGGACATAGATTTACAACAGAGACATAATTCATAGCCTACCCATAAAGTATACCTACCTAGTATTACAAATTTTATGTGTTATTATTTTCAGTCAGCATGGATTCCTAGGTCTATCCTTACTATATGAAGCAATAAATTGAAAACCACTGTGATTACCAGGCTCAGTGGTTAAAACATAGAATTCCTGACAAGAATCTTATGATTCAATTCCCATGATCATATCAGCCTAGTTCATCTACTGGATTTGATCTGAGTTCTTTACAGTGATCATTTTCTTAGTTCTTTTTATCAACGCCTGAACTTCATTCAGGAGAAAAGCATATTCATTGGTCTTGATTGTTTATTTAATTAAAAGATTTAAATACAAAATATACATCTGAAATTATTTGTGTGTAATGGTTTTGAATGTATGAAATAACTTACGGCAATGAAAGTTACATGTGATAACATATAAACAATGCTTGTGTCAGGCAATGTAATAAGATATTGTTAGCAATTATCTACTTCAGTCACACAGTCTGTTTTATATATAAACACAAGGCCAAATGTTACAGTCAATTTATTGTGGCAATTTCAGCAAATAACTCAGTCACAGTGTGTTTTATGTATAAACACAATGCCAAATGTTTCAGGCAATTTAATATGGCAATGAAAGCAACTAACTCAGTCACAGTGTGTTATATGTATAAAGACAAGGTCAAAGGTTACAGTCAATTTAATAAAACAATTCTTGCCTTATTGGGAGGATGCTTCATTATTATGATTGGGTAAGTATTATTGAAGAAATATACTGTACACTAAAAATTGGTTTCTTCTTGAAATAAATTAGCCAATCATAATACCTTAGCAGAATAGGTAAGCAGTGGAGGGAGTTACACCATTTTACTTATGAGAAGGCCCAAGTCCTATCCCCTTAAATATGTGAGTCATCTTCAAAGTCTTGAGAGATATATCCAAGCTGGAGTACTGACTCCAAATGCCATTAATTCCTTAGACTGTATCTCTTAAAAGCCATTAAATTATCTGGAAATGCAGCTTCTTGCAATGCTGCTAAATTTCTCTCCAGACAAAACTGAGCTCTTGTGATAAATGATCTGATCTTTGAGGTAGGCTAACACAAGTTGACTGTTATTTCATTTGATCTTGGGTCAGTTAAATGGATACATAACACATAAACATCTAATGTGGGGTAAGCTGATCTGACCTTTCCCTCTTTCAAAACTGTAAATGAACGAGATTTCCCTCTGTGCACCAGCTTGTTTTGTTTTATGTACTGCTACAAAGCATTCACTGGATCTAAAGATAACAGAGGTCTCATCACAAATGACTGACTACTGGAGCTGGGTACAATGCTGTATACCATGGTATATATGAACACATCTCAATATGTTCTGTTATGTATGTCCATATTATGTGTATTATTTTCTGACACCCAACAGTTTGCAAGGGTTCTTTAGTTAATTAATACTAATATATTTATAATTGTAGATTTGCACTTTAACAAAGAGGTCATTTGTGTAATCATATTGTGTAGATTCATTCATAAGTTTCTAGACTGAGTTGAACTCTCATCCAAGTAAACATCACCTGATTTAAGGAATGTGTACTTGAAAGGCCAAGCTGACATAATTTCCGATTGTTGATTATAAAGCAACTGGTCTTGTTTATAAGTTCAGACTTTTTAAACAAATATGCGTCCATCTTATGTATTGTGTATTAGTTATCTATAAAAGAGATGTTCATTTAAGAATGCGTATTCCTAACAATAATCATCAGTCTCAAAGGAGTTATGTTTAGTAGTGTTTAACTGAGATGATTCATTTATTTAATTCAATCATTCATTGGAATTACAAAGTGCACATATTACTTGGAATTGTAGCTGTTTGGAATTAGTGTAAATTCATTTAAATATATAATTGGATTATATCATTGTAATTCATCGGTACTACTGATACATCAGTACAATAGGGAACATCGTTTGGAATACCACTGAAACTCATCTGGATTACTTGATACTTTTGGACCTGATAGAACATTTAGGACTATTTAGGATTTAATTCACCATACTGTAAGTTATTTTTAATTTTTCAATTTGTAATTCAGAGAAAATAAATTATGTTTTCAATTTTACAATATTTATTTGTTTTCACTATTTTTCGTTACCTAATTTAAGACAATATAGTTGAAACAGTACCATGATATACCACAATTATATTAGCAACAAATAATTTAATGTTCCTGGGTCAGGGACCTGTAAAATGTTCATCTGTCAAACGCTGGAAACATATCTTAATCTGATTTATGGCAAAATAACACCATACCATATCCACTATATTATCTGAAAACAAATTAATTATATGGAGTTAGCAGAAAAAGAAAATTCATAGCCCCCACCCCATGAAAATTAAATGGCCAGTATCTTATAGTAGAGGAATTTGTTATATGTATGTTAATGTAATCTCCAGTACAGTTAATCTATGCTGTGCTCCACAGGGGTCTGTTCTTGGACCTGTTCTCTTCATTCTATACACTCAGCCACTATCAAGTGTCATAGATCATCATCTAGTGTCTCACCAATTGTGCGCCGATGACACCCAACTATACAAATCTAACCCCCCCAACTGAAGTTGATGCTACCATCCAGTCTGTAGAGAGGTGCATTTCTGATGTGAAATCATGGATGACATGTAACAAGCTGCAGATGAATGATAATAAAACTGAAGCCATTCTGATTACAACACAAAGACTTTCTCATTCTGGGGCCCCAAGTGGCCTTGTGGTCTAAAGCACTCTCTGTTACAGATCACTGCCATCTCACCTCTGCCTGCGTGGGTTCAAGTCTCGGATTCAGCCAATGTCGGTATGTGAGAAAGCTTGCCAGTAGCTTCTTGTGGGTTGGTGGTTCTTTCCGGGGTTTTCCCGGGTTCTTCCTCCACCATTAATACTGGCCGCCATGTATAGCCTATCGTGTGCTAAAAAATCGTGTTAAACACTGCAACAACAACAACTTTCTCATTCACATAATTTACCTCAAACAATAAATATCAGCAACACTAACATTCAATTCACATTCAGTACGAAGCCTAGGTGTTACTCTGGATGGTACTCTCTCATTACCCCCAACATGTCATGAACATATGCAAGGCTGTATATCTTGATCTGAGATGCATCAGCTCCATTTGCAAATATATTTCAGTTGATGCCACTAAAACACTTGTGTTTTCATTAGTACTTTCAAGACTGGGCTATTGGAACTCAATTCTGTCTGGTTCATCTCAAGATCTACTCCAGAAACTTCAAAAAGTTCAAAACACACCTGCTCAGATCATCCTTAGAGTACCAGAATCAGAGCACACCTCCCCACTGCTCTTACTGTATACTGTCTATCCATTCAATCCAGAATCAAACACATTTGTTTTCTGTGCTATATTTCACTAACGGGCTCCAGTCCAACATACCTATCCGACCTCACTCATGTGTACACACCAGCAAGATACTTATGCTCATCTTCTGACAATCGTATACTCATTATTCCCACTATGAAAACGAAGTCATATGGACTGCCTTCTTTTGCATACCAAGGCCCAGCATCATGGAGCGAATTGCCCACTGAACTTAGACACAAAGACACAGTGATCTCATTCAAGAGCGCTCTTAAAACTCACCTATTTCAACTGCAAGAACAAACCTAAAGACCTAATAATGTTTCCTACCATAAATATTTTAAGTATGTTTTATGTTTTCTAACTTCATTGTGGACTTTTTGTTGTAATCATATCATTACGCCTCTCCCTCGATAGCTCGTGCACAATGGGGTCCACAAACATAGACCGCACTATAAGCGAGGGTGCGAGTTACCGAGGGACCTCCAAAAATTGAGAAAAAAAATCCGCTTAGACGTAGAGAAAATCTGGGGGCTGTTTAATGACTGAATCCTCGTTTTACAATCATGTCAATACTAATTTCAATAACGCGCTTTTCCTAATGAAACTGTTATTCTGTATAAATAATATTTATTTTCAAAATGTCCAACATGTGTAAGATCTTTTAAACTTTTCTCAACAAAACATCACAAGTATGTGAAAATATCTGTGTAATATGTCACTGCGTTTCATTTGTTGATTAGCCTGGTTCCCGGATTGGTATTTAGGTGGCACTCTACAGTTTCATATTTTGCATTAGAATTTTAAAGAAAAAGAATTTCCCAGGCATTTCTAGCTGGTTATACTGGCTATTTAAAAAAGACTGTATATCTTCAGTATAGTTCCAAGAACCTTTAATTCCTTTTATTTTGGTGTATGACTGATGGGTGTAATATAGGTTATAAAGTATACAGCTTGGACTTAATCCAGATGTGCACCTTTCAAAAATGTGTAACTTCACTTGGCCATTTTCACTTCTGAACTTCAGAAGTAAGTTGTTTAAAAAAAAGAGCCGACAACGTTTTTAATATTTTATATATTTGGTAATTCATTCATTGCACTTTCAGAAGCTGGTATTGTCTAGTCTGGCAAAATTCATTTTCCTCATTTTAGTTAGCAGCGTGCTTAGATCATGTACAATTTCCAAAAGTACAATACCCAAAGAAATGTCAGTTACATTACATTAAAGTAGCATAGAGGTATGCCAACATTCTCTCCACTGTGCAAACAACTTCACCTTACATACATCACTCTCTCAAAAGTGCATAACAACTGGTGAGCACCCCCTTAATAGTATACTGCCAAGATGGGAGTCAATGTAGCAGGGAACTAGACTAACTTTTTATACACCACCAGACAAGGGTGCTTTTAAAAAATAAAAAAAACCACACCAAAATCTAGAGACATTTATTTCGTGAGACAATCGTCTAAGTCAAAACTCAATTTCTTTTATTCTTCACTTAGTACAATATTGATGTCGTGACTTCATTGGAAGCAATAGTAAACTTCTTATTATCCTTGAGGATATCTCTAAGTGCCAGTTCAGGAAGTCTCTAAAACTCGTTTACCCAAAACGGTCCGTATATGTGAAACCAAGCTCTTTATTTTATGAAGTATTAGTTTTGCCTGGTTGCCTTGCTATCTTTGATCAGTTATGAATAAGTCTGTTAATTTAAGGTAATTTATGTTACATACACTATAAGATTTATAACAGTGTTTGACTGATCAACTGAAGCGAGTTCACACGACATACGACTGGGGCCGCTAGATTTTAAGTATATAGGATTTGCATGCCTTTTACCTTTTCTTTTTTTCCACCTCCTTTATTTTGATTCAAAAGACATCATTAACATGATAATATAAAGGAGGCCAACTTTTAATTCAGTGCAACAATACAAATACTTCCACAAGTCAGTTATCAAAACACAGTCAGCACTTAACAAGGTTCTCAGAGAAATGCTTGCGGACATAGCTGTTATGGTAAATTGCCACATTTTACATTTAAATACACACTGCATGTAAGAGGAACGAAAAGATAGCATTAAAACACAATGTCACTTAATAAAATTATTTACTGCCTACAACTGTACATTAGTGACATTATCATTTAATCGAAATTTCCTTGAATGTCTTTAACTACAATGCACTAAGAATGTCGTTTGGTAAAAAAAATGTAACCAATAATATGACTTCTGATTAAAAGCTG
Organism: Sinohyriopsis cumingii; assembly: GCA_028554795.2. Lineage (NCBI taxonomy): Eukaryota > Metazoa > Mollusca > Bivalvia > Unionida > Unionidae > Sinohyriopsis > Sinohyriopsis cumingii. Next base: position 43,357,592 of record CM068837.1, read on the forward strand.
ATAATTTCAAAATGTTGATTAAAATTTCCAGGTCCTACTGGTAAATACCGTTTTCAACCATAAAATGAGCGATATATCAACGTTTCAGTTACCAGTTTTGATTGCGATTTTCTTCAAGTTCAATAACTAGGGATCAATTTTTGGGGTATTTTCTGGTTTAAAAAATGGGATTCACACCTGACCCTGCGTTATAAGCAGGATTGTGAGTTATCAGGGTGTGAATTATCCAGGGAGTGGTGTATATATGTTTTTTTTATGTTCTAGAAGTTGTCTAATTTTGTAAAGCACTTGGAGCTTCTAAAGATTAGGTGCTATACAAAGTCCTCATTATAATCTAAACACTGTAACTAAAGTTGGATGATTAAGCTTACACTATAGCTGAGGCTTGACAACTTGTTGATAAAAACAGGAAGTGTTGACATGGAAGCTTAGAATTTCCTGGCTATACTATTGATGTAATAATAGGCAGGGAAGCTTTGAGTGGGATGCCAACACCTGGTCAACATAGTAGTTATCAGAGAGAACCAATAAATATGAAGCACACAGACTCAGCAATGACAAACTATGTAGTGGACATGAGATATGATGTAAAATTCATACAGAAAACAACAGTCACCCCAATCTGCTGTGCATGGATCCATAAGAATTACGATTCCTGGACTCTTGACCTAATACTGAACATCTTTTGTAAGCCAAGTTAGGATGTACATTCTGCTGATATGTGACTAACTATAATATGAGATTACAATTGTTTTGTCCAAAGTGAAATGTTGTGGTTACCATTAAGACAAAGAATCAATTACTATGGTCTCAAGAACAGGTCATCCAGAACTATGAGATCCATTGCAACAATGAAGTGGTCTAGTAGGGGAAACAATTATTGGGATGTGATGTGATTCTTTAAGTAAATAGAGGACACCATCGATATTATATTCAAAGCATGTTCCCGAGGAAGGCAGACCCTGGGAATTGATAGCGGTTCCATCAAGGCTTTATTCAACCATGTCAGAACCCCCCCGATATAATGTCATTTATCCATGATTTTTCCCACTTGAAGTGTGCAGTCAGGATAAAATGCCACTCAGATTCCTTTGCCTTTAGCAGGAACTCTGGAATCAGAGGTATTGGGGTATAAGAATTTGAATCTATGTCATTCCAGTCAATGGAATGAGCATCAAGAGTCCAGGTTTTCAGACATGGAAGTGGAGTGACATAGGTTGGGAGCTTTGCATTCCACTTTGTCCGAAATAGATCTATGAGTGGCCAGTCTTAGAGGATACAGATTTTACTTTAACACCAAGAGGTAAATGTACCATTTTGTTTGCATTGGCTGATTCTGATGGGATTTGTCAACCAATACAATGAGACTGGCCAGGATGTGGGTGACATAAATCTGGATTTTTAATTAATGACACCACCAAAGAAAATCCCAAACCAGGAAGTACAGGTTTGGGGATTTGTCCCCCTGACAAAAAACCCAAAAGATCCACTGCCTTATGAGATCATTTAGCACAGTACACTTGTGGGATCTGATGAGTATTATATTTAAAGCTAACGTGTCCCACCACCAATGACATGCAGATGCAGATATGGTCCTGAAGTGAGTGTCCTTGAAAATTAGCTGCAGCAATTTCCTGGAGAACTTGTGTATTGCAGCATGGAGGTAAACATCTGTAATGATTGCAAAGTCTTCCTTTGGAAATGCATTTAGAACCAGTTTTGATGCCTTCATTCTGAACCATGGCACCCATATAAAATAGACAGGAAAGTTCAAATGTATGACAGACTAAGTGTTCCATTGGCTTTTGGCAGAAACAATCCTGAATAAAAACCTGGTGACTCTTAGCTTCAAGCAATCTCAATTTAAATTTCTCTCCAGATAAAACTGAGCCCTTGTGACAAACAATCATTTCTCAGAGGTAAGCTATGACTGTTGACTCTGTTATTTCATTTAACCATGGATTAGCTGCCTGAATACAGAACAATTAAACATGTTATGCAGAATGATATAGCCTGACCTTTGGTAATAACCATTTTTCAAAAGTGTAAATAAATGAGATCTCCCTCTCTGGACCAGCTTGGTTTGCTTCAGGCCATTCACTGGGACATGTTACATGGACATGTTCTACCACAAACAACTGTTTACTGAAGCTAGATACTGTGCAGTGTACCATAGTATTTATGTACACACATCAATACATGATGTTATGTATATCTATACTATCTGTATTATTTTTATATTAATAGTTTGCAAGGGTCATTTAGTTAATGGCATTTTTAACACTAAAACTTTTTATAATTGATTGGACTTTACAGAAGAGGTCAAACTTGTAATCATAATATACAGATTCATTCATAAGTTTCAAGGTTGAGTTGCACTCTTATCCAAGTAAACATCACATGATCTAGTTAAGAAATGAGTTCCTGAAAGGCCAAGATGACCTAATTCCTGACTGGATAGCATAAAGCAACTGACCATGTTTACAAGTTCAGTCTTCTAAATGAATATGCATCTTTCTTTGTACTGTGTATTAGTTATCTATATAAGAGATGTTTGCTTAAGAGTAGGTATTCCTAACAAGAATTATCAGTCTCAGGATTCATACTCAGTTGTGCTTAAATGAGATGATTCATTTACTGAATTCAATTATTCATTGGAATTACAAAGAACTCGGATTACTTGGAATTTTAGCTGTTTGGAATAACTTTGAATTCATTTGAAGATATTTCAGTACTATTGGTAAAACAGTGCAATAATGAACATCATTTTGAATACAACTGGAGCTCATTTGGAGTACTTGATACTTTCAGACTTAATATTTAGGATTTCATTCACCATACTGTAAGTTAGTTTTCATTTTTTATTTTGTATTTGTAGGAAATAAATTATATGTCCAATTTTACAAAACTTGATGGTTTTCACTTTTTTGTTACTTAGGTTAAGACCACAGAGTTGTAACAGTACCAGCATATACCACCATTATGTTAGGATGAATAATTTAATGCAGTCTGGGGCAGGGATATCAGAAATCTCCATTTGTCAATAGCTGAAAAATATTTTGTTCTTCCTTATAGCAATATAACAACATATTATATCCATTATAAACACTACAACAACAGCAATAGACACTTACTAGTGAGATTGTCTGAGCAGTTAAGGAAAGACTCCAGGTGTAACTTATTTTACCATGATTTTTCCCAATTGAAAGGTGCAGTCAGGATAGAAAAAATACAAGGCTGACCAGGATACCACAGACATGAATGTGGATTTTTCACTGAGAAAATCCCAAAACAGGAAGCAGAAGCACAGTACCAGTAGAGTTATTGGATATGATGAGTATTCTATTCAAAACAAACATTTCTCATCACCATTGACGTGCATTTGTAATGACATTCATCTCTGAGAGATTGCTGTACCAAAGTCAATCCAGAGGAATCGACAACTTGCTGGCCTCCCAAAATAATGGCCAGTGGTGGACATCACAACCTCCTGTGCTGGCATCTATAGGAATCATGATTCCCAGAGGCCTGACCTAAAACAGAACAGCTGCTGTAAGCCAAGTGAGGATGTCCAATTTGCTGAGATCTGACCAAATATCAGAATGTGCAATACTTCAGTTACCATTGGGACAACAGAATCATTGACAGTGGTCTCAGAAACAGGTGACTCAGAACTATGAGATCCATTGCAAAAATTAGGATGTCTAGTAAGTGAAAGAATTCTTGGGATGAGATGCAATCCTTGTGCTAAAATAAGACACCATCAAGATAATAATCAAATGCACAGTCCTGAGGGACATGCATTTTAAACTCTGCCCTAAAGTGGATGAAAAGTTGGGATGGGATGACACCATCTCTGTTCTTGTTGACAAGAAATCCAAGGCAGACGTGAAGTAATACAAGGAAATTCGTGTCTCAACTTAAAATATAATTCACCTGGTGCTTTTGTAGTATGTCATCCAGGTAGCTGGACATACTATTGTGGATATGGTCCTGAAGCGAGACACTATCCAATTCATAATTCTTGTGAAGATCCAGGGACTGATGTTCAGACCAAAAAAAGAGTGCCCTGAATTGGAATACTGTGTCTTTGAAACCGAAGCTCAGGAATTTTATGGAGAACTGGTGTATTCGAACACAGTGGTAAACATGCAGGTAAACATCTTCCAGACCTGGAGTGATTGCAAGGTCTTCCTCCAGAACAGCATTTAGGATCAATTTTGATGCCTCCATTCTGAAACATGGTGCTCATGTAAAATAGAAAAGAAAGCTCAAATTAATAACAGCCAAAGTGTTCCATTGCCATCTGGCATTAGAAACAATCCTGAATAAATTGGTGACTTTGTGTAGCAAACTCAATCACCCTATTTGTCAGAAGATTCTCTACTTTCAGCTGAAAAATGTTAGTCCTGAATAAATAATTTGTAACATCTAAAGAAGGGGGTGGGAGAGGTGCTGAATGTAATCTGGAACTCCTGCTGAATTCAATGATCATCACGACAAAAAAGTCTTTCCCATTCCACAGCAAAATGAGTCTCCACCCTCCTCCACTGTAATATGTGACAATGGGGGCCTGAGCATTGTTTCATTGAAGGGGGGGCAGAGACTTAAGTGAACAAAAACTGAATTACAACAATCCTTACATTCTGTCTTTTGCCATCATTGACCCTAATGAGAACTGAATTTTTTAGTCTGTATAGGGCCTGTAGGACCATTTCTTTGTTTTCTGTTCCCCGGAGTTGTCCTCTTTCTCTCCTCCCTGCTTTGAAAAAAAATCTGTCTGTGACAATAGGCCTGTCTGAGATTTACCTGCTTATGGAATCCATGGATCATCAGATCAAAGTCTTTCTCATTCCACAGCAAAGTGTCTGAGTCTCCACCCTCCTTCATTGGAATTTGTTAAAATGTAGGTCTGAGCATAGTATAATGTATGGGAATGTAGGCTGACATCAACATTTTTTTGTTTCCTGTGCCCTAGGGTTGTCCTGTTGCTCTCCTCCCTGCTCTGAAAGATTACTGAGGTCTGTGACACTGGGCTTGTGTGAGATTTACCTGCTTATGGACTTGCACCACATACCCATGAAACAGCAGCTTCCATGACGAAGGATGTAATCTGAAGTGGAGACGCAGGCATCTCTTTCAACAAAATGAAGATTCACAACCACTCATGGCATTGGCAAGTGTGCATTGTGGCCATGTACAACACATGTAGCACTGACAAAACCGATTTATAAGCATAGTCAGAGGCCATAATGATAGATGAAACTGGCTTGTGTGCTGCTTGCTGGATGACTGACGTTCATACCACATCAAGCATTGAACATTTATTGAAAGGGCAGTAAAGACTAATTGTTGCATGGCACTGAAATGTTTAAGCTTCATCCATACTGAAGAATATTCTGATATTTACAGGCCTAATACATCTCTGTCAATGGATGGAACTACTGCACAAAATAAGTGTCTTTTATAGTGCACTTTATTAAATTTGGATGGAAAGTTCAGTCAACATTTGGGTCTTATATCTGCCACTATGAAGAGTGCACAAAGTCTGCCAACTGATCAGACTGCATAGATGTAGGCTGGATTTTCTTTGCCAAGATGGAACAGGAGGAGGTGTGCAAAATTCAGTCAGTAGCAAACAAATGATTTCATTAGTTGTCATTCTTAGGTCAAGTAAAGACATTGAAACTTCCTAGCATAACTTATCATACAGGGAAGAATAGGGTGATGAAAATACCTTCTGTGATATTTGAGATGGTTGTGTTGAAGATTACTAATTCGTGATATATGATAACTTGAAGATGATCATTGACTGTTCTCTCTGGTCCAGGGAATTGTTTGGGGCATCTGGGTCTGACACATCACTGTAGCTGTTACTACTGTAGTAGTTGTTACGGGCCATCTTGTAGTTATATAACATTGGTTGGCAATGGCATTAAGCTGAGCTGTATTCATAACAGCACAAGACCTACCCGGAGTTTTAATAAGTATAGACTGCTGTATGGTTATATACTACCCCGGGTCTCTAATAGGAACCAGGTACAATGCACCAAAATGACCAAGGTAGTATAATGGGTGGGCTTTACTCCATTTGAGTGTCAGTGTTCTGTGGCTGGGATGGGATACATTATACTGGATGATCGTAAGCACTAACCATTGGAATTGAATCAAGGCTGTCATACACACATAAGGTTAGACCTAAAAATGTAGCTGCATATATGTTTGTTGGGGTGGAGTGATAAAAGTAACTTTAATATTTACCTGTTGTTATTGTCTTGCTTATCTTTTTAGGATAATAATTATCTTCATCTGTATAAAAGAATCCATTCTTCCATTAAATGGAAAGTTCCAGAAAGTTTTGAACTAGAATAAACAAATATCATACGCTCATCTGTAGTAGTCATCCTTTTGTTAGGGACACATATTTATACACTTATGCTGCATATCGATACAATTCATAATACACAGCCTGCAATACAATACATATCGATACAAGTTATGAACTCAATGGTCCTTCCATTTTTGGAAGGCAGGTGTTGTTGACATACTGGTTGTATTTCCAGTATGCAGATTACAGATTGAGATATAGTTATCATATATTTATATGCAATTCTCATCGATGACAAAAAACAAAATATTTTCATTGTTTTTCCTTTTCCACCTGACTATGTTCAATTTATTTGTAATACAGCTTCTACTTCAGTGCAATGCTTTTGTGTAATTGCAGTAATATCGGCCTATGGCCTAAACTTACCAATAAACTGTTGTCTTTGTCATTGTAATGACCAATGAATGCTGACATATGTTAAGAGTACTCACTGACTGGTCACTGGCCATTAACCAGTCAATGCTCCATGGGCTTAGAGAGTGTGCTGCTTGTCCCTCATCCTGGAGGGAAGAAGGAAACAATCACTTAATGACAGAAAGTTTCTCCCTTCAGAGGAACCCTGGACCTAATCAAAACAGGCACTGACTCAAAGGTCCATGACCAGAGATGAATCACATTACTTTGGGGATTACCCTTTACCACTGCAGACTTGCCAACCCTGACAAATCATATCTCAGTAAGGCAGTTGATTTTTTTTTCTCGTTAAGTTTGAACAGTTTTCAGGAAGGTGTAATTTTTTTTTATCAAACTGCTATTGTAAAGCTGGAAAACATAATTAAAAGTTTGGTATTTGAAACATGCAGCAAAAATAAACATTATGTTCAACTGAATAGTTTGTAAAGTACACATAGACTTTACGTACCATAAGTACAATTGTTCAAACTCTAGTTCCAAACCCTATGCAGCTCAAAGGCTTGCTGCTATCTCCTAACTTTCCTTAATTCTTTAAAATTATTTTCCATTTCACATGATGACAGCAATCATATCTCCCACTTGAGTCATACTCAAATTGACATGTGATGTCCAAAAAATGTAATTGTGTCCCTTCCAGCTTTTAATCAAAAGAATCTGAATATTCCTTTTTATTTTTCTGTTGAATATTAACACTTTTCATGAGGTTTATTTTCTGTTTCATCTTTAAATTGCATCGCTTGCTTGACACCATTTTGAAAAAATTATATAATCAACAGTTGAATCATACAGTCAATTTGCAAGAACAAATAGGTGGAGTTTAAGGTCTCACTGGATAGTTTCCCTCCCTAATTTTTAAGGTAGAAAGCATGAACCTAATTATCACAAGCCTAGCATTTATAAATTCATGCATAAGCTATATCTGTAATGTGGTTGAGATTTACTTTGAGTTAGGCTTGGAAATGGATTGGCTTGTTGGTGACTGCCTGTCACAGTTAGATGAGCATTGGAGATCAAATGCGTAACTTGGGCTGCAAATGACCATCCGACTTGGCTTACGTATTTGCGTGTCTGCTACAGAGGTAAATATCTAAAAATCTAGATGGTTGAGGGGTGATGAAAAGTATGCTGATTTGTTATAGTACTAGTGAACTTGATTCATGCATAAGGCACATACTGATTCTTTTAGCTGCCTTGTCACAGGAAAATATTCAATATAGCTCTTTCCTGTCAAAAAAGAATGTAAAAAAGAGGGGTAGGTGGCAGTGTTGGTTCAGTATAAAAGCCACCAGTTGCATTAGGAATTAACCTGATTGCCGCAGTCAAAATCTCACATGTATGCTTTCTATAAAAATCATTAGTTTGTTTTTATTTTATATCTTCAGTGTAAAGTTATTCTCATTTTTCTGCAATAGGTCATTGTCGGATGAAAATTCACCAGATAAACTGTCCAGTGAAACCTTAAGGCATCTGACTAATTTCACTAATTCTAAAATAAAACCAGGATCCAAAGCAAACACGGATGAGAAAAAAGTTTCCAGATTTTTAGGCAATGATCATTTTTCTGTAGTTTATGCTTTCATACCATAAGTCTGTTAATTTTGTAAGACTTAAGGGTTGACAGGTCTGTCACTGAAGGGATAACCCACTTGTCTGCTTCTGAGACCTCACTGATGCTATCAAATTTATTGACCAAGAATGTCTGTACCATGTCCACATACACAGCATGGATGGTGATATGCATCAGCAACAAGTCATTGTTGGTGTACAGCATCTTGACCTGATCCTCATAAAACAGTTTGCTCTTGTCATAGTAAAAGTCGTACATGAGCAACTTCAACAAGACTATTTCATAAGATCCAAGGCAGATTGGTGTTGTCAGCATTAGTTTCAATTTTTACTGTGAAGGGCAATAAGTCCACCATCAAAGATTTTTCTGGATTCAAAGATTGAGTCAGTGATGAACCTTCTAAATTTGCCTTGTTCACTAACACCATCAAAATGTAAATGAATTCATTTGTGCAGATTCTCCATGGTTTTCCCAAACACAGCATTGTTCATGAGCTTGAAAAAGTCCTTCTCAAAGTCACTGATGGCCTTTGTTCTCAGAATAATATTCATCTGGATATGCAGGGCATGCTGGCAAATTGAAGCACTCAGTGGATCTTGGTTACATGCATACCCAATCACAGATACAGCTGAGGTTTTGTACACGCAGTACATAACTGTATTTGGTTCTGAGTCTTTGTATTAGTTTGGTGCTTTCAGTGTTTTTACATCCATATTCATCAATGATTGCACACTGATATGGAGACAATCGGGTACCAGGCTAGAAAAGCGCTTATGACGACAGCCGATAATCCTTGTCTAAATCATGTAAATGTTAGGAGTATTCTAGATTAACTTCAAAGAAGTATCATAGTCTTTTTTATGTTTTTATTATTTATGTGTTTTTGCAGGTCAATGTATCTAGGATCAATCCACCAAAACCCACCAACTGGCAACAGCTGCATCACTGTCCACTAATGGAGGCTATTGTCATCTAGATACATAATGTAACTATTAGGGGCAGCAGGGTCATACTCATCCATGTTTGGGTTGCTGGCACAAGCATGTCTGTGACTTGCTAGAAAAATCCTGCCACAAAGTGATCACTCAACAAAATGTATGCAGGTCAATGTCAGTGAGCAATTCCAAATCAGTTTTGGTTTTGGACAACAATCCATCCAATGTCATACCTAGTCACAAGAAGTAATGTGCAGGATTGACCTTGTACATGTGCATGGCAGTGTCACGACGTTCCTCAAACACATCAGCAAGCAACAACAAATCAGTGCGCAAATACTGACCATGAAAGTTGCCAAGGTTCCTGTATTCAAATGCAGTCCAAACCTTGAACTTTCCAATGAATAATTTTTAAGAAATAGAATACCAGTACAATCTCTCCTGAAGACACAAGAATAAAGAGGCAACTCCCAATTATAATTAAAGTCTCAGACATCACTCCAGACAGAAGTACCAAGTCAAAATGATGGTCTATATTTTGTAGCCAAAAATCCATGAAAACTATGACCTATACAGGTTAACAACTTTATCATTTATCTTTACGCAAACAATTTGTAAATATGATCTACCTCATTTCTGTCAAGTGATTTATGTTCCCAAACAAATGTTGACTCCCATTTAATAACAGTTATGGCTGGTAACAACAGTGATAAAGCAAACAATTTTCTAAGACAGACTACATGAGAAAAGTAATGAATAATAATTACCTGACATAAAGAGAAATAAACATCTGAAAATATCTGCAACTCACACAAACACAAATTTTCCTGAGAAAATTACCATTATATCTAACAGAACATCCTTACTCAAAAATTTCATTTTTCATGGAAATATAAACTCCAGCCATCCAACATGCTGCTGCAAAAAATGATAGTTACCTAACACAAATATCCAGTTTTATCACATAGTTTACAAAGTAATTACACTTAACTTATCATGCCATTATGTGGAGTAAATTTTCCAAGACACATTACATGCTGACTGCTTGACAAAAACAACTAGTACTATTTAAAATTTGCATTATATGCTGACTGCTTGACAAAAACAACTAGTGCTATTTAAACTTTGCATTACATGCTGACTGCTTAACAAAAACAACTAGTGCTACTTAAAATTTGCATTACATGCTGACTGCTAGACAAAAACAACTAGCGCTATTTCAAATTTGCATTACATGCAGACTGCTTGACATGACAAAAACAACTAGTGCTATTTAAAATTTGCATTACATGCTGACTGCTTGACAAAAACAACTAGTGCTACTTAAAATTTGCATTACATGCTGACTGCTTGACAAAAACAACTAATGCTATTAAAAATTTGCATTACATGCTATCAACAATGACATTAGATATCATCTAGACTGATTTAAGGATGGTACAAAATAAAGAATTTCTCATGGAAATTGTGTGTAAATATTATAATTTAACTAAACTTATTCAGCAAATGGTTTCATAGTAGTTACCTATGATGTCAGAAGGTAGGCTCACCCCATGCTCACAATAATGAAGTTTATGGAATTGCATGATTCATTCTGTGCGAGCCATATTTAAACACAACATAGAGTATAGATATTATTCAAATCTATTACATTACAATTATTTGTAATAAATCTTGATTTTAGTCTCTGTGTCAGAACACAACCAGGTACTGCAAGGCTGAAAGTTACTACAAGATGAATGTGCACCATTTTCATGTAGGCACAAATGCACTGTGTTTTTGGGACAACCATGCAAATCAATCTGCATGACCACCACCCTTTTTCCAGTTTGAGTGTAATGGAAGTAAAATTATTTTTGAACTGGCTGCTTTGGTATCTATATTGTCTGTTGGTGTAAAAGATCAGTAATTTAGGTAAGCATTTCCAAACCTCAGAATGAATTTTAACGTTTCAAGTCCACTTCCCTGAGGCTTGCAAATATCAGCAAAAAAACTGCCAAATAGTTGTCTGAACTCATCCACCCCACCACTCACTGTGGATTGTCCAAACCCTCAGGGTGCCTTAGCAGTGTACCAGTCCACCCCAGAAAGGGCTGGTCTAAAACCTCCCCTTCCTGCAGGCCTGGGTCTCTAAAGCATTTGTACTACGAAAGCCATGGAGAAAATGTTTGTTGCAAAGAACGTGTCTGGTTAATAAGTGAAAAAACAGATCTGTCACATGTCAATACTTTTGTCACAGCTGTGACCTACTCCTGAGGTTCTGCACAACATACTGAATAAGGGCAATGGATTGTGAGACAACTGGTGTTCTCTCAGATCTACTCAGGGTAAATGAAAATGTAAAGAAAATGCTTGTACAACTTTTTGGTGTGTCATTCCGGCAATGATTTTGGGTGTGTGTCCTGATGCAAACAGTCATGATGTACCACAATGATATGATCCAAAATATCTTTAAATGAATGCAGTCATTTCAAGATAGTGATTTAGTCCTAAAGTCTAAGAGCACTTTGTAATTCTAATGAATAATTTAAATAATAAATCCTCCCATATAATAATTAAACAAAACAAAATACTGACTCCATTACAGGTGTTTAAGACTGGAATAACAATTGTTTTTTAATCAAATCCCCATACTAAAAAAAATAAGACACAATCACAGAACCAGGATGAGGATTAATATTTCACTTCCATAACATTCTAACTTGTAAACAAGGCTAGATTCCTTGGCAGGCAACCAATCAGAAGCCAGGCAGACCAGAATTTCCAAGGGGAAAACCAATAACCTGAACTCAAATCCCATTAAATTAATCCACATGATTATCTTCTAGAACCTTCCAAAGGTGAAAGCATACATAAACATATTTAACAAACTTCAAGTACAACCCTCAATCATGGAGCTACGTACACTTTTTTACAAAAATGACCCATACAATCTACAATCATGAACAAAAATGAAACACACAATCTAGATATGCATAATAATGTAATAAGTCTTCTTGTGAAAAGCTAATGGCGATATGACATTCCATCCAGGATGAGGAGCAACAAGATTTTCAACATGGACACTGTATCAGCCATATCGGATATAAAATCTGAACAAGTAAACACCATAAGAAGTCTTTTGGTTAAAACAAGATTCTGCTGATTTTCCATTCAGCAATAGCAATAACAAGATGGCCATGTGGGAGGTCAGATCAGCACAAGTTTCATTTGGGACTAATTAGACATCACAATAAGCCTCTAAGTGCAAACCAGATGTTGATATGGCCATCCATTCAGATGGAGTAGTGTTAACAGGATTTTCAGGATGACCTGTGATGGTGGTGGCCATATCAGAATGAATAGCAGTGACATTTTCATTTAGGACTAACTACACTTAGGGATTAATGTGTGTAAATAGCTTCATTGCAATCTTATCAGTAGTTTGGGGGAAGTAGCAATAAGAAACACGCGCTAACAGATAGGCAGATGCCCAACAACAGGCTAAGCCATAAGCTCTGCTGAACTATGACCACAGGAGCTACAAATGCTGAAAACTTGTCTGAACAAAAGACATCATGAAATGAAATTCCCCACCCCCACCCCTTGCCCTCTGCTTATCTTAGACTCCTATTGAAAATACCCAATGGCTGAGCACTCTGAATTTTTAAAACAACTTATACTAGCATGATTTAGTGTAGCATTCTCAATTTATATACTTCTTTATGCCACACTTTACTTCCATGGCAATAAAAAAAATATTGAATCATAAGTCCCTTGGTCAGTAAATATATAAAATTTGTTTGAAATTCCTTGAATAGTCTGAGAATTATGCTCTTTAAATGAAAATATTTTTAGGCAGATAGACATGTAAATAGTGACAACATCACCCCGATGAGACAAAACTTGTTCACAAGAGACCAAAGTATGTCTGAGATCGCTTACCTGGGCAACTGAAATATGTTAGCTTGTGAATACAAATTCAAAGCTGTACTGAAACTGGAATGCAAAGACAAGTTTGAACTATTTAGTTGCTACATTGACTATTAATGTTCATTTGAATATCTTCTTTTTCACACCATAGAATAACAGTAGATAAATAACTCAAATGTCCAGCTCAAACCTTGTTGATGTAACCGGGTTCGTTTGGATCTGGGTCCATCTTGGCCACCAGTTGATCTCCTCTTTTTTCCCTTTGTGCCTACAATGTCACATGAAATAGTGAAAAGCAACATAAAATCATAACACACATAACAAGCAAAAGTTTTAAGCCTTGAGAGCAATTATGGTCTGTAAGGATCTGCTATATCCAACCATATCCAATCTTCAGCTTACAGAAGACTGTGAGAGAGAGAAAGAGAGACAGACACAGACAAACATATATACATACATGTTACACAATAACATTAGACTTCTGTAAGACATGTTACACAATAACATTAGACTTCTGTAAGATGATGATCAATAATGGATGATAACATATTTATCTGATGATACCTTTGTGCATCAGACAAGCCAACCATTTGCTCTTAGATATATTCAATCCAAGCAGCATTTACAAAATGTTTGAAGATGGCTAAGAATTAACCCTGTCTGATATGAGACTATATTGATTTCTTGAGTTTAATCTGGAATGTCAAACAATTCCTTAACTAAGCTCAATGGTGTAATGACATTTAACAAAAATGTTATAAAACCCACACCTGAAAACAATTTTAAAACCCATTTTAAGGAAACAAATTACAGGTGGTTTCAAAATATTATAACCTTTATGGATTTTAATTATACCAATGGACTTTTCCCCCACCTAAACTTCATGTGCATGACAAAAACATAAGGATTAAAATGAGAAACCTAACATACCAATCAAAGATCACGAACAGATTTCTAAGCCCCAGCATATCTAAGACCTTCTTTCTTAAACACTTATCAGATTCAGGTAACAACTGATGAGGAACGATGTAAAATGAAAATCAGAATTGTTCATCATGTCTATATTGACTCTTTTTGTTATAAACAAAACAAAAATGGCAAAATAGTATTTTATATAAATGACCAATTAAATTAACTGTTGGAACAATTTACATGCAGGCTTGATGGAACTTTCAGATTGGAGGCCAACATTAACAACCAGGAATTAATAATGCTGAAGAATATACATGAATCACAAATTATGGGTTTTAGACATAGACATCAATGTCCTACTGTGTCATTTGTTATGGCATTGAACCTTTATCATTTTTACATACTTGGGCATTACTCTCAAACTTAAAACAAAAGTGATCTTCTTTTTACTTTATGGTTTTGCCAGTACTTAAATATATGAGATAATGGGCTTTCATAGTATAACAAATTTAAAAAAATGTCCACATTATTATTATTATTATTATTATTATTACATTATTATTATTACATATGTTTGTGATATAATGGTTGTCAATGCAATGAATGTCTTAAATGTCCATTTGCATTACAATGTTTTAGATGAAAAACAGTATAGCAGACATGAAATATATTCATATATGGTGAACTTAAGCGCCATTCTTTAAAAGTAATAAGAATTCAAAGAATTTTAATATTCTCATTAAAATTATGCATTCACCAAATGGTTTATGTTTTCACTAAAAATATTACAAATTTGCAAGATGGTTTTTGGCTACAAAATTTAAAAATATTAATTTGTATTTTGGTTTTCAAGAAGTATGAGCAAGACAGCCTAGTGAGGAGGTAAATTTGTCATTTTAAGTTATTATTAGAACTTAAGAAAAATCAACACAGTCAAACTTTGTTTTCTGACCAGTCCAGCAGTTTCATCCTACAGAGTACTGTATTCATTACTGAATAAAACTAATTCTGGAAGATTTAATACAAATCAAAGGATTGGTAAGTTTTGTAATCAAAATCAAAAGTGAACATGAATCTTACTTTTTAACTGTATATCCAGCCCTGAGCTAATACAGAAATTCATTACCATATTTCCATATCAATCCCACAACAATTAGATTAATTAATATTTGGCACAATTTGTAAGTTTTGTAAATTTTAAGTTTGACTTTAGTTTTCCAGATGTATAAGCAAGACAGCATAGTGAGGAGGTAAATCTGTCATAAGAAGTTATGATCAGAACTTAGAAAAATCAATACATTTAAACCTGGTTTTCTCACTAAGCAGTTTCGTCAAAACTTGATGCATACAGATTATTCAGAACTGAAGTTTTAAGTTTCCAAATCCCTACACATTTTGTGACCATAAAACAATAACAGCCAAAACTTTTGTTTTCATTGTTAATTTTGCAATCAGGTTACATTTCATTTCTATCACAAGTTAATATTTCTCCCAATAATTGCACCTTCTGTTTATTTTTTTTGGAATGAAAACCATTCTCTGCACAAGACAGGCTATACATGGTAGACAGTATAACTGGATAAGAAAGAACCTGGGAAAACCCCAGCAAGAACCACAAACCCACATGAAACTAATGACAAGCTTTCTCACATACCCACATTAGCCACAGGCAAAACTTAATCCCAAGTGGACAAAGGTGAGATGGCAGTGATCAGTAGAAGTAAGCACTAGGGACCACTCTGCCACCCATGAGAACTTTGCACCTGCTGTACAGAGACTATAAAGCATAATTCAATAATAGCTACACTTGCATGTTCTTATCTAAACATAGTTCAAATTTACAGCATGTTATATCAAACACAAAACTGATTTAAGCCATTATAGAGAGTATATAGCAAAAGCTATTGTGTTGTTGAGTAATATTTTCATGGTCTGTTCTCAAAGGAATATAATCAGATCATGCAATGTGGTACACATTTAGTTAATAGCTGGGGGAAATGAATTTAAATCTTATTCTGACCAACAACGTTATATAGCATGTAACTGGAAAAACAGACAAGGCAGTTATTACAGTTCATCTACTTTTGTTGTTTGTTGTAGTGGAATTTTTGTAGCTGCAAATAACAAGACCTTCATATCCCTTATTAGTCTGTAGCTAATTACATGTGCTAGCTGTTGCCATGCGTTGAGACTATATTAAGGTTAGTTCTTTGTAATGTCCCACATCAAGAGATTGTTTAACTATTAATTATCATTAATTTCTTGGTCATTTTATGGAATTGTTTTGATTTGTTAACAGTGTATCATTTAGTGAAATTTTACATACACTGAAAAAGAATTGAAAACGCTTTGCGTGTGTAGATAAAACACTTATAAAAATTCTTGTATATATATATATGAAATGGAAATATTGATATTGTCAAAAAGGAGCCCTAAACAAATTGAACAATGTGTCATTGAATAATGTTGAAGAAAGCTGAGAAAGTACTTAAATCAACACATACACACACATATATACATATATTGTACCATATTTACTAATATTTAATAAATGTTGTGGAACATTACTCCTTGCCTATGTCTTACCTTCTATATCAGTATTGGGCATGGCAGCAATGCTACTCCACATCTGCAGGATTATTCAAGAGTAAGTAATAGATGGGTGGGTTAAAATATTAAATACACCATTATGGAGCAAAACAACATCTTTCCAGTCTTAATTAATTTGTAGAAGAATAATAGACTTCATTACCTGATTGAAACTTGACACCATCCTGAAAATTAATATATATAAAATTTAATATGTGTAAACTTAACAGCAAGGAATGTTCATTCTCTCTTCATAAGGATCACCAGTACATCATTCGAAAATGTGCCCCCTCCACTCAATGCAACACAAATCATCTTCACAGAACCAGGCTTTCGGTCTTTTGCTCCACTAGGGAATATGCACACTGTTATCTGTGTGTGAGTGTGTTTGCAGATTCTAATGACAATTTGACAGAACTTTTACTAAAATATTAAACATGACTGTAGTGGATGATATGGCATTTAACACCGTGCTTCAGCACAAGACATGCTACACATGGTGGAAAACCCCCCATAAAACCACCAACCCAAGGGAAGCTACCAGCATGCTTTCTAATGTACCACAACTGACCAAACCCCAAGACTTGAATTCATACAGACAAAGGTGAGATGGCAGTGATCCGTAAGAGCATAATAAATTTAATTTTGGCAACAGTACTCATCATTATTTTGGGACATAATATACATGGCAACATACAAATAATAATTTACTATACAGTGCTTATCCTATTATTCTGCAATACATGTCTTCAATATAAAAGAAAAGGACTGAAATTACAACTAGAACAAAGATCACATTACAAAATCATGCCCCCCCATTTTATCAGTGTTATAGTTTGCATAAATTTGCTCTCTTTAACATATGTTGGTGCTTTGCTGGTTGACCTGAGATATGTTATATGTGGACCTGCTGACCTATAAACACACAGCAAAGAAAATAAAAGCTTTTTGCTAAGATTTTGGAGGATTTATTTCTTTCATATATCAATGAACATTAGCAGCAACAAGAACTAATTACAAATGCAAATTTTCCTGAGTAACTCTGGATAAATGTGATCATTATTATGTATGACTAAATGGTGTTTAATTTTTGTCCATGAAAGTAGATTGTAATGGTCATTTTTAAAACAAAAAATTGCAAGGCTATTTTTTTTGTCAAAGATAGAAAAGTATATTTTAAGACATTTGTCACATGTAGGTAAACATTTTTACTTTGATTTGAGTTCAGGACATTGGTTTTCTCCTTGGGAATTCCTGGTCCACCTGATGCCTGTAATTTTCATTACTAAAATTTCAGTAAAGTCCTGACCTTGTTTGCAACTTTGAATGTTCTGGAAATGAACATTTTACTCTCACCCTGGCCCTCTTATTTTGTCTTATGTTATTTCATAAAGATTGTTTAGAACTACCCATTCCTACTTTAACACATATCTAGTGGAATCAGTTGTTTAGTTGTGTGTCCATTTGTGGAGAAGATGTATTTAAATTAGTCATTGGAATGACAAAGTGCTCACTGCTTTTCAAACTTAATCACTAATTTGGAATCAACGTGAATTCATTCAAAGACATTCTGGATTATATCACTGTGATGTATCTTGAATGTTGGCACATTAACACATTTAAACTTACAGGTACATCAGCATTATCAAATTTGGAAGTCATTCTTAACACTACTTTTGGACTTTTTGATTTAACTTTTAGGACTATTTGGGATTGAATTTACAACACTATAAGTTACATTTAAACTTTAAGTTTCTACTCTAGGCAAAGCTGAATTATTTGTTGAACTTTACAAAACTTGTTGGGTTTCTCTTTTTCTGTTACTTAGTTTAAGACCATAGAGTCATAAACTTATTATCCTCACAAATGTAAGTGTAAATAATTTTCATACAGATCAAATTTAATATATTTTGCATGCTTTTAATTTGAATTACACTTGCTATGCACAAGAATTAAATGCTTATCAGTTTATTGATTGTTCATCCTGCTAGTTTTCACTTCTTTCAACAAATGTTTGCGAAATTGAAGTCAATCTTACCTTCTTTTTTGAAAAGCATTTTAGCAGTGTTTTTAGGTTATAACTCTTTGTAAAGAGTATGTATTTGTTTACATTATACTTTATAAAAAATCACAGTATAAGACACAAATAAGTTGATAATGGTATTTTTTAATCTTACAACAAAACTCTCTTCTTTGAAATCAATGTCAGGGTAATAATTAGATGGTCTAATTTAGTGTTTTGTTGGTGGGATAGCAAAAAGCAAACAACATAGAAGAAACATATGTTATCCTTGTTTAAAGTCTCTTTGCCCATTTCAGGTAATTCTGTGAATGGTCCTCACTCACTGGCTGTGTTTATATCAACCTGTGCTTTTTAATATTCTATTTTACCAAAATACCAATTTGTATCTTGACCAAATGTTATGTGTAGAACTCTAAACACCGTATCAATTTCCTTCTGAATTTCCCATTTCCTTCAAAATTATTAAAGTCTTTTTTCTGTTATTCCATTTCCTAACATGATCACTCACTTGGCTAAATCTACCAAACAGACAAAAGAAAATAGTTTTTGATAAGAAATCTGAGTCAGCCAGATATCCTTGCTAGAAATTTATTCCATTGCTGATGATTACATAGATGAAAACCATTTTTTTCTAGTACAATATGTTTCTTCAATAATACTTACCCAATCATAATACCCTAGGAGTATTACTTTTACTTCAAAAATCCAGCTCTTTCTGGTTAAAACATTTTAGCTAAAAAGTTAGAAGTTATCTGCCCACCTAGATGACAGTCTGAGTGATCTCAGAGCAATACCAGGATTGGCACCAAATCCCATGAAATAGCCAATTACCACTGGAGTGGAAGGCACACTCTCTCTATGGATGTAACTGCAGGGTGCTGGAAGGGTGTATGTGCAATAATGATTGGGTAAGTATTATCTAAGAAAGATTTAACTAGAAAAAATTGGTTTCTTGTTCAAAATATGTTACCCAATCATAATACTTTTGGAGAATAGGTACGTGGTTGAGTGAGGTATATCCCCTTACTCCAGAGAGACCATCTCTGGTGCCCTAAGGTATGTGAAACAGCTCATGGATAACCTGACTGAAAATAGACTCCATATATCAGGGAGCAGCTTTCAAAGGGAAAATTTTCCTTCCCACAAATCCAGCTGAACTCATGAAAGTGCATCTTTATGAAACTGCTGAACAACCAAGAGAGGTAACCTTTTGCACCACTGGCAAAGGTTCCTGCCATTTAAACTGGGCCTTTTAGATGTTCGATATGACTTGAGAAGTGTGCTCAGATCTCCTGGTATGGATAATTACAGCTAGAGAACCATTTCACTCATATGCAGTGTTTGTGGCAACTGTCCTATGTTTGTGAGTCGATATGTAAAGAATATTCATTAATGTGGGTTTAGTCTGTTATAAGGAACAGATGTCAAACTTGATTCAGCATGAAAGTGTCCATGTTGATACACTGTCCTTCCAATCTCTTGAAGGCAAAATGAGTCATGATCTTTGATCAACTTCTCAGTCTTCCTAAATACCACTTCAGAGCTCGCACTGGGTCCTGCAGATGCCTTTGAGATGAAGTGTCCTGAACAGACAAGAATTATTACCAATATCTGATCCCTCATGAACAGTAAGCCTGTTCTTGACAATGAAAGTAGTGAAAAGGCAGGACTTATTTGAGAGGTGAAATAAATAAGCCCTAGAGAACAGTTCAAATGGTGTCTTGTTCAGTCAGGTAAGTACCCATGATAAATTCCACATGTAGACATTGTCAATGGACAGGTGAAATCTGGAATGAACATACAATGGTTTAGTTTGTCTGATATCCTCTCCTCCATGATAACACAGTGTGCCTGTGATCATGGAATGGTAGGTTTAATTATGATTGGTGCTAAATGTTTCTCATTGAAGAGCCATAGGAAGCAAGCTATTGATGTATGGATGCCTACATTAATAAAAAGTACTCTTGTGCACACCACTGTAATTATATTCAACTGCCTTCGTACACCTCAATGGTTTGATGGCCATCTCACTTGAGGGATTCTCCACCACCTGTTGTGAGAACTGTTTATTCTTAAGGGCATATTTAATAAGATCAAGATGAGCAAGTTCAGTAACTCTCGGTTGAGATGAAACGACTGCCATTGTGGTTACTCAAGGAGGGAATATCTTGATTCCTGGTGATTCTGTTGTGAGATTGAAAAGGTTGGTCTAAGATTTCCATCTGAATGGAGTAATCAGGATGAGACAGTTTAGCTTCCTCTATCACCTTCAGAAACTGAGTTGTTGGTGAATTGTATACATTTGGCCATTCTCATCTATAAAAAGAGTACTGACTATCAGGGCCTTTTGGATCCAGGACTGGAAAAATAAGGTTGGGATTTTGGCAATCTACCTTGTTGCAAATAGGTCCATCATAGGTCGATCCCACCAAGTATATATAGAGCGAAAACTGAGGAATGAAGAGACCATTCTGTGTTTATTAGTTCCTTCTTACAGGACACTGAGTTCACCAATATATTAGCCACCCTAAGACATGTTGAATTTAAATGCAGATTTGTCGTTTAGGACACCACTTCCCAAACAAGAATACAAAGGTCTGGGTACTTGGTTTCACTTTCCTGTTTGAGATAAATCACCCCAGCGGAGTTGTCCGGGAAATATGAGAACTCCATTCCCATGTAGGTGAAAAGCTTTCAAAATGATATTCATCTCAAGGATGTTGATATGTAAATAACGATCCTGAACAGGTCACATTCCAATGGCATCCCAAATGTTAGGAGACTTGCTCTCCCAGTCATCTGTTTTCGTATCCATAGCAATCATGATTGCTGGTTACTGTACTTATAGAGGTATCTCAGAAACAAATCCAGGGTGGTTTCCCTACCTTTGAATTGCAACCTTATATTATGTAGATCATGAAAGTTGGTCCAATGGGCAAAGGTTCTGACTCCATTTGGACCACAGTATCACAGTTATGGAAGCCCAAGGAGCAACCATGGACTAAGGTGTCAGCTGCTGCATTGAGCAGGTGAAGGAATTCTCAAACAGACGGATTGTCCCGTGTAGACAAGGAATCTACTCTTGCATGAACTCAGTTTGCATTCATGGGTAAAACATTTCTTCTACTTGAATAATGATTTCAGACCTAGTCAACCAAGTAGTTGAAAGAGTATGAGGTCATAGATGTCCTGTTTACAAGGAGATTGAAAATAAAATGGGAGGTTAAATCATATCTTGCTCCAAAATATAACTAGCCTGCTGCTTTATAGCTTGTTGTAGGTGAATCATAGGACTTCTTGAAACCATGTTGTTGCATTCCACTGTGATCTCAAGATCATAGCTGACTGAATGCACATTTGATAACAAGTGATAAGTGCATCTTCATATCTAAGCGTAATCTTAGCAAAGGCTTAAGATACTGAGTCCCCAGGAAACCCCAGTTGTCTGGTCCACATTTGTCATAGTACATCCTCCCCATTCAGCACTGAAAGATTGGGGCCTTTTCACTACTAGGATCTGTGATAACGGGGTCATGGATATATGTCATATATGACAGGGAGGGTTTAATGGAACATTTTTTGGTAGGAATAACTGACCTTCCTTTGATTCTGGTAGGAATAATTGACCTTTCTTTGATCCTTCCAATTAGTTCAGGAAGACTTAGTTTCAAACAGTTATAAAGTCAGTAGCATGTACTCAAGGTCATTCCTGTAATCTTTTTGTTGGTTGGCTAGCTAAGATTGTGAGGGACGAAAAGAAGGCAACCTAATCATCAAAGAAGAGATTAGATGATTTAGGTTGCAAGCATAACTTGGCTTAAGATGGTCTTTAAGAACGGTTGAGGTAAAGATCACTGCATCCAATTCCACCTGTTTTAAATTCACAGCTCCTGTTACAGCAATGGCCATAGTGTGCTGGGGCACTATGTTACAAAGTGGACCATTTTATAGATATGCTCCCATGTATTCCATTGCAATTCATGGCGGGAGAAGGTAAGATGAAGATCACATTAGATATCAGATATAACATTGATCCAGGGTCATGATCTTATGAATTAACTCATGGGTATCCGAATAGAAAACAGTGAAGACATTTGCGAAAAAAGTGTCTGTAGACACTTGGAACATGTAACTGATGATGTAAGCATGCCCAAAATGTTAGTAACTTGTCAGACTGTGGAAGCAATTAAAGTAGTTCTTTCCACAGACAATGACTGATGTTGGAACTGAAAACCTGGCAGATGATGTAGAGGAAAGAGAATTAGAGCATCACTATTATTATTTGTAAAGTGGATGCTAATAATAATGGTCTATAAAAAGCTGGTCTTCTGTATAATCAGTGAGCTGTGTTTACAGAGATAAAGTCACAGATCCTCTGGGGTGGCTTTAGTGCTAAAGGCAATTAGTCAATCACATGTACTTTAACCAAATACAATAGCTGATATGGACCAAGGACAATTACCATATTTATGGTGTATG
Source organism: Sinohyriopsis cumingii (assembly GCA_028554795.2). Taxonomy (NCBI): domain Eukaryota; kingdom Metazoa; phylum Mollusca; class Bivalvia; order Unionida; family Unionidae; genus Sinohyriopsis; species Sinohyriopsis cumingii. Next base: position 43,380,811 of record CM068837.1, read on the forward strand.
CTGGGACACCGTATTTGTTGGGACACCATCAATTAATTTTAAAAGTAATTTCTTTTGCACTGTATGTTCTGGGACACATTGTTTTTTCTAGTCGTAAATTGTGGGACACCATTTAATTCATCCAAAAATTACATGTCAGAAAATGCACTTCAACTGAAATTTTATTTTAAAAAATATAAAACTGTGTAACTGAGATAAAACATTTTAATCCACTGAAGTAGAATCTCATCGATACAACCCTTTTCCTGCACATGTACAATCCATTCTTTCGGTGCAGGAATACATGGTTTGTTTCTTTCTTTTTATTTTCCAATATGCCTTTTGTTTATCTATGTATTGCAACGTGCAGCGGGGATGGGGTGGGGAGGATGGCACAAATGCAATACAAATTTATTTAGTTTCTTATGTCTTGGGACATTCGATCTATGTGAAAAAGTTTCACCATAAGTTCTGGGACAGGAAAAAATCATTTTATCATGTCCCAATATATATGGTGAATATGGTATGGCTAATTAGAGATTCTGGTGTTCAACAGCCTGCTAGGAACACACTATCTTATATTGCCTGAACAGTGGCTAATTAGAGATAAATTGTACCCATAGAAACATGTTCTGTCCAACCAAGGAAAATAGTTTTCGATGTAAAGGTTTTCAGCTGATAGATATCAAAAGAAATTTAAATTTGTTTTTAATTATAATTTTTTAAATTTCTAATTTGGCGTCCATAGCACTACAGTGTTATATCTGGAATCGTGTTACAGTAAAGCATATTATGACAATGGAGAGCTGTAATTTAGTTTTCCAGAGGAAATCAGTTGTTAGGAAACCAAATAAATTAATCCTGACCTCCCATTCTTGATTTGACTGGGTTTTTGACTATTGGTCTATGATAATTGTTAATTATATCCTTCGATAAGACAATAGATCTACCCAATCTTTTTCTTTGAAAGCATCATCACATTCTAGTCTTTAGAATCTTCTTAAACCTCTCAACAACACATGCTTGCTTTTGAGAGTACATGAATTTGGATATTCTTATCAATGTACACATGATAACAATTCCATCATATTCTTGTTATGCCAAAGAAATTTCAAGAAAATACTGAGCACATTCTTCATCAAAATGGTATAGGCAATTTACCAAGCAGATAAACACAGAACCATATATTAACAAAATAAAAGCAATCCATACGAAAAGGTTAATTGTATCCATAACCTAGTATAACAAAAAAATGTCCCTTATTCCTAATGTTTATATTCTGCTTTCCAGTGCTGAATCTTTAATCAAGTATGCAACACCAATTACAAGAGCATGATGTAAATTGTTCTACATAATTGATTCAAAGTTAATTTACAGTCACCAAATTTTACTTGCCAGTATATATGTCTACTATGACAGTTTCTATTTATTTGTCATACAATGATACTAAGATTAAGATTGAATGATGTTTATGACAGAAGACTTATAATTTATTAACAATATGAATAAATAGCATTCTAATCACTGAAGTAGTTTACAGAGGTTAACATTTGGTTTTGATACTCCTTATGAAATTTCACAACATTCAAATACATGTATTAAACAGAATATCATTGCAGTGTAAAGGTTAACACACAACCTGAGGGGAAAAAAGGAACCCATAATCTACCAAAATGTTCATTAAAATTATAACCCATTTCAGGGGTCTTTAAACATTAAAATTATAACCCATTTCAGGGGTCTTTAAACAATGTCTCCAGAGTACACGTGCCTGAATACATACCTTCTGTGGGCTAACATTTATGCTGTTGTGGCTGTTATTACCAGTTGCAATGTTGCTGTTCATTACAGTACCAATATTGAAATTATTGGTGATATTTGTTGGGTTATCTGCAAGAAAAAACAGTTGCATACTTACAATGACAGGGATGTATACATGGTAAACAATGCCAAAATAGGTTATCCATCATATGTATATATTTGCTAGAGGATATTCTTTTTGTATATTTTGAGAACAATCCACTGGCTTGTACTCTCTCCATACTGTCAATCTATGTAAAACATGTACATTTACAAGATACTGTTTAATGGTTAACATTGTACAAATAAGATATGTTTCTGAGATTGGCTTTATCACACAAATTTAATGTGTATTGATACAAGAGGCAAATACTGTGACAGGTTCTTAAAAATTCATGCTGTTCTAGAGTGATTGTAACCAAGCACCTTCCTTGACACATGCTAGGATTAAAATGCGCAGTTAGGATTTTATTGAAGTTTTGACCACAAAAGCAGAATATCATACCTATTAAGACTTAAGGATGTATAAATAAAAGAAAGCATCCATTATGAACACATTTTCGAGTTAACATGGAATTCTTTAGGTAAACAGAATCTTGTAGGCTCTATCTACAAGTCTTAAGATATTTGAGTCAATGTGTGTGTGTGTGTGTGTGTGTGTGTGTGTGTGATTTAGATTTTTAACGTAGCTTTAACAATTTTCAGTCATATCGCTACGATGTATGCAATGTGGCAGTTTAAAGTGATGTCTAGCACTGGAGCATCATGCCGCAGACGTAGCATCATGTCCCACCCAGTCACATTATCCTGACACCAGGACAACCAGTCCTAACACTAACCTCTTAATGATGAGTACCTAGCGAAGCAGCTGTTAGTACCATTTTTTGAAGTCTTTGGTATTACTAGACTGGGGATCTAACCCACGACCTCCCGCGTCCAGGGCGTATAATCTAACCACTAGGCCACCGGAGTGGTCCATTTTGAGTCGATATTTAATCTATGACCTATACTTTGTCATTTTTTTGTATCTGGACCTGGACCAATATCATTTTTGACTCTGGACCCTGGATTAAAAAGATACCATTCTGTTTATAACCCATGTTGTTTATTTTAAAATCTAACTAGGAATGTTGAGTAAAATAATTAACCATATACATATGTTTCAATTCTATGGTCTTAACTCATTAACCCCTGGTGCCTTGTTTACGCCTCAAAGGCAGACAAATGTACCTCTACAATGATGCCAAATAATCAGGACTTTCTAGTTGCACTACAAAATACAGAGGGAAAAACGTAATTTTTTGGACCTGACTTTTTTCTACCTAAAATTCGCCCATGGTTAGCATCTGATTGTGTGTTCAGATTTTAGACTTTTTGGCCTCATATCTAAGGCAGACCAGTCTGAACTGCACACAGACAGGTGAACCTTTGCAAAAAGTAGGATAAGATGGGCGTTTGGGATAAAAAGTGGTCTGGATATGAAAATGATGGGTTCGTTAAGCAAAAAGAAAAAAGAATTCCAACTTTTACCCTTCTGCTCATGCGCAAGCTAAATAGCTAATAAAAAATGACGTTTCTAATACAACTAGGCATTAGGTTAACCAGAAATCACTAGGAAGTCAATGTATTAGGATGTATTCAGAAATAGCCCCCAAAATGTGTTTCCTACTCGCATTTTAGGCGAAAATGACAAAAACCTAAAGGGGTTAAGGAGTTAAACTAAGTAACAGGAAAGAGTGAAAAACAGGAAGTTTTGTACAATTAAACACATAATTTAATTCCCTAGAATGTAAAGAGAAAACTTAAAATAATTAACAGTATGGTGAATGAAATCCTAAATAATCGTAAAAGTTCTATCACAAGTCCAAAAGTATAGAGAATATCATGAGTTACACTGGAGTTCCGATTGAAGTCCAATCTATTGTTCTGATGTGCCAATAGTCTAGAATAGTTTGATATGCTATCCCATTGCTATAAACTGAAATGTCTTTAAATGAATTTGCAGTAATTCCAAAATAGTTACTTTGTCTGGAAGTTTATGAGCACCTTGTTATTTCAATGAATAATCAAAATGAATAAATGAAATCCTCTCAACTGAACACAACTATATGACTCCATTAAGACCGGTTAACATCCCTCATATGAAACACTAAGATCCAGTTTCAGAACCAGAATGAGGGTCAAATTATCATTTCTAGATCAGTTGAACTTGTCAACAAGGTCAGGTCTTTTAGCAGCTAACCAATCAGAAATTAGGTCACCTGGTTTTCCAAGGGAGAAATGCATGTCATTGACCAGTACTTAAATCCGATCAAATTCATCAACAATATTTCTTCTACGCCTTCCTAGGTCAAAAGGACACAAAAACATGTTTACCAATCAAAATGACCTTATCTTACAGTACAAACTCACTACCATGAAGCTTTGTAATGTATTTAAAATTACCCTTACAATCTACAATCATAAAAATAAAAATTAACACACATAATACAGATATATGTAACTCATATATATGGGTATGGAAACTCCATAGTCATGGGCAGAAACTTCGAAAGCATTGCTCATTCCCACAATTATAAACCCTTTTATGCAATTTACCCACAAAATTGTACATTCTTGTAAGGTTTTCATGAGATGAGGTGGACAAAGGATATCAAGGGTACTAGAAATTTTAGTTGGTGTGGGACGAAAAAATGAGGACAGCACCCATAGATTCTGGTGTTAAACAATGTATACTTGGAATAGTCAATTTAGTGCCCCCTGACTGGCCATAACATTCAGCTTTTGAATAAAATGTTCTTATCTTTTAAGGTATTATTTAATTTTTTTGCGCCTAATACAGCATTAAATCAAAGTCAAGCACATTGGGGGAATTAGCACACCTTGCTGCTCAGCAAATTTAACAGCATAAAAGCAAGATGTGATTAGCTGCTACACAAGGTTTAGCTGTTAGAACATCCATGGAACTGTTGTGCTGGCAATTGCCATTCCACCAATGCCCTTACACCTCTCCCTCAATAAGTCTCACACAACGAGGTCTAAAAACATAGACTGCACTATATTCAAGGGCATGCATTGCTGAGGGACCTCAGAAAAAACAAGAAGTGATGCCATCCTCGCTGGACATTAAGGCAACTGTCAGGGGTTAGGGGGAAGTAACTAGGCTGTTTAATGGCTGAATACTCATTTTATAATTGCTCTGAGAATAATATTCAAACAAGTACTTTTGTAAAGAAACTGTTCAATAATTCTCTAAAAATTACATTTGTTTTCAAGATATCCAACAACTGAAAGATTATTAACATTATTCCAACTGGTTTCAACAACCTTCACATGTATGTGATAACATTTATGTTATGTCACTGCTTTTTGTTGCTGTTGACAAGTCTTATGCTATAAGAAGTGTGAAGCAGTGATCTATGAAGAAGGAACCAGACAAACTGTTGATACACCACCTGACAAGATTTCTTTTTATTAAAACCTTAGAGCTACATTTCAAGAAACAAATGTTTACATCAAAACTCAATTTTTTGCATTGTTCAGTTAGTGAAATATTGATGCTGTTATTTCATTGCAAGTAATAGTGAAGTTTCTAGTCATCCTTGAGGACATCTCTTATGTGCAAATTCAAGAATTCTCTGAAATGAAACTCGCTTCTCCACAATAATCAGTATCTGTGAAACAAAGCTATTTATTTCATGAAGTATTCATTTCGCTTTGTTGCCATGCTATCTTTGATCACATTTATGATTAGGGTAATTTACGAAGGTCTAATTAGATTACGTACACAATAATATTATAACAGTGTTTGGTCAATTGAAATGAGTTCACCTGACATACGACCAGGGCCACTAGATCTTACACCTGTAGGATCTGCATGTCTTTTAATTTCACTTTCATTCTGCCTCCTTTATTTGATACAAAAGGTGCAATTAATGTGATAATATAAAAATGTCAGCTTTTAATTCAGAGCAACGTAATTAATTTTCAGTCATATTTCCTCCTATTTCCTAATAAAGGCACACAAACACATTCTTCCCTCACGAGGTGTGTGATGGAGAGAAGAAATCACTATGGAAGCTTGCCATGCTTCAGGTACATTTTGAACACACCGAACATGTCATTGTGCTATACAGTTACCTTGAAGCATAATTGATGCAGACTGCATTATTTCATTTTTTTTTTCTTTCACCTTGCCCTAGGATTTTGAGTTTTTTTAATACTGAATTACCCTACACGGGGTTGTAATATATGACTTATATGGTTTTCAGCATCAAAGAATCCAAATTTCACATTAGAATGGGTCTCCGAGTTACCCTGGTTGATTTACCAAAAAACTGACCAAACCCATTTTATGGATACACCACAAACTTTGAAAATTCAAAAACATATCAAGATGATGAGAACAAAGAAATTTTTTTGACATGTTGGAATTAAGTCTAAATCCCCCCAGTTTCAGATTTTTAGGAGGTCATCTATGGGGTTCCATGACCTCATGAATAAGAGGGAAATTTACTCATTTTTGCTCTGGAACCATCTTTAAGGCAAAAAATCTGAAAATCTAATGAAGATACAGGTCTTTTTACAGATTAATTACAGAGTATCATCCATTGCCTCACTACATGCCCAATATTTAATCGCTATCTATTTGTATGTGGAAACTGGACTGCAGCAAAATCCTGAAAAACTTTTATTAAGTACATTGCTTGGGATAGGGGTTTTGTGGCCATATAATATGCCAACCATGCAAGATAGCTTCAAGATGAGTTCCGATCCATGATCTACACAAAAAGTTCTGTAGGATTTGTGATTTTGAGCTGTCTAGGCCAATTAGAAATGTGGAAAAAAGCTATGTGAAAATCAACCCCAGCTACATGCTTTTGCGAGTTATTGGTCACACTCAAGTTTTAGATAGCTGTATCTCAGTCAATTTTTGAGCTACGAGCCTAATATTCTGCATCCCTCAACAAACAGTATCTGGGAGGGCTGGATTTGTGAGGTAGTAGTAGCTCTCCTAAGGTATTCTGTTTGGGTAAGTTTACAAGGAAATATTGGTTTTTCTTATTTTGTTCATATTGTCCAGTATTTCCTTCTGAATAATGAATCTGATGACTTCCTCAGGATCCAAATTTTCTTTGTAAAGCTTAGGTATACAGTGATTAAGGATTCTTCAATGTGTGACTATGTCCAAAATATAAATGAAATATTTTCATAATGGTTACATTAGGCACTAGACAAGATTAACACTTTATGGAATATTCAATGCAATATTCATAGATGTAAAATAAAGAAACCAATTTCTCCTAGTAAAATGTGTTTCTTCAAGAATACTTACCCAATCCTTAGAAGAACTACTGCTACCTCACAAATCCAGCCCTCCCAGATAATACTTTTAGCTAAAGGGCGTTAAAAGTTGTCTGCCGACCTATGTGGCAGTCGGGCAGAGTCAACTCCCCTTAGGCATAAGACTTGGTGGCAAAGTCTAAGAACCTCTCAGTTATTACTAGAGTAGAAGGCATGCTCTCCATGGATGTGACTGCGGGGAGGCTTGGAGTGCATATGCGTATTATGATTGGGTAAGTAGCCTCAATGAAACATATTTTACTAGGAAAAATTGGTTTCTTCTTTCAATACGTTACCCAATCTTAATACCTTTAGAGAATATGTAAGAGGTGGAGGGAGATACATCCCCTTATCCCTGAGATATCATCTTTGGTCCCCTAAGGTTTTGTTATAGCTTCTAGGTAACCCAACTAGAGAGGACTCCATCTGTCAAGGCAAGGCTTCAAAAGAGAAAAATTCCCACCCCACCCCCACAAATCCAGTGGAAGTTGTGAAGCTACATCTTTATGAAGCTGTCGAATAGTCTGGAAGGGTGACCTGTTGAGATGCAGATATATGTCCTACCAGATCGGATTGGCTACTCTGGGATGACAGATGTCAGAAATAAAAGCTGGAGAATGTGGTCTCCAATCTCCATCCGACAGCTTGAGTGATGTCGGTTCGCAAACAGTTCCAGTCTGATGCTAGGTTGGTGGCAACTGCTGAAACCTCGTAAGCCAAGTTAATAAGTTTATCCTGTCCTTTTATGAGAAGTAGAAAGAGGCGTGATTGCCCTCTCTGCAACAGCTCTGTTCGTATTAAAGTATCACTGAAAACTCAGAAAAGGTCTCATAGGTGGCCTTTAGTTGATTTGTCCAGATGAGACAGAGGGTTCATGCCAAATGTTAGTTACCCATGGAAGGAAAAGGGTATTCTGACAAGGATGCTGTCATGAATAAGACTGACCTGTCTTGTCATAACTTTCATGTAATTCAGGTCTGCTGACAGGGCATGTATTTCGCAAATCCTGCCTGCAGCTGCTAGCACCATAAGGAAGCAGGTCTTCTAGGAAAAGGAGCACCAGAGATGCCCTTGAAATTGGTTCAAAAGGTGTCTAATTCAGCCAGTTTAATAACCAAGATAGGTTCTGCTTTGGGCATAGGGTTAACATTTTTAACCAAAGTTGTCGAGGTCTGATAAGTCATGGGTTTGTATGATATTCTCTGTATCATGATGATGAAAGGTGTCGGCAATCGTGGGAGCATTAACCTTTGATTGTACTCAGCGTTAACTGGGTCTCTTTGAAAAGCCTAAGGAGGAATTTAGCTTTATGCAGTATTGATGTCTGGAGAGGCAAGATATGCTCATTTGCACACAAATGGGTGAAATTGTGACATTTGACTTCATATCTTCATATACTTTTAAAGTGGAGGGCCGTAATGCATGAGTGATTCTCTACAAGACTGGTTGCGAAATTTGTTCAAGTCTGAGACAATCTAGATGTGCAGAGCTCCAGCCAAGGATGAAACAACTGTCATCATGATTTGTATGAGCAGATGAGGGAAAACCCGAATTTCCACTGGGTTTCCGAAACAAAATTGGTTTCTGACACAAGATTGGTACAGTCGCTGATCCATAGCTCCTCCCATCATTGTGGTGCGATGAGGATGAGGTGACATGCTGATTCCCTTGCTTTCTGTATCACTTTTGGAATCAGAGATGCTCGAGGGTAGGTGTATGCATTCAGGTTGTTCCAATCCAATGATAAGGCATCAACTACCCAAGCTGTTGGGTCCAGTACGGGGGAGACAAAAGGACCAGAGTTTGGCATTCCATCTAGTTCCAAACAGGCCCACCAATGGACGGTTTCATAGGGTAGAGATCTAGTGAGAACTTAGGGATGGAGAGATCATTACTTTTGTACTAGTTGATTGTTCTGCAACAAAGAGTCCACCAGTATGTTGAGGTGTCCCAGAATATGGCAAACATATATGTGGCTTCATTGAAGACAACACCACTTCAAAAAGTCCTGCACCATGGAGCAAAGGTGTGGGGACTGGGGTCCTCCTTGTTGTTGGAGATTAATGACCACTGTAGGATTCGATTACTTTTTGTCATTTGAGATACGTCTCCACTGTAGAGTTGTCGGACAGAATGAGAACTCCCATGCCAAGAAAATATTCCTGCCTTCAGAATTATTGATATAAAAATATCATTCCTGGCAAGAATATGCACCGCTGGCATCAGAAAAGGATGGTAGTAGGCAGGCTCCCCAGCCTTCCGTACTTGATCTCAAGCGGGTGGACGTGTAGACGTACTCCCGCTGTGAGCCAAGTTAGGTTGGTTCCATTTCCACTGAGGAAACAGTAGCAATGCAGTAGAAGGCGACCTAGGACCATGAGGTTCATTGCTGCATTGAGCAAGCCTAGCAGGCAAAGTGATTCCCGTGCAGATAGAATTTCCTCAAAAGTACGGTGCTACCATGGCCCAATCAATACTAAGTCACTGATGTTGCTGCAGGATGTCATTCAGGTAATTTGATGTTGCTGCCATAGAAATGGTCCAGACATTTGCCATTACTCAATTAATCAGACAAGTGAAGACCCAGGGCTGACACTGAGCCCCATTTTGAGTGCCCTGAAATGGTATACAATGTTGTAGGCTAATTGAGGAATGTCCTGTGAATAGAAACATTAAGGTATGTGCCATCTAAGTCCACAGTTATGGCAAAGTCTCCAGTGGAAACCAGGGAGCGTAGATGAATGGATTGAGTTCACCTAGGCCGAGGACCAGATGCAGAGAGTTGTTTGATGTTGGGACCAAGAAAAGGTTTGGAATGAACAATAGAACCCTATCAGTGCTATATCCACATGGTATACAGAAATGGGCGGAGCTTCAATAGGACAGCTTTCAGATGTTTGTACCCTATGACTGGCTCTGTTGTCCATTTATTGCTTTCCAGAACTATCCATATATCGATGTTCTTGTTGTGGGAGGGAGGGAAATATATCTCCTTGATGGCTTGTTTGCAGACGTCATCCATCAGGATGTGAAATGGAAGGTTAGAGGATAAAGACTGTGCTCTTAGCTTGTCCAAAGAGGTCCTTCAGGTAAGCACAGGCAGAGGGCACTGTGTTGCATTCCGCCAATTGGACTGGTAGCTGCAGTTTATGGCATTGACCAAAGTGTCTTGAGGGGCTCTGCTTATTACTCAACAATTCTTGAGACTGGCTCCCATGCATGATCTGAAGTATACAGAGTGTGAGAAGATAGGCTTTTTTCCATCGAATGGAAGATAGACAGAAACGAAAGTCCAACAATGAAGTCACAGCAACAATAATGCTCACTAACTGCTGAGTGTCAACAAAGACCATCCAGTGCATACATATGGAGTGTGGCTGTGTCTTCCCCAAAGCAATGATATCACTGTCAGTTGCTGGAGTTCTGAATGAAGGACTGGTGGTGAGGGGGGAGGGGTAAAACCACCAACGAACTGATGATGAAGGCAGGTCAGAACATCTGTAACTCTCCCAGACAGCGAAAGTAACTGAATTAAGAATTGTCCATTCAATCATATGATCAACAGATGCTGGAGCTCTGGTCCATGTTGTTGATGGAGTGGGAGGAGGAGGACAAACATCCCGGGGGTGGGAAATTACCTCAGTGGAGATTTGGAACACTTAATCTTCCCATGCCATCAGATAGTGTAGAAGAGATGACAGTAATGGAGAACAAGCAACATCGTGTTGGATGTGTGAGATGAAGCTAAGGTACCCTGTAACACCTAAGACTTAACTGGTGAAGAATGATAGGGATTGTGCTGGGCTTCACCAATGTCAAAAATTTCAATTTTTTTCTGAGCAACAAAATAAACCATCTACCAATTCTTTGGGTGTTAACATTTCTGGCTGTTAACTGTATATACAGTCTTGGGCTTGGAGTTGAGAGATTCAAAGGCACCGTGACAGGAAGCCGCAAACTTCTATATAACATGCACTGGAACTTATTTTTACATAAACAAATCCTTTGTTCATATTGACAAACCAGTGCATTGTATATCACAGTCTGCTTATGCTGATGTCTGGCCTTAGTACTGTATGCTGTAATATAACCCAAATAGCCATGCCACCTGGCTAGCTAAAATTTACCACCTCTGAAGGCAAGATGGGGAACGACTACAATCAACCAGATGGCAATATTTTTTTAAAAATGTACCAGAAATAATATTTTTTTCTGAAACTTCAAAGAAAACTGATTACCTTTGAAACATTCATGGTTCTGTGTATATACTAAGCAGATGAAAAATTAATTGTCTCAATTATTTGATGTTGCTGCAGCAATAACAAACAGACATTTGTTTGACCTTCACAAAGGGCCTTTAGAGGCGCTTTCAATAACACATACACCTTCACCAAAGCATGCAGGCAACCTTTCATCAAAGGAAGTCAGCAATAAACTTAAATACAAGCATTGTTTCATTTTTCATAGTGACTGGAACATATCTATTGTGTCATGAAAGTTTCCTGTTTGCAACTAACAAGTTCATGCTTATGATTGCTTTACATAAAATCCACATTAAATTTCCAATATTTGGAAACAATAGATATCTGGACGTCAAGTTAAATGAAGGTGGGACATCTCGCAAGAATGTTTGCTAAATTTCAAAGTGGTTCATGTTTTCATTTCCCTATGATAAACCTCATCCCCTTGGTAGCCTCGGAAGGTTGGTAGTTGTCTCTGGCTGACCAAAAACTAGGCCAATTTAAGTATAAGTAGATGTATCACATAAACAACTATATAGCCACATACTATTAGGATAATGAATATCCATGTGAATTGTTTTTTTGAAATGTGTTTGTTGACAACGGGATATAAATCAAATGAGGACTACAATTTTTTATATAAATATCAGTGTGAATTGTTTCTTCAAACATGTTTGTTGACAATGGGATATAGATCAAACGAGGACTACCATTTATATATATATATATATATATATATATATATATATATATATATATATATATATATATATATATATACACACCAGACAGAACGGAAAGTGCTTTTCCTGGATTCTATAGAAGAATACTTGATAATAGACAGCAGTATTAATATTTAATACTAATAACACTATCATGCAGGTTGGAGAATTTTTAATTCGTACTCTACAGAGATTTGAACCCAAGTCTGCGGGTAAATGGCACCCATCACCTTGCCTGCAAACACGAGCCGAAATTCCCTCATGACTAAGCACACATCACCATATATATATATATATATATATATATATATATATATATATATATATATATATATATATATGTCTGTGTGTTAGATGTGTTTTCTAATGGGATTTGACTAATACATGAATTTTCTTACATATAATCTTTGTGTGTGTGTATGTGTGTGTGATTTCAATTTTTAACGTAGCTTTAATAATTTTTCAGTCATATCGCTACGATGTCTACAGTGTGACAGTTTATAGTGATGTCAAGCACTGGGGCATCATGCTGCCGTCATGTAGTATAACTTGGCCAAGGATCAAACCCACGACCTCCTGCATCCGAAGCAGATGCTCTAACCATTAGGCCACCGGAGTGGTAATATATAATCTAATACCTGAATTCATGGATTTTTCATACACATGTACATTATCTAACACATTGTGGAGTGTACAACACAAATTTAAGCTGTCAATATACAATTGTATTTCTGACTAGTTGTCTTCATTTAGTCAAAATTTCCATTGTTTACTTTTCTTTGTTTCTCTCTGTGTAAATCCTAGTCAGTGACGACAGGTCACCTCTTAAAACTTTCACTTGTATGCGAAATTTCAATTTATTTTCACACACCCCCCACATTACCTATCTAAACATTAAATTTACGTTCACAATATTACCGTGATCCCAAGAATGTTGACATAAACAGATAGTACTGTATTATGAAAATGGCAACATTTTTGGAAAATTGGCCACAAAATATTGAGTCTGGTGTTTTTTTGGGCAACAATTTTTTAAAGCCAGTGCCAACCCTGAGAGATGAGGTTTGTCACTCACAAAACTCATAGAATTCCCTGTATTAGAAACCGTGACTTCAAGACAGTCGCTGGGTAAAGTGATGAAGTTTGTCGATCACAAAACTCATAGAACACCTTGAATTAGAAACCGTGACTTCCAGACATTCGTTGGGTAAAGAGTCTCTTCTCATGTCAGAGTGCAGAGACAGTGCGAAGCAACATCTGTTGATGCATAAGGAACTATTTGTGGCATCGTGCCAAATGAGTGTCTCGAGGTGGTATGAGGGTAAGACACACGTGTCTGCAAAAGTTGGGTTTGACTTACTGAAGCTTATGTGCTCAATAAACATGATTTAAAGTTTATGAGGATAAACATGACTCAAGTGTCACCTATGCACAGGTGACAGAATAAACCATGTACAGAGTGCGGACCTGTACTTGTCCAACCAAAGTGGAAGAAATACAGAAATGTACACGAATGTCTACATTACACAAAAGAAACCTTCGCATAAAAGGGAACTGCGGCACCTTTTTAGAAATATACACAGTAGGTACGACAATATCCATTATGAGGCAATACTTGTAGGGAAAAAGTCCCAGAGATCATTATTACAAGTAAATAACATTACAGGTAGCACTTGGACGATATGAACGCCTTGACTAGAAACTTGCCAATGTGTACCCATTCGTAATGGAATTACACACAAATATATAGGAGTTATATGAGCACTAAATAAGTGTGTGCATGTGTGTGTGTGTGATTTGGATTTTTAACATAGCTTTAACAATTTTTCAGTCACATCACTACGATGTCTGCAGTGTGACAGTTTATAGTGATGTCTAGCACTGGGGCATCATGCTGCAGACATGTAGCATAATGTCCCACCCAGTCACATTATCCTGACACCAGGCCAACCAGTCCTAACACTAACCTCTTAATGCTGAGCGCCAAACGAGGCAGCTGTTAGCACCACTTTTGTAAGTCTTTGGTATGACTCGACCGGGGATCGAACCCATGATCTCCTGCATCCGAGGCGGACACTCTAACCACTAGGCCACTGGAGCAGTCATAAAACAAGTATAGCCTGAACTGAATGTGAAATCACATAGGCTCAATGTGCAAGTACCTAAATGTGCAACTATGACAAAGTGTAGCAACTTGTAAATGCAGAGAAAGAAAAAGGTTGGAAATATTGATGGTGTATATTTTCTTTAGAAGTGAAAAACTCCTCCAACTTTTAGTGGTTATATCTTCCGCGTAGCTTCTGACTTTTGTGAGGTCTCTCATGTCAAGAGCATGCTTCTTGGCACAAGTGGAAGGAGAAACTGAGGTATTTTTAGACTTAGCCACCAAGTCTTATACCTAAGGGGAGATCACTCTGCCCAACCACCACATAGGCCGGCAGACAAATTTTAGCTCCCTTTAGCTAAAAGTAGTATCTGGGATGGCTGGATTTGCAAGGTAGTAGTAGTTCTTCTAAAGTATTATAACTGGGTAATGTATTTGAAGAAGAAAAAGCCAATGATGACTACCTTAGCAATTGATTTCTACCTAAGCCATATACTGGTCCACTATTACGGAATATTATTCCTAGTGACATAAGGCAGGCTTTTGGCATTTCTTCTTTTCATAGTAAATGTCTTAAATGGATGAAATTTTGAGACAAGTGAACAGTCCAACTAACATACCTCCTGCTTTTCTCTGCTTATACATGTCTTTCATAGATAAGTTTTAAATACAATATGATATTTATATATTTTTATGTGCTCACCAATATAGATTCATGTGTTACAGGCTTGAAACTGTGCTTGATTTTCAGAAATAACATAATTCTTTAATGTTCACCAATAATTTTGTCACACTGAACTGTGTATATGGCACATAATAAAGGATCTCAAGGTAAATCATTAATAATTCAATTGCTTTCTCTAAATAAAGTCTTCATTATTATTATGTCTCCCCTTTCATACATATGTACATATTAAACAACATCCCTGTTCCAACTAATTTCTTACTCAATGCTATTTTTATGTTTTAAAATCTAACCAGGAATTCTGAATACAAATAATGCACAAGTGATATGGCTGTGGTATGGAAACTCTATCCTTGCAATAAAATGTCATGGGCAGAAACCTGGAAAGGTCTTTTCATTCCCACAATCATAAACCCCTGGATCCAATTTCCACACAAAATTGTACATGTTACATTCTTTTAAATTCTCATGAAATGGGATAGACACAGAATATCAACGATCCCAGAGATTTTATTTGCAGCGGGAGAAAAAATTTTTTAGTCACTATTGTAACAGCAATGAGCAATATCAACTGTACTGTAAAGATTATTAGGAAAATGAAGCCAACGCTCTGGTTATTTAAGTATGCATCCTCGCAGTTGTCCATTTCGCATTCATATTTCTACAAAGTTTTCTTTCCTGATGATTTGTGAACCAACCTGTAGTGTTATTTGACAAGCTTCTGAATAATCTTCCTGAATTTCTTTAAGGTATCGTTTAAAAACTTTTACCTAATACTGCACTATTTATAAATGTGTAAAATTTGTCACTGCTAAATTATTGTAATTTACACTATTAGACATACCAGGTGCTTGCAAAGACTGTGCCTGGAACTGCGTAGTATTGTTGCTCATGTTCTGATTCTGCTGATCTGGGATTAAAGGTTGACCAGTCTGGTATCTTAGGAACTGGTTCTGTTGCTGCCACAACCCTGAGGAGTCTGCTGTTGTTATGCATAATAAGAAGCAGATATAAGCCAAGTATCACAATGTAGCATGAAATATAATAATAATAATAATAATAGTAATAACAACTGCTGCATAAGTTGAAGGCTCCATGTTCCAATTCAGACACTTTTTGATAATGTAAAGTCACCTTTGTTTGCAGTGTACTAGTTATGGTAGATTTCGTGAATGTCAATGGCTACAAACCAAATAAACAAAATACCCAACATACAATATACTTACCATAAATGCCATTTCTTTCAGAAGCTATATGCACATATAAAAGCATCAATAAAATTAAAGACTGTACGAAACATTGAAAATGATGCATACAAAACTAAATGACTTCATGCTACAAATATACCCGTTAACCACTCCTCCAGGCTTGGCAATTGAAATTCCAACCAGTCTAACTAGAATATCCACATGGTTTATACAGTCCCAGAGAGATGTTTTCCAGGACTATATTTTCTTATAGAAATTAAATCTTGTTCCTGTCATTATGTTCATCACTATTAAAAAAATGTATAATAGTATACAAATAAGTAAATGCAATTGATTTACAAAAGTTATTCTTCATGTCCAATACCAATCGCATGACAGTGAATTATTTGTACAAAAGGTATTCTTCTTGTCTAATGCCAAACTCACGTCAATGAATGTTCAGCAAAAAGGTTTATCTTCTTGCCTAATACCAAATTGATGAGTCTTCTGCATAAAGGTTATTCTTTTGTCTAAATCCAAACTCATTACAGTAAATTTTCTGCAGAAATATTATTATTCTTGTCTAATGCCAAACTGATACTCATGACTTATCTGTACAAAGGTTTGTTTTTCTTTCTCTGGATGTAAATAGTTAGTTCTTGCATGCATTATGTTCCTGCTTGATGAGAGAGAGAGAGGGAGGGAGAGAGAGAGAGGGAGAATGTGATAGAGCTACCAATATTAGATGAATCATCAGCCATGGGGCCATCACTGTAACTGCATTTTCTCGTTTGTCTCGCTATGTATTTTCCCTCATCTTTTAAAACATCCAAAATGTTTATATAACCACTGGCTTCCAATGCCTCCTCCAGAACTTGATATTGTCCTGCTTGCAAGATCCCTGTCTCCTCCATCAAAGCAATCACCTCTGTTGGATATTTTTGTGCTCTGGACAACCTTCCTTTAGGAATGGTGGCAGACAAATAAAGGATGAAATTTTTGTATGTTGCATTGTTGGGATCCATCATATCACACAATTTTATCATAAGAGATTTATGTTGTCTATCAGCCTCACCTGAGATTGATGCCATATTTTACACAAGGTGATACAACTTTTTGTTCCAAGAAATGACTCCTAGAGATGACTATGTTACATGGTGCATGAAAAATATGTAGCAACACAAAATAATAACTTAACTCTCCAAGGCAAATAGTCTTTTTTTTTCATTCATAATGTTTCCTTCTTGATGACTGGAATCCTTTCATCTGAATGGATCTCATGTTTAACACTATATATTCTGCCACTTAGACATTTTCTGCAGTCTTCACAGCCTAAAACAATATTAAACAGTCCCACAGGTAAATGAAATTCAAGGTACTCGAGCTTGCCTGATCCAGTGATGATTTTGTTCCCCTTGTGAATTTGTACACAATGCCCTAAGATTGTTAATGACCCACATTGGGACAAGCAACTTCAACTAATTTTTCACTTGGCATAAATCACCATACATGCATCTGGTCAATACAAGTCCTGAGGATTTAAATGAAACTAGCATACCAAGTCACATCATTTTTCATGATAGGATTTTCCAAAATAATTTTCTTCTCCATCCATGCTTCTTTCTTGGTGAGTGGAATCCTTTCATCATGATTTTCCAATACATGGTCTTTTGAAGGTCCTCATATGTAGTTCATTATTCCTTGCTTAGATCATCTTTCATAGATAGGTGTGGTGAACCAGTCTGAAGTCTTCAGAAGTGGTGCCTCTCAATTGCTGGAAATGACTGCTAAATGTGATTATGAGTTACAATGCTTATAATACATGATGACAAGTTACAATAAATTCATGTTTAAACAAGTATTTTGTGTTTGCTATGAACCAGGAATATGAAGACTCGATGAGTACTAATCCTTCTGTCATTATAGAAGGATCCACCTTTAAAGAGGTACCTAGATTTCCCATTAAGACCCAACAAGCTCTGATCCTTCTGTCATAACAGAAGGCTCCATAGTATGGTACCCCAGGTTTCCCACTATGACCCAAAAAGCATTAATCCTTCTGTCATGATGAAAGGACCCACCCTTTGCCATCCAAAAGTTTAAGTACCTTTGAAAATGTAAATTCTAAACCATGGAAGCTATCACTAAAGAAATGAATCCATTGTATTCTGGTAAGACTTGGCTGCATTTTTATAATTAAAGATTCAAACATTCCATTTATTTCACTCTATCTACAGAGCCACCATGCGGCTATATGAATTTGCAGTATCTTTCAATATAAAACTAATAGTATACCATATTTGCCGTATATATTGGGCCATGATAAAATAATTATTTTTTTCCCATCCCAGAACTTACGGTGAAACTTTTTTCACCCAGATCATAGGTCTCAAGACTTAAAAAACAAAATAAATTTGTAACAAATTAGTGTCCCCCCTTGCACATTGCAATAAAATAGATAAACAAAATGCTTATTTGATATTAAAAAGAAAGAAACTAACCTTGTACTGCTATCATTTATTCCTTTTTTTTCAACATGAGCATTAAAGAATAAAACATATCCATGAACTCCATATATGTATCGTACGCTTCCATACTGTAGTATGTATCACATATGTGTGATAATACAGAACACGTTCATTAACATGGACATTGAGAAACAAATCGTGTTTGGTTGTCCTCAAAGGTTCGAATATGTTATCCAACTGAAAACTGGATCCAACAAAATTGCAAAGGAGAAGGGAATAATCAACCGATATCTTCAAGACAACTGTCATTCAGAATTATATCCAGGTCAACAATAAGACAAAAATCATAATTATTTGAAAACACATTCACCTGAGTGCAGGTGGCAATCTTTTCATTAGCACAAGTTACAAAAGTATCATTAAAGCAAGTTACTGCTGTGTATATTATTTACTGGCAAACATCAATGCCCATTTGTATTAATTATAACTACAGGTGCCAAGCATTAGAAGCCCAGGTGGTGAATAAACACAACTAGGAGTGAGCAGTAAACTCATTCTCTGAAGTTACTGATAGGACATCAAAGATAAAGTTTATTTTTATTACAAAGCAAGCTGACCTCGGAAGCAGACTTTGGACAATTGGAAGCCCTTGTTTTGGTAAAGGATATCAATACAAAGATTATTTTATTGCAAATCAAGCTGACCCTGGAAGCTGACTTTGGATTCTTTTAAGTGTGTCAATTTTATTTTAATATACAAAGACAGCTAACTTTCGCAAATGTGAGGGAAATAATCAACTGATATCTTCAAGGCAACTGACATTCACATATGACACAGTGTTAGGTGCAAAATAACCAAGACTGAATTATATCCAGGTCAACTATATGACAGTAGCTTGCAAATAAAAATCTTTATCTGAAAATACATTAACTTGAGTGCAAGTGACAACCTTTTCACTAGCATGGGTTACGAAAGTATCATTAAAGCAAATTATTGCTGTGTATAATATTTTCCTGCAAACATCAATCCTGTCTGTATTAATTATAACTACAGATGCCAAGCACATAGAAGCCCAGGTGGTAAATAAACACAAATGGCAGCAAGCAGCAAATTCATTTTTTGAACTTACCGACAGGACATCAAAAACAGGTTATTTTTATTACAAAGCAAGCCGACCTTGGAAGCTGACTTTGGATTCTTTTAAGTGTGCCAATTATTACTTTTTTGGGAATATACAAAGATGGCCAAGATATGGAAGCTAACTTTGGTTCCTTTTCACCAGTATTCATGGGAATTTTGAAAATAAATTGAAACAATAGAACAATTTTTAAAGTGACACAATATAGTGCTTCGTGCACGGACATCTATGACCCAGCATTGCTCAGAATATTTGGAAAAAATAAAATCATGTGATGAAATTATGAAGGCCAGAAATATGATCATTAATCTGGATGAAACTCTAGTGTACTTGGATCGCATTCCTGGATGAACTGATGACAAGATGAGGGTCAAAAGTGTGAGAATTAGCAAGACTGGTCCAGATTTAAAAAAGCTCTTACTTTAGTCCTTGCAGTTTCCGCTTCATGTGATGTGTTGCTTCTAACAGTTTTTCACGATATGAGAAAGCTATAAAAAGTATTCATGCACCGAAAGAACGGATTGTACATGTGTAGGAGAAGGGTTGTGTTGATGAGATGCTGCTGTAGTGGATTAAAGAATTTTATCTCAAGTGTTTTATATTTTTTAAAATAAAATTTCAGTTGGAGTGCATTTTCCAACATGTAATTTTCAAAAGATTTAAAGGTTTCCGATAACTTACGACTCAAAAAACAAATGTGTCCCAGAACATAGTGCACAAAAAATTACTTTTTAAATTAATTTAAGGTGTCCCAACAAATATGGTATCCCAACATATATGGTAAATATGGTACCTAAAACAGTGTACGAAACAATTGCCTTATTGGACTTTTGACCATATCCAATATTAATAAATCAATTTATAACAATGTCCAATACCAGATATTAAGTGTATATAATTTTTAGCTTATAAAGCTTTTAACTCAATCTAATATTAATAAAACTGATTAATAATGAAGTCCAATATACAATATACAGTGCATACAATTATTACCTTATTGCATTTTTGATCCAATCTAATATTAATAAATTAATATTAATTAATCAACTATACCTAAAATATAGTGTACACAATTATAACTTTATCTGCCTTTTGACCTAATCTAATATTAATAAAATAATTTACAATAAAGTCCAATATTTAATATAATGTGGATACAGTTATTACCTTATTGGACTTTTAACCAATCTAATATTCACAAATTAATATGCCTAAAAAATATGTGTGATTGTGTGATGTGGATTTTTAATGTCGGTTTAAACACATTTTCCAGTCATATCGCCACAATGTCTGCAGTGTGACAGTTTATAGTGATGTCTGGCATTGGGACATCATGGCATAGACATGTTGCATCATGTCCCGCCTAGTCACATTATCCTGACACCAGACCGACCAGTCCTAACACTAACCTCTTAATGCTGAGCACCAAGCAAGGCAGCTGATAGTACCATTTTGTAAGTCTCTAGTCTGACTCCACAACCTCCCACATCTGTGGCGGACACTGTAACCACTTAGGCCACTGGAGCAGTTTGCATAAAATATAATGTACACAATTATTACCTCAGAGGGCTTTCGAAACAATCTAATATAAATATCTCAACATGTAACAGTCCAGTACTGATACTTTAATGTATAGAATTATTACTCTGTAAGGCATTTTACAAATTTAATATTAATCAGGGGTTACGCTACCAGGCAAGTGGGCGGCTAAAAAATGAAACCTTTGCCTTTTTCTGTTAGGAAAGCAAAAATGACTTCACCTGTAATGCTTTAGATGTGCAATGAGTGACTGTACATGTTGAGATGCTCCCTCGCCTTAGCCAGTTATTTCCGGTGTTATATTTTAGATTAAGGCAAAATGTAGGCCTCAAGCCATCCAATAGCTGGTGTACATTTCAATTTCAAAGAAATTCTTGCACATTCACAAGCATGTGTTTTGATAGATGATTGACCATTAACCCCTTCCCGAGTAAGCTATTGCAGAAATGTATGATATAATTTTCTTGTTGTTGCAACTGTAACTTGCCGATTTCCCCAAGTTATCATTGGATGATAAAAACATTCAAATTTGTGTTTAAAAACTTAAACAACAGTATGTAAATAGCAATTTGTGTTTTAATAACAGAATCGGTGACCTAAAGATTTTAAATGCCTAGTGTGGATTTTTTTCTTCATAAAATCTGATTGAAACCATAAGTGAACCTATCAGGAGGAGAAAATGGCAGACATCACTCTGTCTGGGAAGTACCAATCTGTTAGATTTTTTGTCTGTTTTTGTAAATATTTGGGCAAATATATTCTAGAAAATATTCAACTCAGAAAGCAGAGTCTAAATATTATGTTATTCAAGATTTAGCATAAATATGCAATTATGCAGGTCCCAACAAATGGACGATGCTATGTTGTGGAAAATGAGAAGCACTGTAAAGTGAGTTGTTTTCGCTCATTTTTTTGTGAAAATGCAGGGAAAAAAGCAGCAAAACAAATACTATTTAACCAATGAATGGATGTTACTACACGTACATAGACAAATTTCAGAATCATAAATTTGCAATCCTATCAATGGAGTGTTCTAACAAAGAATTAGAATATGAGCAGTTACAGTACGAAAGCTCCTCTTTCTAAAAATAGATGCACTCCAATGTTGGTTGATTCAATTCGGTTGGAAATAAGGTTTTAGTTAATTCATATACCAACTTTAATGCTTCATTGTTATCTATGAATAGGTAAGGTACTGTTTATTGGCAAGAAAGAAATTCAGACGAACAAAATGGTTTGAAGACATATGTGCATTTGCTCATGTATATGTTAAAAGGGTTGTTTCAAAGATGTTTACACAAAATTCAAATTTTTAAACTGCCATTTTGTAGTCAAATGTCATAAAGTAAAAAACAATCTTGTTTAAAGGTAGTTGATTAAGCATTTTTACTAACCCACAATTGCAATACTGTAATCTAGTTACTCCAATCAGTTAAAATTGATTAGTGTGTATCTTCGACAGTGCTCATAAGTAATGTGGACAAAATACACTGCACATGAATCTGATAACTTTTATAAGAGTACCAAATGTGCTTATAACATGCATACAGTTTGGAAAGTTTCTAAAGATAAAATATTGCTTAAAACCAGTGTTACATGCAGGTATATATATATATATATATATATATATATATATATATATATATATATATATATATATATACTGCATATCTTGCGTTTCTCCCACGTCTCCCTGTTCTGTCTAACAGAAGTCACTTCTCCCTAAAATTCAAGTCTAGCTTGACCCCTGTTAATAATTAAATCTACATCAGTCTTCATGTTACTTGTATTATATAAAGTATGGTGTACAGAACTATTACTTTATACTGCTTTTGACACAATCAAATATTAATATTTTGGTTTATAACAAACTCCAGTACTTAAATATAGGTAAAGAATTATTACCTTAAGGGGCTTTTGACACAATGTAATATTAATAAATAAGCTGAAAACAAAGTACAATACCTAAAATATACCATGGAGAATAACTATGGTAACCACATAATCATCAAGGAAAATGTAGAGCTGAAGGTTCTCATCTCTGATATGTTTTGTGATAAATTACATATACAAGCTATTTTGTCCAAAATGCTTTTGGTTGCTTCCATATATCTATGAAAGAATGAACACAACTAAATATATGAAAGAATAAACACAACTAAATATAATGTTGTTATTTTTGCCCCTTTTGTCAATTTTTTTTGCACGAGTTGGCATGTATGTGCATAATGACTTTAATGCATATTGTACATATATATGCAAATGACTTTAACTCATACTGCACACGTATATGCAACTGACATTAACTCTAATTGTATATGTATGTGCAAATGGCATCAAGTCTTATTGTACATTTATGTGCATAATAATTTAACACACATTGTACATGTATATGCAACTGACATTAACTGATATTGTATATGCATGTGCAAATGGCATTAACTCCTATTGTACATTTATATGCATATTACTTTAACATATATTGTACATGTACTTTGTCACCTAATAGTAGACAGGTCAAATATTTCCATGGGGATGTAAACAAAAGTCTGTTTCCATGGAAATGTATACCAAATGGTCTGCTTCCATAAGGATGTATAACAAACAGCATGTCTCCATGACGATATACACTAAACTGCCTGTTTCCATGAGAATATATACCAAACTGACTGTTTCTATGATGATCTATACCGAACGGCCTGTCTCCATGAAGATGTTTACTGAACAGCCTGTTTCCATGGGATGTATACCAAATGGCCCGTTTCCATGAATGGTCCTTCTTAAAAAGTATTTCATGTGTATTCCAAACTTTTGAACTTTAATTGCATAAATGATGGTCTGGTTCACATTCTAGTGAATGATTAACTTACAAGCTATGGGCAAATTTAAATCTCAAAATTTGCCATATGAGAGTTACCTCCCTTCACATGATAGCAATAATATAGCATGGTCAAGTGATATGATATGCTCTCAAACAAGCATGGTCATGAGCTAGATTGGCATTTAAGCTTCCACAAAATTAGAAAAAGAGAATCTGAAATGGCTAATGATTTAATATTGAATTTATGAAACCAGTTGAATAATGTCCAACTTTTGTGAGCCTTGGCAAGCAAAACCTGGATGCAATGAGTTTTTTAAATTTAATATTAAAAAATCATTACCCATTTGTGATTCTGTTTATTACATAGATTTTATGCCCCATGCCTGCTTTCACAGTTGAGTAATATCGTTTGTTTTACTTGCTGTTGTTGTTCTTGTTTAGGGTCTAACACTCTAAAAAATTAATACGTGGCACAACAGGCCTCTTTGGGAAAAATTGGCCATATTCTGACAGACATGGCCTTTTTTCCCCAATTCCTTTCGGCAGTCAATTTGACACACAGCTGCCAAAATGTTTATAGTAACAGAGAAAATAAAAAGTTCCAGAAGGCAGGGTAAGGACAATTTTCCCACAACTGCATCCAATCAGTGAAGAGAATACTGCATAAGAATTTCATGGGTTTATTTAGACATATCAGAACAATTCTTGAAGTTGTGAGTAAATTACACGAACTTTTCACCAAAAGTTCTAATTGGCAATTAAAGTTCGCATAACAGTCACTGGCAGATAACATAAATAAATAAATAAAAGAAATAAGGCTCAAGCACACTGATATCAATCATGGGGGCTCATATCATTGCTTACTATTTACCTATCAGTCCTATCATTACTTACTATTTACCTATCAGTCCTATCATTGCTTACTATTTACCTATCAGTCCTATCATTACTTACTATTTACCTATCAGTCATATCATTGCTTACTATTTGCCTATCAGTCATATCACTGCTTACTATTTACCTATCAGTCATATCACTGCTTACTATTTACCTATCAGTCATGTCATTGCTTACTATTTACCTATCAGTCATATCATTACTTACTATTTGCCTATCAGTCATATCATTACTTACTATTTACCTATCAGTCCTATCATTGCTTACTATTTACCTATCAGTCCTATCATTACTTACTATTTACCTATCAGTCATATCATTGCTTACTATTTGCCTATCAGTCATATCATTGCTTACTATTTGCCTATCAGTCATATCATTGCTTACTATTTGCCTATCAGTCATATCACTGCTTACTATTTACCTATCAGTCATATCACTGCTTACTATTTACCTATCAGTCATATCACTGCTTACTATTTACCTATCAGTCATATCATTGCTTACTATTTACCTATCAGTCATATCATTGCTTAGTATTTACCTATCAGTCATATCATTACTTACTATTTACCTATCAGTCATATCACTGCTTACTATTTGCCTATCAGTCATATCACTGCTTGCTATTTACCTATCAGTCATATCACTGCTTACTATTTACCTATCAGTCATATCACTGCTTACTATTTACCTATCAGTCATATCATTGCTTACTATTTACCTATCAGTCATATCATTGCTTAGTATTTACCTATCAGTCATATCATTGCTTACTATTTACCTATCAGTCATATCATTGCTTAGTATTTACCTATCAGTCATATCATTACTTACTATTTACCTATCAGTCATATCATTGCTTACTATTTGCCTATCAGTCATATCATTGCTTACTATTTGCCTATCAGTCATATCACTGCTTACTATTTGCCTATCAGTCATATCACTGCTTACTATTTACCTATCAGTCATATCACTGCTTACTATTTACCTATCAGTCATATCACTGCTTACTATTTACCTATCAGTCACATCATTGCTTACTATTTACCTATCAGTCATATCATTGCTTAGTATTTACCTATCAGTCATATCATTACTTACTATTTACCTATCAGTCATATCACTGCTTACTATTTGCCTATCAGTCATATCACTGCTTGCTATTTACCTATCAGTCATATCACTGCTTACTATTTACCTATCAGTCATATCACTGCTTACTATTTACCTATCAGTCATATCATTGCTTACTATTTACCTATCAGTCATATCATTGCTTAGTATTTACCTATCAGTCATATCATTGCTTACTATTTACCTATCAGTCATATCATTGCTTAGTATTTACCTATCAGTCATATCATTACTTACTATTTACCTATCAGTCATATCATTGCTTACTATTTGCCTATCAGTCATATCACTGCTTACTATTTACCTATCAGTCCTATCATTGCTTACAATTTACCTATCAGTCATATCATTGCTTACTATTTACCTATCAGTCATGTCATTGCTTACAATTTACCCATCAGTCATGTCATTGCTTACAATTTACCTATCAGTCATGTCATTGCTTACAATTTACCTATCAGTCATGTCATTGCTTACAATTTACCTATCAGTCATGTCATTGCTTAGTATTCACTTATCACTTATATCATTGCTTACTATTTACCTATCTGTCATATCACTGCTTACTATTTACCTATCCGTCATACATGTACAATAAATCAATAAAGGAGAACACTGACAGCAGTAGTGAAGATCGTATTACTATGTGATAGTTCTTGTAGAACATATATCTTTTCTGCATAGATATTTATTTTACAAGAAATATAAACAAGTTATTACAGTGAAGTCTTACTTCTTGTTAAGATTGTAGATAACATATAACTAGGGATGATATTTAAATGGTATTTGCGTCGCGTATGAATTGTATGAAATTTGTATTGTCTCTATTGTAATTCTTGTTTGTATTTATACTTGGATGTTTCTTTTATATGTTGTATTTTAATTTGCTACATACCATGCGTCAGCGAATAAATTCATATTGATTATATGATTCCTTATTATTCAATCACCCGGTCTTTTTTATTATTTTACCTCGAGATAATTTTTTCCCCAAATAATAAAAAGGATACTTATTTCTTCAAGTCAGAGTAATAATAATTTTTCTAGCTATTTACGGGATAAAAACATACCCCCCCCCCCCAAACAAAAAAAAACAAAAAAAACCCCAAAAAACACCAACCTAGCCCCATTTCCCATACATTGTAAATGGCCGGTCCCTTGTATACCGACCTTAAAATTGAAAAGAAACATGTTACTTACCATAAATCTACCACAGTTTGGAGGGTTTGTACAATATGCTGCATATAATTGTCAATGTATACATAGTCTAATATTACAGATTTAAAGAGATATGAGAACCTTAACTTAAATTATTCAAGCAAATGTGTAGTACATGTAACGGTGGGAACCCCAGATGTCTTAAAATAGTCGCGTAACACTAACACTTGGTATGATAATTGATACTGCCTTATAAACTGACCATCCACTTATCGGAAAACTCAACTGATGATCTGGTAATTTAGTCAGCCGTTATTAATTAAATTCGATCAACAATTTGTAGCCATGCTACTTAATATCAAAAACTATTTTGTTATAAACGTATGTTATAAATAGAACATTGGAAAGTACCTGTATTGGTATATTCCCAGAAACAGCGCATTCAATCACGCATCTCGCGAGATTATTCTAAACGCGGTATTCAGATTCATTAATGTTCTAGTGAGGATATTGTTTTATCTTTACACAGAATAGTATAAAACACTACAGAAAAAAAAGCTTTAGTTTAAAAAAGAATGCCCTTTAGTTATGTTCATAGTCTGGTCCCCTGCCTCATATTCTCCATGCTTTGCATTCCGCTATTCGAAGTCTGGTTACACAGATTCAGTATTGTAACGTGATCAAAACAAATACCATCATATGGAGAGATCTAGTTACTCTAACCGCAGAATATTTATTCCTTTAATTTTCTGTTTGTGACATAATGTGAACATTGCTAGCACTTTCGATTTGAACTATAACAATCATTATCTTGTGTTCAAACTTAACCAGCAATTGGGTCATATAATTAATTTTACAAATAGTTTTACTAGAAGGCGAATATGAAGGAAAAGGGTACACACAACGAAATTCTGTTAATATCGCACATTTTACACTGCGTCATCTCAAAAATATCTTTTCCAATTGATTCCTTGATAAATGTTACGTCGAAATTGATATGAGGTGATGTGTGATAGCCTATATATAGCCAGATATTAAAACGAAATTATCACCCCTCTTCTTCTTCTCTCTCTCTCTCTCTCTCTCTCTCTCTCTCGGAATTGAGAAACGGATTGACTTAAGAGTTTACGAAGCAAATCTCGCCGCCTCTTCGTAAAACATGCATGGAAAAACAACATCTCTTCTCTAAATATGTTCTCCAATCACGTTATCTTGGGAATATTAGCCTACTACCTTGTAAATCCAGCCCTACTAAAAAGACCAAACTCGTAATTTCTGTCTATTTCAATAGAGAAAGAGCAAAACCTCTTGCCCATTACCTATCCCTTGGAACCGCCAGATGTCGCTAGGTTTATAGCTTCATTGCTGTACTGAATAACATCGTCCAGTTTATCCTCCGACAATACAAACCATTTTTTTAAATAATTAACTTATCCAGCGCTCTTTTTGGATATATTGCGTTGATTAATAATTCTGTTGCAGGTTGTATGGACAATGTTTACAAGTTCTGCCAAATATGAGTGCTTGGTCACCTTTAGGGACTTAGTTCTTTTAAGACCACGTCACGCCACGCTATAGTTCACCTCATTAAGATCACTATGTGTTAGCGCGACTTTGATTTTTTTCGCTTTCTCCGTTTGTAACGGAGTTGGTTTTAGTGAGTTTTTAACACACTGCATTGCTAATATGTGCTTTATTTTGTCCTTGTGTAGTTTCAGTAGAACAGTCAACAAAATACATGAATTGCATAAGTTAAAAGCATAATCTATAAGTCTCGAATGCGACACTGACATTTTAGATCTTTCGTTAGTAACGAGGAATATATTTATTTATTTATATTAGCAAGTTAATAACTTGTTGCATTGAGAAAACGGTCCAGGCAACTCCGACTCATTGGAGACATGAAATATTATTGAATTCGGCCAATAGTTTAAGGTGGCACAAAATGTACTAGAATTTCTATGCAAGTTTTGTTAATGTACAAAAGAAAAAATTGTACATGCATAATTTCTACATATTACTATTTGTAAAATAATTATAATAAATATCGTAATAACTTGCATATTCAGAGTTAATTTACTAATTGATTTCATTTTTTTCTCTACAATCCCAACCTTAAATCCCTGTTCTCCATTTCATTCATGTTTGTTTTATTTCGAGTTGTACCCCTGAACTGACCTATACAGCAGCAACTGAGATATGAATGTTTCTATTTAGTACCTTTGTCACGTTATAAGTAAGGAACAATAGCCATATTGCAACATGTATATGCTAGACCCTGAGGCTAATTATTCGCTTCATAAATGTTGCGAGTGTAATCCGACATAAAAAAGACGGGGGAAGCCAGTTGTGTATAACATGTCCATAGGAACTTGTTACTAGCGCCTTATTCGGCGGCATGCGATTCACATGTAAGTGGCATGAATTGCCGGTTTAGGCTCAAAAGAACATCAAGTGAGGGTCGTAAATCCACCCTTAACAGACTGCCGTGGAGGGGCAATGTCTGCTAATTATGTAGACCATGGGTGAATCGACATCCACTCGGAATTGAGCATGGCGTGGCCACCATTGGAATCGTAAGTTTAAATCTAGTGTCTTGAAACTAAACGTTAGTATTCGCTAAACCAGCTTGCGGGAATTACATAAGGAAGTTCTAAGCTACTCCGACGTCATTCGAAATTGGCGGGAAACATTGTTATTCTGGGAATTATAAAGGAGCTTCAGAAAGGTCAGTGTCGTATTTGCTCGATTGTCGCAATCTATTACGGCAAGGTAATTGTACTTTAATTATGTGCAGTATGTATACTTCATTACAAGAATCATTAGTACGTAGAATTACCATTTGTAGGGTTTGATTCATTTGTAGTGTTTGATCTACATATATATTTTGAGATATGAGCAATGTTTATGTAAAGAATTAATATTGTAATTCGTTATTTGGTTAATTCGTAGTAACCTCGTGCATTTATTCATGTGATATTCTAGATTTGCAAATGTTGAATTGAATTATAACTTTGTATAATGGTTGCAGTGTGCAACATTAGTTCATAGGAGTATTTTACTACTTGTGTATACTTTGTGGGAATATAATGTGTAAGGATATATCAGCGCATGGATATGCGGATATCTGTGTACACTTTGTAGAAGTGTAATGTACAGAAATGCTTCTGATTATGTGATATTGTTCTGTATAATAAGACTGAGAATCTATATATACCGATGTGATGAAATCTATTGATATATGCATGATAAGTAGTTGATACCGCGTATACCATACCAGAAAGTATGGATATTTCGATGTGCACGAATGCGTGACCAAAGAAGGTAATGGTTTATCTGATGATAGATTGTTGCTTAGTGTGAGGCTAGATAGCTAGAGGAAAATACTAATGTTTTTTGTGTGTGTTCAGACAGGAAGCTTTTTGGGACCGGAGGAACTGTAGGAGACAGAGAAGGCAAATACCCTGGTACAGTTGGTCCCGAGCCTCTGAGAGACAAGAAAAGGACAGAACGGAAGTGGAGAAAGTGAAGGGTGAAAGACGTGGTTGTTGGACTGAAGGTGTACTGGGTACCAGTCAAAAAATACTACAGATCATGAGATGAGTAGAAACACGGGACAGGAGGAAAATCTATTATACTAAGTCAGATAATGAAATAGGCCGTCACTTGGTCGAGTGAAAGACGGGTGATAGGGTTTTGAATATTGAATTTGATTTGAGGAAGGATTATCTGTAATTGAATGCAATTACATTTGTTGTTTATTTGAATTTCACCTTTTGTGTATTCAGTAATTTAACTGTCGGCATCGCTGATTGGGGGCTCGGAGCTTTGCATCCTTATCACTACTTCAATTTATAACAAAAACGAGACAGGGTGGGTCTTCTGTAATAATTGAAGATAATACTGGGAGCACCCCACCCCAACATAAGGTAGTCAACGAGAGGGACACTTTACAACCTTAATTCCCCCCAAAACTATCTTTTTCATATTACTAACGGATGGTATATTGATTCTTTTATCATTCTTTCGCAAGAGTGAGCAAATTCTGTTAATCTTGTGTATATATTAGATTACTATCAATAGTGGTCCAAGATGTGCACAGCACAGCAGGAACGAATCTGGATGCCAGAGCAAATGTGCACACGGGAGGTGGTCAGCTCACCTGCTAACGCTTTTCTGGTGCCAACAGATTGAGAAGATTAGGTAATGGTTGGATGCAAACAAATTTACATTTGAGTTGCTCCATTTACAGACGACCGTAACAATGCTCTCGAAACTTTTGTATAATTAGAAAAGAACAGTGCAATGATGCAAATTTTTTTTGATAATTTAGCACTACATTCTGGCATGGTCAGTGTGACACGTAAACATTAAGGTTGATGTATAGGTTTGTCTTGCAGTTAATTTGGTAGCTAGCGATGGTTAACCTCTCTTGTTTGGAACCATGAGTGGATTTTAATTAGGACACACTCGGTTAATGGTTAGAGATAAATAGAGAGTGAAGTTAACGTAATGAATCAATGAATCGCTAATTAGCAACGTAATGTAGTTAGGATAAGGAATGGAATCCATTAATTATTTTGTGTAATTAAGTTGTGAATTCTTTTCAATCGAAAATCGATGGTGTTGGCATTAGCGACGCATGTCCAGCGACGTCGTCAGCTAGTGACTGCCAACCTATAGAGACGTAGTAATAGTTAGAAAGAGGTCTAATCTTGTCAAGTTCCAGAGGAATGCGAGAATCAGTTAGAAAAGACATTTATGGTAAGAGGAATTTGAGTGTCTTTTTAAATTGTGAACTAAAGATAGATTAGTTCTGTTGAATTACGACAGACGATATCTGACATAGATGAGAGTGGGATTATTGTTTGATCCCAGGAGAAGAAAATCCTGACACATATTTAGGTTGGGTATCATATATTTATTTGAAGGGAAAAATAGCTCCATACTTTATAGCACAGTAAAAAAGAGCGCAGTCTACGGCCAAGGTGGTTAATGACCAAAAAAGGTAAGAGAGAGAGAAAGAGAGAGAGAGGGAGACTGAAACAACGACCTCCCACGAACAGTGATTTGAACAGGAAGCAACCAGGTGATGCTGACATACCCGGAATTCGAGTTCGATCTTTCACTAGATTATATGATGAAATTTGTTATATCGGTATAACAGAACGGCTAGCTGAATTTCGCATAAATTTTTAAAATCTATTTCTAAGGGAAAGAGAATCATTCAAATGTCATGTTCGATTTAGTTTTGTTTATGTAATTGATTAAATTCTGCTTTTTACATAAGGGTGCTCATTTTGTCCTATTCTATGTCTATTCTCAGATCTCTGTGTTTCCATTCCTTAATTTTATATTTCATTTTATAGTTTATCGATCCGGATAATAACACCGTGGTCAATCCTCTCCTAGATAATGATAACCACACACCATTAGAAATGAGAGATCACACACCTGTCATACCACCTGATGCCACACAGAGA
Source organism: Sinohyriopsis cumingii (assembly GCA_028554795.2). NCBI lineage: Eukaryota > Metazoa > Mollusca > Bivalvia > Unionida > Unionidae > Sinohyriopsis > Sinohyriopsis cumingii. The sequence goes on from CM068837.1 coordinate 43,413,516, forward strand.
CATGAATGTTAGGTGCTGAAAACGTGCATTACGGTTGAACCAGAGCATGTGGAAATTTTGTGAAAGAGAATGGCATTGGCTGCAACGAACATTCACTGATCCGTTCATTGTGGAGGTAGCATGCCAATTTTTATACGAACGGTGAAGATGATATGCCAACTAAGTGTACCAAATTTCAATTCTGTGTCTCATGAAGAAAAATACAGTCAGTGACCATGGCTGTAGGGAAGTTAATTGAGACTATGGTCATCAATCTGAGCAAAAACTACATGGAAGTGGAACCCAATCAAGATGTTTTTCACCAGGTGATTCCAGACGGTACTTGCCAACTCGTACTGTTCCCAGTTTCCAATACAAATTCTTACAAAGTCTATGCTCTTAAAACAGGGGTGGGCAAACTATGGCCCGCGGACCTCATGCGGCCCGCCAAGGGCTTTCATGCGGCCCGCCAGGGTTTTCATGCGGCCTAGGAACAAGTCATCATTCGCACTGACTCTGTTTATGTTACTCTGTTTATCAAATAAATGTGCTTCTTTTGAAGTTTAATTTTAAGTTTTCAAATATTAACAACATATTAACAACTGAAAATTAATTATGATGATATTTAGAAAAACCTTTTCAAATATTAATTATTTTACTTAATGAACTATACGGCCCGCGACAAGGTGATAATTTGTGCATGCGGCACTTGCACTGGAAAGTTTGCCCACCTCTGTCTTAAAATAAGTAACAGAAAAAAGTGAAAGGCAACATCCTTTGTAAAATTCAAGAGGTAATTTCTTTCCCTAGAATACAAAGTAAAAAAGAGAAAAAAATAACTTACGGTATTGCGAATTGAGTCCCAAAATAATCCAAGAAGTACTTACACAAGTCTTAATAATTTAAAGTCCTGAATAAAATTCAGTAAAAGTCCAGAATACCAAAACTGATGACAATGATGTGTCTTTGGTAGCTTGTGGAGGGTTGAAGTACCAACATTCTCCTGTGTATCACAGTAATATAATTTCAGGTTTGAATTAACGTTAAATTCCAGTGAATGTCTCTATCCAGGAATGTTATCAGAGCACTTATGTATTTCCAGATAAAACAATCACTTGAATTCAATAATTTGAAGAAAAGAGATTTCCAGTCCAAAAATTAAATACTGGAGACAACATAAAATAGATTCACTGATTGATAAATGTATGCACAAACATTTAAATACATACCTAATGGGTAAATCCCCTCTACCAATTCTCAATCATTAGATTCATTCTTTACAATAGACATTACCAATTTGGGGTCATTAATAAAGTTATGTTAAATATAATGCTGTCGTAAGTCTTTGTTATTATACCTGAATTATATTTTGATTCTTTATTCCTCTTAAATATTTGAATAATACGCAAGTTAAGAAATAACATGTCATATTATCTAAGGCTTGTTCTAAACAAAAATACATGATACCTTGGGAAGGCATCTTTTAAAACACGAATACCAGGGTACTCTGATTGCTCACAGATAATGATCACAAATGAAAAAATACATTTATAGGTGACTATACATTGAAAGTGCACTACCATGGGTCCCAAGTACGTTTAACTGATATGGCCCTAACATGAACGTTATGCTTTGCGAAATCTTTTTATTTATATAAATATGGAGAGTGGGAAACGTGCAAAGGTCTGCATGGTGACAGAGGAAATATAATGGTAAAACTACATTTGCAAACACTAATACTGTGTTAAATGAGCATTAACTAACTATATGCTGACAATACCCAGCTCTGACTCAGTTCACTAAATAGTTGACATAATATTAGATAATAGCTTGCATACCACCATTTGTCTGTGGTTATGTCCTAGGATGGGACAATGAGGTCAATACCTAAATGTACATTTTCAATATGACCTTACAGTTTTATGTTTCACCTTATACCACTCCAATTCTTGGATTATACATTTGGGAGGAGTCATTAGATAAAAAAAAAATAGTTCGAATTTTTCTTGTTAATCTTTGGAAGCAATCAAATGTTTCTCTATTTAGAAAAAAAACCCAGTAAAATCACTATATAATTCTCTTTATTTTGGTGTCATTTCAACCATTTGACCATGTCCCTGGTTGGGACTATGGATAATGGGGTTATGCTGTGTGGACTGTAACCCTGCTTGGTGTCATAGGTAATACCGTTATGCCACTTGGATTATGACCATGTTTGGGGCAATGGTTAATGGGATTATGTCACTTGGACTCTGTGACTGTCATTCTATAATTAGAAATATCCTTGTACTGTTGTGTATGGCTGTAAGGCCACATAAATTACATTATGGCATGGTCCACCTACATCCACCACGTGTTCATCATGCACTGCCCTTATGCTACTGTGTATGGTTGTAAGGTGTATTTTGTATTAAGGCCAAACAAAATTACATTAAGGCATGGTCCACCTACATCTACCACGTGTTCATCATGCATTGCCCTTATGTTATTGTGTATGGTTGTAAGGTGTATTGTGTATTAAGGCCAAATAAAATTACATTAAGGCATGGTCCACCTACATCTACCACGTGTTCATCATGCATTGCCCTTATGTTATTGTGTATGGCTGTAAGGTGTATTGTGTATTAAGGCCAAACAAAATTACATTATGACACGGACCTACATCCACCACATGTCCGTCATGCATTGCCCTTGTTCTTTTGTGTATGGCTGTGAGACCAAATTACAATATGGCATGGACCTACATCCACCATGTGCCCATCATGCATTGCCCTTGTTCTATTGTGTATGGCTCTAATTGGCTCACACAGAACGTTTATTGTTCTGAATTAAGACCCAACTATACAGTGATGAGTTGGACTGAGGCATTTATCTTTACCTGCTAATGATGAATTATGCATTTACCGTACATAAACATTTTCATCACTTATATATAACATCAACTTCGTTGCCTGTAGCCGAAATTTGTAAGCAGCATACAGTACACAATCACCAATCACAGGTACAATTAATATTTGTTCGTATTTTATCTGATCATGATAAAGATGGTAGAAGTTATTGAGTTGTTGAATGCTGTGTTTTCTTGTGTTTTACGTCATCATTAAGTGCGTGAGCAGAAGCTAAAGTATGTGGGGAAAAGTATCTTCCAGGTAGTTTATGTCCTGAGTCACCAACCTCTGTTCTCTCAATCTTTCTTTCGAGCAGTCAAGTACCTTTGATCTGTTTTCGTTGTGTTCAGCAGATGTTCTCTGGAACTCCTTGACTTATCCAATTCTCTCTTTATGAATACACGTGGGGACAAATAACTCTAACATATACTTGTTACTTGTAAATGCCGTTGCTCCTCCAATCAGAAGTTCTTCTGTCCCGACTTTATGTGTTGTTTGCAGCACAATCAAGTCTATGTTCTGGCAATAGGCAGACTTATACAATTTATACACTTTTCTTTTATATGCTAAATCAAAATTATTTATTGGGTCCTAATTTTAATTTCATGCAATTTACTAAACAATTGTTAACTTCCAGATAGCATGCAGGTGTTTCTATTACATAATAAAGTCTGTTCTTCTGACTGTATTGAAGCGGTCATTAAAAGATCATAGTGTTTAGTCCTAATTTTCTTAAAAGTTATTGCAAAGAATATATTGGAACTTTTAATCAGCAGAACGCGAATTTTGATTGTTGAGCTACTGGATGCTAATCGATGCATGTGATGAACTTTCAGCTTCAACAATATCCAACAACCGTTTTAATTTATGTTAAATTCATTGTCGCGTTTAATTATTGCAATATCAGCTTCATGATATTCCATGCCAATAGTTCTATACGGGTACTCATGACATGGAGAAATGCACAAATAACAATACAAAATACATCCTGGAACAAGTGAATTTTTCTTCTCCGCTTCTTTTTGTATTTACTCTTTCAATGTTCTTCTTATAATAAACATCAAAATATTATTTCTACCTGTTTTAATGTTTAATTATTTTTAATGTGACTGTATTTGCTCTTCTTGGTTTTAATTACGTGGGAGACACAACTTAATGCAAGTATTTTTTTCTCTTCGGTTTTCAGATGATCTTTATCTGTTCCAAACCCTTTATTTCACAAAATCACTTAAACCGTAGATGTGAAAGTTTCTCGTCCAGATTATTCATAATTTCTAAATGCCAAAGACTGGTCATTTCAGAGTCACTACAGTCTGATTGTTAAATCCTCACTGTGTGGGACAGTTACAACTAAATTGGCTGCATGATTAACCTGGCTATATCTATCAACATATTTATATGGCAAAGTTGTTTTAGTTTTCACCTTCCAGGAGTATTGATGATAAAATTTAAATCACTTACTTTCTTTTCAAGTATGTAAAGAACATAGTACTCAGCCTGTAGAGGATTTTGTGGTATGTGCAAGAGAGCCAACACTCTATCACCAGGCGGAAAACCCCTTTCCTTGCAATTTTGTCATACCTAAATTTCAGTTTTTACTGAGTAGGGCAGATTAGTAATTGTAACACCACAATTTAAAATTGGAAACATAATCAAGAAGATTAATTTCCGTATCTTCATTTGAACGAAGTTTCTCTTGTAACGCTTTCACTGGCCCACACACAGTATGTCCCAAAACTAGTTCAACTAAATCCTAAAGATTTATGATCTGATTCCTTAACTGCAAGCAACAGTAAACGAACTCATTCGTCCCAGTTTTGTCCAGGATCAAAACAATATGACTGTCTTATATTTTTCAAAGGTTAATTAAATCTTTCTAAAGCCCCATGGCTTTCTGGGTGATAGGCAAAATACTTGAATTGTTGGAAGTCTAATTCATGCATAACTTGCTCGACAGTTCTATACATAAAATAAGACCCTTGATCAGATTGGACACATTTGCGAAGGCTAAATTGAGTGAAAAACTTTATCAAAGCTTTTAATATTGTTTTAGTTGTTTTAATATTCCACAAAGTAATTGCCTCTGGGAATGTTGTAGATGCACACATTATGGTCAACATGTATTGGTTGCCTGACTTGGTCTTAGGTAAGGGGCCGATATAGTCTACCATTATTCTGCTAAATGTTCATCAAATTGCAGGAATAGGCTGCAGATCAGCCGTAGGTATAATGTGATTGTTTTTTCCTACCATCTAACAAGCGTGAGACTATGATAGGATATTGCCTGTAATGTTGTCACCTCATCTTGTTTTTCTTGTTTATCATTTTTTTCATTGACTACGAAAATGTTGGATGTACTTTTTTGATTAGATTTTGTTCGTCAATACAACTTAAAATATTGTAAATATTTAATACCTTAACTTGCTTGTGTACTCAGAATCTCAAAGTTTCCAAGCTACTAAATGCTGACAGGTTTTATAGTGTCATATATTTTAATGGAATGATATTTTATGCTTGGTACCTATCTGTTAAACATTTCATCTTATCCTTTCCATTACACTAGTACATAGGTTATACCATACATTCTTATTTTCTTCAAACTTCTTTTTAAACTTTGCATTTCTTATCTTGTTTGTGTCAGATATGCCCTTTATATCCTCTTTCTTCAGGTGCACCCATTTGTAAAGCAACCCCATCACCCTATATTACTTCCTGATTTTAAAATATTTACCTGGTAAAGGTAGGAAGGTATCATATTCCAAATGGTGTTTTATATTTCTTAAGTCAGACTGTTTCGTCAAATCTTTTGATCGTTTTTTATCCTTGCTTGCTTTAACCGGAAATTTGTCTACTGATGTATGATGGGTGCTGTGGTATTGTTAATTTAATTTGGTTTCTTTGTGAGCAGAGGCCAAAGTGGATCAGTGGTCAGCATGCTGGACTCATGAACAAT